>CADEBD010000286.1:9602212-10202212 GCA_902825455.1 Arctia plantaginis | reverse complement strand
CTTCTGTGTAAGCAATTTTAAGGAGGTCGTAGACAAAAGTTCTATTTCAATAGTCAGAAATCAATTAATTTATATTGAGATACATTAAATTGTTGTAAATTTGTTACTATTATAGATAAAAACGTTATAATAATATTCTACAAAGCCTTCCAAAAATTATCGTAATATTTATTGAAACTGTCTTACTTCTCTTGCAGAAAAACTTTATGAATAATAACTCATAAGAAAACTTAACATGCAAAGCAATGAAAAGATCAAGTACCTAACAATAAACGCAAATCGTTGAAATTGAACTTCAAAGTTCGGGAAAAGTTAACAAAAACACAGCGCCATTTTTCGCTTTTAAACAGCTGACGTTGGCGTAGACTTACGAAAACATACGAAGATTTTCATTCAACAAGTGGCCGCTATTACATGCAAAGCGTCATCAATCTACCACTATACTTAAACAAGTTTTGGAACACGGAAAAGTGGAGAAATATTGAACTTTATTTGTACTTTGTGAGTCAATTGCTTTTCTTTAGCAGTTCCCGTTTTTGTGCTAGTGTTATGTGCTAAAGTGTTTTTAATATAACTGTACTGAGTTTTGATCATATTGTTTTGTGTCATTTATAATATTTAAATAAAGAATATCTGTATATTTTCTGTATTTATAAGTAAGTATGAGTTCTATTAATTTGTATACATCCCTGTTTCTCCTAATTTTCTTGATTCATTCACAGGTTGCCTGAAAGAGCTTTTAGAAATAAGGTCACACTTAATTTTACCTGTTGTCATTGTATGATACTTTTATTTTTACAAACATGGTGTACAAAAAGCAAGCACTGACGTCTATCATACCCACCAAACAGCTATTGAGAGTTTTCATAGTTGATATGTAGGTACAAATTCGAGTTTTCTTGTACATTATTAAATTTAGTCACGGTTCCCGACAGGGGCGCTGTCAGCAAATATATGGGAAGGGACCTATCTACTGCCCTCACTCATCACAACCGTTAACTAAAACAGGTACTAGGGTTATAGGATTAAAAGAGGTGAGTGTAAAAGTAATTGTTCTATTCAACTGTTTATTTTTACTTTTTCATTCCTGCTTTCGTAGAAGTAAGCTTTTTAATTTCTTTTTGTAGTTAATATACTGTAAAATATCTACGTCTAATGGAAGTGGTAAAAACGATCATGAGTTTGATATGTATTACATTCAAATACTTTGATATGTCATAACTTAAAGTGTATTCAAATTATTCAAAGCGTAATGTAGAACGATACATACAACTAGTACTTGAGCCATATAAGTACCAGGTGTACATAGTCAGTTTGGAGTTAGGTGGGGTGACAAGCTAGATATCGACCGTCTTCAGGGCGGTGGCCAAGGACCGCATCTGCTATGCGGGCACTAAATATCCGTTGACCCTTCGTCGGTCATACGCGCCTAGTATAGTTAGGTTGACACCATTGCAATTTACTTGGTAATTAATTACACCTCAATGACAGATAAGGTGCAGTGGGGTGAGTAAACACTATACATATTATTAGCTTTAAATGTCAAACTGTATACATAGAATGTACATATTCTTAGCTACACATGTCCTCAAGACTTCTTTATAAATTTGTCTGAGACATAAGTTTTATTGTCATATAGGTCAAGATATGTATAAATATATTCATCAACAGCCTTTACTAGTCCACTGCTGGACATTGGCCTCTCCTTAGAAAGGAGGTTTTGGCCTAAAAAGCAGGAAATAATTTTCTGTAAGTTCAAAAAGAAAAACCATTTTATCAAAAAAAGCGTAGGGTGCTTTTCAAGGTATTTTATAATGTAATAAACTTTACTTGGACTAAGTTACACAGTTTGAGATCTATCACCCAACGCTTCTTTAAGATAAAATGATTCTTCTTTTTGAACTTATAGAAAATTATTTCCTACTTTTTAGTTCGGCTAACTATAAAAGCGTGTTTTTTTAGTTTTTTAAACTATAATTTATGTGTAGATAAGTCGAGAAGATAGACTTATACAATGTATCCTTGTTAAAAGAACGTATTTGAACGCATTAAAGGCATTTAGATGAAATATACTTTAACTCCAGTTTTTTATACCTATAACGGAGTGACTGAGCAAGAGGCCGGTAGAGGTTTGCTCTGTTACAAAGCAGTGTCGGCAGAAGTGTCGCTATATTGCCGCAAAGACTTGACAGGCAGGTGATGCCGCATAAAATAAACTGCTTCGAAACAACATGATCACTCGACGGGTTATCTGACGATAGGCGAATAAATCCTGGAATAACCTAGTTTGCCATACAAAATAACTGCAAAATTTCGGGAATCCACCAGCGGTTATGTACTGAGGGCCTGGTATATACTGATACATGGTCTATGTACCGCGGTGTAGCCCCCTTGCCCCGCTTCCGCGCCCTCCCGCGCCAGCACACTCCGCGTGTTACCCGTGTAGTGCTTGCCACCCCGCGAGTGATCGCGCTGTGACATTGCTGCAATAGGTAGGTCGGCTTTATCGACAGTCGATAAAATAATTTCGAGTAAGTTCCCAATTCACAAATGTAGTTTGTGGTTTCAAAATAGTCAATTGAGAGAGAGCTGTCTAGCGCAGACATCTACAAGAAAACAATTTTTTTTTCTTAATTTTTTTTAAATATTTTATTTATATATATATTTATATAATTAAGATATTTATCTTAATTATAATAATAAAAAAATATCTTAATATACATTTGTGAATTAGGAACTTACTCGAAATTATTTTATCGACTGTAAATATGTGAAATATCTTTATTATAATCTTTTCCCAATATTTTCAACAACTGAAATCACGAAAGTTTAATATATTATTTAAACTATATATAATCATAAAAAGGCTTTACGGTTTTGAAAATTTATCATTCTGCTTTTACAGAAAATAGTTTTTCATTTTACACAAATGAAAAGTATAATACTTGTTACATTATAAGAGCTATGTTACAATTTCGGGAATCCACCAGCGCCACCAGCCACCAGCACCAATTACTTTTACTTTATTAGACCTCAATACAACAGTATCTATCAAATTGACATCAAAAACAAAACAAAATACTGCGCCCCATGTCAATCAGTTCATCGATAACAAGTAATCATCGATAGCGCGTCGTAGTACTCAGCAATCAGGTGGCAGTCAGCGTATAATCATTAAATACCCACGCGAAGGGGTGCGATGACGCCCGCGGCACCACCCAATACCCCTGCCCACCCGCACCCAATTATGAAAATACGAACAAAATACAAATTTGGAACGCTTTCCGAACGTCAAAGGACGTGAAACACAATGTCGTCGTGATTATCGATAATGAGCGCGAGAGCGACCACATCCTTACTCTGGTCGCTTCTTAATACTTACAAGGTGTGTTTATTGATTGTCTTTTATTTATGACCAAATTGAAAGTTCTCAATTCCATCTCATCATAAAATTTACTTCAACGCAAATGGATAATTCAACACATTAGGAAGAAGACGTTTGTCCTTACGTCATTAGAGTTAATTGTTTGTGAGATAGAACAATTGACCTAAATTTGAACTTTAAGAAATGTAAATCATTCTTAGCCATTGCCAACTTAAACTTAAGATTTGAATCTTTCATGCACACTCCTTTAAAACTGCCGGTTTCATGAGCCAAAAACATTTTTGCAAGCGCGCAACTAATAGCTACACCGAGTTCGCTTTTTTATTCGCCATTTCTACAACTTTTTACCCGTCTCAAGCAGGAGCAGAGACGAGTTGAAAGTCGTCGGCCTTTCAAAATAAACGGCTTCCTTTAGCATTCTGCTTGCTCGGTAGTTTCGCCCGCTGCTTGCGCCCCAGTATTTTTAAAGCGGACAGCGCCCCCCTGCGGCACTCGCGGGGCCCGCGGCTCCCTCATGCCCCACACACCCCCTTCGCCCACACACAGTAATACCATAACGGGTGCGAGCTATGACGAGATTATCTACGTACACGCGTATCCACTACACCAATACATACATCGGGTATGTATCAGAAGTACATAGGCACATAAGCGATGACTGTTGTACATAACAGGCATTGATTTACCGAGCCGGACGCTACCTGTCATCGGACACAATGACGATTACATGGGCGGTGGCAAAAATTCATTCGAATAACGGAAACTATAGCTGAGGCTATTCTACAAAACAATGACGAAATATAGTTTTTTTGTGTATAACATATGCTATTGCTTTTCTACATAGATATATATATATTCACTGAAGTTAAAAAAAAGTGAGAAGGACAATTAGCTATGTCATCTCCACCTCGGCTACGATCTTTCATAAAATTACTATATATCTTACCTTACCTATCATTTTTTTCAGAAGTACATTTATACATATAATGACAGATTAAGTTTTACTAGTCATTGGAATAAAACAAAGCATTTTTTAAACTTTATCCAAAAACGCTTGCAATGTCAGTTGTGCATTGCTAAACCATATCCCGCAATCCTGTCTATACTGGTCCCACGGTTCTATAAATCAAGTGCAACTTTGATGTGACCCACTTCTTAGCATACCTGTACCCCTAGTATAGTGGTAGAAAACCACGGTGAGTTAACACTTTTTACAAAACTTTCTACAGCGGAGGCAGATGTTTCTTTAAATTTTATGATTACTATGAAAAGCAGTTTTTAAATTCTTTTTTTTATTAAGTTACACGAAATTTTCAAGGTATAATTATTTTGCCCTTAGAGTACAAAATCCATACAAAAAATACAATACAAAAATAGTACAGTACAAAAAAAGGTCACATCTGATAATGATGCGACTTTGTGATTTAAGTAATCAAACTAATTATGTTATGAAATTGAAAAATTGAAAAAAGTTAAACCCCACTTATGTCACTACAAATTTACTACTACAAGCTATATTCTAGACTTATTTATGTTTTTTTTTTCATTATTTATGGAACTAACTTTAAATTCGAATACGAATTTTGTCTTAGCACCAGCGTAGAACAGACGGCACGAATTGTCAGTGATCTATACGGAGCAGATCACATGAGAGCACTAATTTTGATAATGTGGTCTCCGTTTAAGGACTCTGATCTATAGTGGGCCGACGGCATACAATATTAAGTAACTAAGTAGGAAGTAAGAAGAATCTAAGTCACAGTGAAGATGGAAGCATCTCAAGAGATATCGCGATTAGCAACAACGTTCAAAATAATTGATAAAACTATCATTATTTAACATTAAATGGAAAAGTTAAAAATCCAGGAAAGTGGATTACGTATAAAAATCAATGAACAACAATAAAATTGCTTCGAGTCTTAACTTCTTGTAAAAAAAATAATTATTATATAAAGTTTAGAAACAGAAAAGGCAATTACATAAATCGACCAAATGACTAAAAAGAAACAGAGCACGACATTAACTATTACCTTAATAAGTGTTATTTGGTAAGTTCAAGCGATTAGTTGTCGTCAATAAATGTATTCTACTGCATCACGTTATACACATCAAAAAGGACAGTCCGGTTGTAAACGCTCCAGAAGCCGACTCTAAAATCCCCTAGAACTTGCATCGACTAAATACAATATTTTAACAAATGGATAGGCCTCCCCTTTTTTTGTATGACATAACTCTGCTCTCTCTGTTAATTTAACCTAAAACTTGAGTAAAAATGTGCTGTATTACCTTTACTACGCAATTACTCTAATATTATACTTACTACTGATTTTAGATACTAATTGTTTACTGGCTGAAATTTCGAAAAGTTCATGAAGATGTATATTAGTCGAAAAGTATATGGGTATGAATCGTCAGCTCAAAACGGAGCGACAAGGCGGGATCACAGAAGTTTTTTTTTATGGGATAGGGGCAAACGGGCAGTCGGGTAAGTCTATATACTAGAGAGCTGCAGTTTGGTCACGAGGTACGTAGGAGAAGTCAGTTAAGAGTGAATGTTAAACTCGGAACTGCTATGTTCTGAAAACTTAATAGTTAGATGTTTCCTTAACTAACAGTGGAACAATTTATAAAACAATCAACTCTCAAAACTCTGCAAGTTAACAAGATATTAAAATTCCAAATTTCTTTAAAAAACATATTTCCTATATTAAGGTTTTATGTAAGAAACAATTTTTAGCGTACAAAGACTTTTAACAGTTAGTACATAATAATAATTAATTGCGATGTCATTACTTACTAAAACTTGTAAAGACTTGTCCTACATAAAACTGATTCGTAAGGTGTGCCGACAACCGTATAACATTTGCCTGCGATCGCTTTTTAATATTGATGATAATTACGATGTTTAGCAGGTATCAAATGACGCATTGTTCACTAATCCGATTTAAACTAAACAAGGGAACATGTACCGAAAAATCTTCTAACAGATTGAATAAATAATTAAACACCCACATTCACTCCAAGTTTCGTGAGAAACTAGGTGCAGAAACCGCGTTGTTACCGCGTGTTAAGTACCAGGGTAGCAGAAACGGTGCGAGGTAGTTACTCGTATTATGTGAGGGGGAAGCGGGCCGACCTCGAAAAACCGAATGGGGGTCGCGTCTACGTCAAAAACCATCGCGAATTTCACAAAGCGGCTTCCTAGTTACAGGGGTATCGCTGGGGAGACGCGGTTACAAGTCGACGCTTACTTGTGCGCTTTGAAGTGTGATAAACTGAGCAAGCGGAGCCACTAAATATGGATAGGTACGCAGGAGTGCGTGCCGCGTCTCGCCTGGAGACCTCTGCCTCCGCCAGCTCCCCTAGTCACTGAGATTTATAAACGCGGTTAAATTTACTATTATATCTTGCTATAATGTAAATAGCAAGTGTGGTTGTGTTACGTACAAATGTATGTACGATAAGTGCGATGGTATTATTACACATAAACTGATAGGTAATTTCCAAAATATAACACACACTAATGTTTCAAAGGTACATGGACGTACGTACGACTACCATCAAGAAACGCAAGTAAACCTATTAGATACATTGACAATTTTAAAATAGGATAATGATATTTTAAATTAATGAAAAATTTAATAATGGAGTGTAATTATTACGTGAATGTGTTTTTTTTCTAATTCTTTTAAACATAACAAATGACTTACATAGAGCAGTACGTTTTAAATGGTTACACGTATATATCTCTAAATGTAACAGTGGCAATTACGGCAGTACTTTACCAAACGAGCGATGTGACAGATAAGAAAAAAGGCATAAAAGAGAACTAAACCCACTTTAATTAAAGTGCTCCTATCAAAAGTTTATGTACAAGGATTTAAAACTCAAAAGTTGCAAGTGTACCTTTTATTATATTATTTGTTATAAAGCATGTAATTAAAATGCTACGCTGATGGCAGATAATAGACAAAGAATTTTCGATAAAACCAAACCACCATGAGTTTATTTTGATACGTGCTAAAAGCAAATTGGCTTAAAACAATGACAGACCGAGCACAAACTAATTTTAAACCACCGATTTGGATCGAAAGTTGGACTAACACTTTTGGCATTGTGCATTTCGGAACTTATCCCTGTTACGGTCTATTTTCGTAGCCTGTGCACATACGCATATTTTAAAGAACATAGTTACTTTACGCAAATATTTCAACTTGCATCTTCTCGACAAATGATGTGAAGTAAAATGGTTCACTTTGGTACATATTTAAAGTCCTTACTAATGAGTTCCTAGAATCGAAATGAATAGAACTGAACTTTCTAACTTAAGTACATTAAATATACTACTGCATATACTTTGTAATATTATAAAAATCAAACAAAATTTTAGAACTACAAGTGTTTACGTTTATGTTTCTTTTCTGACTGGTGAGCTCCAGCAGTCAAAATTATATTTTGTATTTTTTCGGAGACAAGTTTATTTATCACAAGTGTACAGATGTGTGATGATGCGAAAAAAAACGCAGATATGCAATTATTATTTTTTATTATGTCAAGTTACGTTTTTTTTATTTTAATGACTATCTATGCTTTTGTTATATCTACAGGTGCTTATGTAAAGGCCTTACAAGTGTGAAGGGCAACGCATAGTTCTATAGTCTATACGATGAAAGATGTTTGTAATCCTTATACTTAGAAATTTTAAGTAAAATATAGGTGGACTCCATCTTCATCGTGAATATGTTGTAATGTGTTTTGTCTAATCCGGATCTTATCAAATTGAGTAACAAATACTTACTACTTTCGCATTTGTAATAGGAGAGATGAGAAAAAGGATAATTCTTAAGATAAACCTTTTATCGCATAACCGCAACTACAAATCTTTCTTGGCTGCTTTCTTGGATGATGAACAGGTTCTTTAAATTAACTTAGTATAGTATAAATGATTGACTCATAATTATATTAGAAATATTATTGCATAAAACAGTCAAAATATTAGGGATGCTTACTGTACACTGATAATAAGCGATTTTGTATTTTTTATTTGTGATTCAAACCGGTATTGCAATACCAATTTATAGAGAAGGTACTAGGAGCTTATGAATTAGCATAGGTCATGTCAAGGAAAAGCCTAGCGCGCTTGTAGCATACAAACACTAACTTGCTAAAGATCTACATACATCTTGGGCTAGTTGTTTCGACAACTGTAACCTTCAGCTAATTTACTGATATAAATAGAGGCTTTTTCGTTGCCAATAAGATATGTAGTAACTTGACTACCTACTTACACGATACTTGATAAAGGTTCTTAATACGTACATATAGTCCATTCGCGTTAAGAAAATAGTGACCCGTCGGGGGGGTGTTTTCAGTGTGAAGTAAAATTCAAACGATTTACATTTTTACAACAATTTACATTTATATAGATTTTAGTTTATCTACGTGAATGTAAATGTTCTTTTGAAATAAAACAAAAGCATAATAACATCTGATGTAAACAAAAGATAACAAACCTTTATAGTTCTTTGAATAAACTTTTATGTAATTTATCAACCGTTGATAGTCAAACTCCTTTTTTTCACAGGCGATTTTAGTATATTTGCTTTTGTTCTTTAATAATTATAAACAGTAACGGACACGCCGCTATTGTTCGCACGCCCCTATACTTTAAAAAAAGATATCAAATACATTAGAAAACGACACTATATATAGTGCGGCTATTTCTTCACCTGTTGTCAAAGCATTATACACGTGCCTCACGCGATGTTTTTGTAGTAGCTCAATTTAAAAACTTGTTGCAATTTACGCGATGACAAACCCGAAAAGTTTAAGTTTTATCCAAGTTAGTTTACTTAGGGTACGATTATATGACATTAATAAATATAATGAAATCGTAAGTTTACCAGAATGGATGTCTGTTCTCAATCTTGTCAGATTTATAAATTATAGCCTGTAATCTTCTATATATATATAAGAGATTTCCACGTATATAGTCACTCATCACGATATCTCTGGAAACATTAGAGAGAGGAGGAGGAGTAGAGGTCAGCTAAGAACGGATTTTAAGAAATTCAAAAAAAAAAAAACAATTTTTAAATAATGTAAATAGCAAAACAACGTTTGCAGGGTCAGTAGTAATATATAAACTACTTATTATCAATGGAAAAATGATTTAAAAAATAGACAATAGGCAATATAACGATACCGATAGTAAAATATAAATACTTTTGCCTATCCCCGTTTAGTCCGAATTATTATCTAATAATAATAATTTAAATAACTATTAAATTTTACTTAGCGTAATGAGCAGATATATGTAAAAGCAAATTAGCGCAAAGATCCCCCAGCACCAGTACAGAGCGTACACACGGTGGATTAAGAAAAATTCTCTAGCGTCACCTACAGAAAAAACGAAAGCAGCTTGCGGGCAAACCTCCGTTAGTAATTTCAACCCCCACGGAGCGTCTCGTAGCGTCTGGCTGCTCAAGTAATTACGCCCCCTTGTCCCCTTCAGGGGGCGTAATACCCCACCCGACGGGGATAAGTAAAAACAATATTTTTACGCGCAACGTCCACGGCACCAAAAGTGACAGATATAAATTGGGGGTGAAAATGGAATTAGTGGCGGCTTCCCTGATATCTGTTGGCTGTGCTGACTTTCTTGAAAATGTGACATCTGCTTTGTCTCACTCGTGAATTCTGAATGAATATAGTACAAGGTCGTTTTCGAGTTTAAGGTTACTCTATAATTCAATTAAATAACTCCAGTCCCACGCGATGAATGTTCAGGCTTATAGTTTTTTTTTTTGGTATAAATTAATGGTAACCAGAATCGAGGCTTTAATTATACTCGAGATAATGAATTGGTAAAATTCTTCGTTTAAACAAGAACACTACTAGAATATTGCTCACGTATCAAAAGCGTTCTTGTTAACTCTTTCAACTAAGGTACTAAACTAACTAACTAAATAAACCTTGTTAGGTATTGGAAGTCAGAACCTGACTTATTGTTTTGACTTATAAATCATCTCAAAAACTATCATACACCCACATCATTCATGCAAAATTACAAATCTGCTTTAAACTTCAATTGAAACCTGAATAATTTTTACGTTTTCATTACAAATTTTAGACATTTTAAAAAGATACTGCGTTTTAATTTTGGAACCATCTTTGCATCTCTCTCATTTCATTACTTCACTAACCCTATGACCAGCTCTGACATTTAGCAGTAATTAACCCACTCACGGCACGACAGAGTTCGTTAATTAAATATCCGACTTATTTTCTATCGTAGTAAAAAAAAAGCTTTTATAGAAGGTAATATGGAGATAAGACGCTAAAAATACAATTTTGCTATAAATTTATACTATAATATTACAAAACTGTAAAGTTTGTTTGGTTGAGCGCGCTAATCTCAGGACTTACTGGTTCGAATTGTAAAATTCTGTTAGTGTTGAATAGACCACTTATCGAGAAAGGTTATACGCTATTTAACATCACGCTACGATCAATAGGGGCCGAGCATCAGTGATTTTTTTTGTAAAGAACGGGTTAAATTTATTCCTTTTGAGATACATAGACGAAGTTGAGCGGGTGGGCTAGTATAAGATATAACATATTGTGTAACCACGTCTGAGCACCAAAGGAAATTCGCTGACAAAACGTTTACTTGAATACTAAACGTAATGTTTTGCTCACTACAGAAGTGATTTACGTCAGCAAATTCGGAATTGGGTGAAGCGAACAAAGAAAGACAACAACATTATTCGATGTTTCTAAGAACGAAGACATAAAATGCTAACCCCGATTAAAATGCATATAACACAAATATTTTTAACTTTGAAATAATATATTTGTGTAGCATAAACCGAAAAGAGTACCACTTTTTAAACGATTATATGTTTTTTAAATATTTTTTGTATATTCTATAAATTTCGCTTGAACATTACAAATCAAAGGTCTTCTTCTTAATATGTTGTATATTTATTGCTATTATTGCTGCACAATTATTACTTAGCCAGACGTCGTGGGTTCGTTTCCCATCCATGTGGAACAAATAATTATAAGACGAGCATGATTATTTTTTCTGTATAAGGTAATAGATCTATAATATGTATATTCAAGTATGTTTATCAGCGGTCTGGCTACCATAGCACAGGTTCTGTCTAGTTTAGGATCTGATGGTGCTGTGAGATGTGTCATCTGATGTTTTTAGAAATTAATGTTTGTGTTGGAAATTATGTTACAAAATAACGAACCAAAGTAACAGAGACATGTTATGTTACTTCTCAGTACAAACTGAAAAATTAATAATATTTTCTTAAAAGAAGACATTGGGGTCTAATCCTGAAAATGAATACTTTAAACCTGAATGTAAAATCTACCGTAGTTGGCAAATTTGTACGGTACTAAGTTTACATAGGTACCCTTTACCTTAGTGTTAAGGTTGAATTAATAATGTGTCTTTGATTACACTCGGCATACATTCAAGCACTAGTTGGCGCCGTCCTCATATAATTAATATTTTAGGTCAGATTACTACAAAATAACTAACACCAACATTTTTAAACGACTTCAAAACGGAGAAGGTTATCAATTCGGATCTTTATATTTTATGTATGTTCGGTCATAACTTCGCCATATATAGACGCATTTTCAAAATGCTGGGATTTATGCTGAAATGGTCCTATTTGAATTTCATGTAGATCTGATGATGAGTTTCGGAGACAGACAACGGATCTCCTCAAAAAATTATGGCAAATCATCATCTCTTTGTTAGTATTGTTTCAATTCGGTTCAATTTTTATTTTTATTTTTACCAACAAGTATAAATATTATACGGAATTATAGGTATCAGTTCAGTTTTTATTGCACGGCATAAAGTGGCCTATATCCTTTAATCATCCCCAAAATTGGTACAGCGGTTTAGGCGTATTTACTTGATATAAAAAAATTACTTTCGCATTTGTAATATTTTGTAATATTAGTAATGCAGTAAAGACTCTACACATTGGAATGGTATAGGCCAGTGTTATATTCCTACATCTATTTATCTATGTTTCTAGGCGATGCGGGTTTGTAGTTTATTTGAAACGTCCAGTGAAAATTCAAGCTTAGAATTACTATTCATCAGTGGATAATACTCGAATGTTTTACATCAATCGCCAAGTAGCACATGAGTACCTGTTGAGTGATTGTTTTCATTGCACTTTATTAATTTTATTAAATTAGATGCACTATAGGCCACTTGTTGAAATTTCGATCATAACTCATTTAAGATAATGCATTGTTTTATTTAACTACAAAACTAAATTTTATGCATTTTTGGCACATCGACAGACTTAATTCCCAGGGCATACTCTTCCAGTCAACCTTTAGGTGGTGTGGAAATCTTATAAGGTAGGTGCACAAAGGTTACGTAATATATCAACGTAATTATACACAACTCACTACATACGTAAACATATATATATACATATATCTTTTATATCGTAGACCAGTATAATATTTCGCTAAAATCTTTATATCAAATGTTAATATTTTAATATTTTTTTTTTTTTTCGAGACGTGTGTGGTGTTGCCACGTGAGCTATTTAAGGTATTACGAGTTTATTTGTGGTAATTTTAAGATGTATGTACTGATATGGTTTATGTAGATAAGTATTATAGTATACATTATAAACGGAAAAGCTTTAAATTGTTACTTAAAAGTTACGAAGGTAATAAATGCAGGAACAAAACTCGATTGGGCTCATATTCCGTGCATACTTAGTGCAATTGAATTATTTGCAATATAACTACTTAGGTAGTACCTACCTGACTGTTGTGTCCGGTTATTCTTGAATTCATGTGCAAAGTTTAGGCAGCAAGTCTTGCATGGATATCAGGTGGACATGCAAACAATGCGGGTAGGTATACGGAATGCAGGCGAGCGAGACTACGCGTTGAATAATGTACGCGCTGTCTCAGCGGACATCGCCTCGGTGTTATAATACCCTGGTACTTGACGAGGTTTTAAGGAGTTAATATTAGGATTTTAATAGGTTAGTTCTTTTTGGACACGGCAACCTTACAAGGATCCACAGACTTTATTAATGAAATAACGATGTAAACAAAGCTGTGACAGCGTTATTTAATTTATAAGCCTTCAATGGCACATTTTGTACCTCCAATACATATGCTTGTGCATACACTATTCTGAGATTTTTGCGATGTCACTTGTTAAATACACAGAATTGAAAAGTACCTACCTATATTATATGCGTACTAGAATACATTACTTATACATACTTACACCAATTATATTTTGAGGAAGTTACGTTCATACTGCACGCAAAAATAATTGTTCCGTAAACGTTCTATTAATGCATTTTAGAACAAAATATACCTACATTTACTAGTGGTATGTTCCTTTATCTTTATTTACCTTTTTGTCGTAATTTGTGCAATTTCGGTATACACAGGAAGGCTTATTTTATAAATTTTCTCGAATTAATTAGTGCGTGAGCTCGCTCGCCGTGGTCCTAATTAGGACCCTCGCGTTTTGTGCGTTGGTGGCGTATCTACCTTGTGTACGTTCTGACATAAATTAAAGTAAAATTGAACAGATTATTTTTGCTGCGTAACATCTTTCCTTTATTTTCCAGCAATCTGTGGTAGTGATTTCCTGAAAAGGAGCGGAAGTGTAAAGTAACAGTGAGCCGGAAAAGTGCGCACTATTTTATTTAACCAAAGAGCGCGCGCGGTAGTTGAGATGTCAGATTTGACACATATGCGTCTACCGTCGTAGAACACAAACTTCTTGCGACACAATGATGTCGCCTTCCAAAATATCTTGACAGATAATAGTCTAATCCAACTCCAATCTCTGGGCAATCTCTAGCTGACTGGGAGCTTGTCCCTAAGGACTAACCTTATTGATTAGTTCCTGCTAGAAAAACTGGTGGACTCATTTTGTAGGTTAATTGAGATAAAGGAAAACTTGATATGTTATTTCACATTGTCATACGAGAGAAGCATGTGCAATACTGCACGGATGGCGTGGTGGTTTAAGCGGTCGCCACGCCTCTTCCTACTACGCCGAGTGTTGTGGGTTCAAACCTCACATGGGACGACACTTTGTGTAATCCACAAATTGTTGTTCTGAGTCTGGGTGTTCTTTGTGTCCGTTTCATGTATGTTTGTAAAGTCCCCCGCGACACAGGATTTATTCCTAATGCGGGAGTTGTCTTTCAACAAAAAAAAAAAAAAAAAAAAAAAATTATTAGTAACTAAGATGCGCTGTCTGTATCTGTGTGGATTGAAAATTGATAGTTTATTATACAAATTCTATTTATGATATAAAAGTACGCTCTTTTCTTGAAGGTCTGGAGGTATATCGTATAAAAAAGTATTTCTTTTTAATTATGACCGACTTCAATGCGACTACATCATGTTGAATTATCATAAACTATATATATATATTTTTTTTTTTTAAAGACAACGCCCGCATTAGGAATAAATACTGTGTCGCGGGGGACTTTACAAACATACATGAAACGGACACAAAGAACACCCAGACTCAGAACAACAATTTGCGGATCACACAAAGTGTCGTCCCATGTGGGGTTTGAACCCACAACACTCGGCGTAGTAGGAAGCGCCGTGGCGACCGCTTAAACCACTACGCCATCCGTGCAGTCACTTATATTCTTCATTGCTTAATGTTCTTAAATTTTTACTTAAAAAGAATACCCTGCCAGACTAAAAATATTTTTCCAAATCGGTTCATAAATCACGGAGCACTGAGATATCTGACATAAAAGAAAAATACTAAATTGAGAACCTAAAGTCTGTTGAAAATTACCATAGAAATATAACAAAATTATTAGAAAAATGAACAGTTCTTTTAACAATTGCTTGTATACATACAATGATGAGTGTATGTGTTTACTTCATCACTACCAGGACATCATGGATTAAGCAGAGCTGTAAGTGTACATTCTGCTAATTGCCACAGAATTGAATATTAGGCACTCAATTCCGTCGTAAGACGTAATGTGATTCACAGATGTTTGTTTTGAATCTAGGGACAATTGCGCGGTTTGTGACAAAAAAATATTTAAAGGGCCCAGATTCTCGAATCAGCTTGTTTTTCATTTTCTCTTTTCAAAAACTAATTACAATTATTCCTTTAGCTGTGACGTCGATTGTCTGATTCTTTAATTTTGTTTAGGAATAATTAGAACATACAAATGTTACTGAAATTTATTTTATAATTATATTATACTAAAATTCCAAAAAAGAATTCCATTTGAAATATGTGAAATTTCAATACCGTCAAGGTCAATTCAAGAAGTAAAGATAAATAGACGAAAGGTGATTAATCTTTTTCACCGTTTATCATCATGAACAGCTTATAACAGTCCACTGCTGGGCATGGGCCTCTTCTTAGAAAATAGGTTTTGGCCAACGTTGGCCAGGCGGGTTGGTATTTATATTTTTTTTTTATTTTAAAAGGGGCAGACGAGCAGACGGATCACCTAATGGAAAGTGACCATCGCCGCCCATGAAAGTCTACAACTGAGGAGTCACAAACGCGTAATATATTTTCCCCATTACAACTATAAAACTATCATCAACCCTAAATGTCAGTTTTAGAGTAAACTTCAAAACCGAAGGTTCTAAATACCGTTTGTGCTCGGTATTTTGTACTACGTCACTACCTTATTATTGACAAATCATTCAGGTCCATGTTGAAAATAATGAAATAAATTAAACATATTTAGACACAAAAGACGACAATTCTGACGTGGAATTGCAATCTTATTTTAGAAATCACTAGCTGGTACCCGCGACTTCGTTCGCGTGTAATTTGAAAAGCGCTGCCTTGATGGTGTAGTACGGTACATGACTGCAGCCCATGAGGCCTCGGGTTCGAGTCCCGGACCGAGCAAAATTTTATAGGGTTTTTCTGAGAGCAAAAATAGCCTAAGTTACTCCTTAAATAGACAACAACTTAGTAGTAAAATATTATCAAAATCGATCTAGCCGTTTTCAAAAAATATTTAAACAGGATTTTAGGCATAGGTATCGTGGAAATAACCGTGTAAGTTTGAAAAAAACCTATTATTTTCACATTAAAAACAGACGCTTCAATTTTATTTATTTGTATAGATTAACAAAACCACGAAAAACAAACAGTAGCACATTGCTATCAATTATTCTAAGAAACACTATCAAATGTATTCGAAAACAGCTTAGAAATAAGTTATTTGTTACACGATCTAGGCTCGGCTATACGTACTGTATAGCTGTGTTTAGATGTAGGGTGGGTATGGGCAGTAGATACGGCTAGCATGCAAGGTCGCCCGGCGCCTCATTTGTCGCCAGCTATCTTAGAGTGGACATGTACTAACGATTCTTATAACAGTGTAAATGGTTTTGCTTTAGCGTTTTCTTCGCCCATATTGTGTACTGACAAATTAATTTTCAGATAGTTATTTATTTTTGCAAAAGAAGTACACGTTTCTTTTCGATTCATTCGTTTTTTACATGTACCAATTTAATCTATTAAGAATAACAGTTAATATTACTCTATACACAAGATCTACTATTATATTATATATACAATCTTACATATATTACTTACCTCAACCTTGAAATCTATAAATTTGATCCCTTGTAGGGTAAGGTTATAGTCAAGCTGGCGTAGGCGTGATGACGCGTCGCCACGGCATACATTGTCACGTATTTGTAACTTTCATGTGGTATGGCGACTCGTCGCCATGCGCAAGTGCCTCTGCGACTCTCATTATTTCTACATAAGAATTTCGATGTTTCAGATCTGCCAGACGTCCCGCAATTGCTCAATTTTCTTTTAATACTACTGATAAAATATTTAAAAATCTCATGGCACTTATACTTATCGGTGAAGAAGCGTTTACTTAATTTCTTACATTCTCAGAACTTCAATTAGAACCTGTTTTCAATTGAAATTGTTACATTGTTAAGTAAATATGACTTAATCGAATCACGAAAAAAAAACCTAGTCCGCATTCTAAGAATAGCGAAAGCAACAAAGGAAAATTGTATTTCTCTGATGAGCGCAATTAATGCCAATACAAATATTAGTTTCTATAATAGTTGTTACAGGCTTGTCCATTCTAACGCTATCAACGGCTGCCGCATGTCACTTGAGACTCGGCCATTTTGCAAGGCGAACCGCCCGCGGCGGGAAAACTGACTTTGGCGCCAATTTCGATGCGACCGCGGCTGCTATCCGACACTATCCATATGATCAGACACTATATACATTGGCTCTTACAAACTGCTGACACCGCAATTTTGTCGATTAACATCGCCACGGGTGTCATTATAAATTCCTTTAATTATACAATTTTTACTGTACTTTATAGTAGTCTGCAGTCATGGTGGGAACGTAGTTTATAAACGCCATCATGCTGTTCTCAGCCTTGGCGTGTTTATTTGATGGTTTAAAAAGCTTGTCGTCCTTTTTACATTTATTGTTCAGTAGAATGTATACTGTAATTGTAATAAGTAAATAGGTACATAAAAATATTACCTTTGGCAGAACATGTTGAAGTAGAGCGCCAGCTTTCCTTTTGGCGGCCATCTTGGGTATTCTTGACAGTTCACTCACAGCACTTTTGTCTTTGGTTTCGGTATGTTAATTCTTCAATATCATTCAGTTCATGGACCCCATTTCAGAACTATCAAAAATAAAATTTCATGATGCTTCGAATATGTTTCCCAATCTTTTAATAAATATTCTTGCAACTGTAGTCTAACGTAAACCCCAAATTGATTTAACAATTTTTAAACAGAAACAGAACTCAAAAACAAGAAGTCGATATATTGTCGAAACTTTGCTTACTGGTGCAGAAGTGCAGTATTGCATTTATTGAAAGATTAACTGAACTTGTGTACTTATTCTTCTTTAGTGAAAACGTTACAATCCCACGATTTCGATAAAGTACACGTAAACACTGGATAATTGTGAATTTTCTATACGTTTCTGACTGTCAGTGTTCTACGACCTTTTGTCCATTCATTAAGAATTTAGGATAGGATTGTTTTTCTTAACTAAAATAATTCCGCTTTGAAAAAACTATCAACAAATAATGATCAAAGATTAAAACGCTTATAACTAAACACTATAATGTTATTTCTGTCAAAAAATATATTGTACCACATAATAATTTTATGACTAAGATGAATTATTAAATTCCAAGTTACCAGTTAACAGTTGCAATTATGGTCACCTGTTGTGGAGCGAATAAAAGAAAGAAAATGTTCGCATCGCAAATCGATAATTTGAATTAATTATTTGGCATTAGTAAGTTCCTTTAAACTGATGTTTTTGAGTATGTTTCCTTGTATATACGAAGTTAATTGGAATTCAAGATTCGTATAAATATATCACGGAGCGTTTAAGTGTTACATGAGCTAACTTACAATGATTTTAAATATAAAACACTATCTCACTAACATCAAAACAGTCCTGCTATACCTAGCAAAATTTTAAATAAAGACACCGATATACATTTCTCCCACCACCACCAATACTGAAATCCTTGGCTCTCAGTCTGAATATATCTAACGCTCTAAAAACTTGCTATGTTTGCATTTTGCAATAACTGGCAAAATAACACAAAAATAAGGTGCCCGGACAGTGGAAGATAGATGATTAAGAATGAATTATGTACATAGTTTCCTTAAAAATGTGTACATTAAAAAGAAAGTACTATTTTTTTTTATCCAATTAGTTAAGCTAAAGGCATGTGCCCACACAATCCTATCATTTTTATTTCAAGCTATTGGAAACTCAAATCAATTCATCACTAACATTGAACTAACATATAATTTGGTGTAATAACTTCTTAAAGAAAACCCAAAGTTCGTTAAATTCAGTCATTTAGAGTTGTGTCAGGTCAGTTCAGAATACAAAATACCAGGCTGTTATATTTGACAAGAGGCTACTTTTTACGGAGCATTGCGCACTCCCCTATTTGCACAATACTTTTCAATGAACTCAGGCTATTGTTTGCAACTCCTATACTTGTATGTCAGTATTTTGTTGGAGTAGAAATAGGGTGAGCACTCGCAAATTACGGCTTTGAAATGACCATTACTGTTTGTTAAACCAGTTCCTACGCTTTTCTGTCCCTATCCGCGTCTATTCAATTGTCCACTATCCCCTTTTGTAGTTAAACACGTAATTATTGATTTTGGATGTTTATTTAGAAATGTGAATGAATAAAAAAGTGTTTTTATTAATAAGATATGAATAACGTCGTCAGACATCGTAGCAAAACACGTTTAGAGCGATCGCTTTGTTGATATTTCACGTTGTTGCTTCAAAAGGTAGACAAACATTTTTATAAAAAATGTCCTTGATGGCACTAAACCGCATTTTAAACGACTACGTTACTACTGCTACTGTTTTCGCGTGTATGTTTATTTGGCCCGCTCTGTGGCCTGAAAATCATTTTTGAGTTTGATTTAATGTTTGAATTGTCGTTAAATTCGTGAGAGTGACACAGGGTATATGACAATTATAAAAACGTTTGTAGATTTTAATCTTCCTTCTCGATCTATCTCGATCCTCCAAAAAAACTTTGTGTGTCATTTTTTTCCAAATCAATACATTTACCTATAGTTTATTAAACAAAAAGATTTTATTACCTAGCGCGCTGGAGTTAAAAATGTTCGTGGTGCCACAAATAAGTATTAATTAAAGAAAAAGCGAATACTATTCTACTGCGAGTCAAAAGTCGAGAAGTGCGCATTTAAAGATGATTTTGATTCTTCTTAGATATTTAAAAAAAATCTTATACGTTTTATAGTTTTTATGCATATGTCGGAACGTACACCGGTTAGAACTCACTTAACTATATTTCTTATGTGGCTTCAGAAACATAGGGCAGGTGTCTTAAGGCAACAACAGCCGCATTATATTTTTTTATTTTAATTTTTAAAAGACAACTCCGCTTTAGGATATATGCCTATATATCTTGTGTCGCGGCGGACTTTACAAACATACATGAAACGGACACACAGAACACCCAGACTCAGAACAACAATATGTGGATCACACAAAATGTCGTCTTATGTGGGGATCGGACCCACAACACTCAGCATAGTAGCAAGCGGCGTAGCGACCGCCTAAACCACTACGCCATCCGTGCAGTCACGCAATAAACTTTCATGGTAATGTGAATAACCTGGAATAATATATAACCTTTAATATAATATGGATATAATATATAACCTGGAATTAAAATAAGGGACGGGAGCAGTCAACATTGGTGCAAAATTTGTACTGTTGTTGTAAACTGTCTGTTTTGCCCTTTTATGGCCATCGGCATTTTTTATGTCAAGTACATTTTTTAAATTCTAATTCTAATTATTGGCCCCTTTGAAAGCAAGCTACCAGGAAAGCAGAAAGATCAAAGTGTTTAATTTGTACTATGGAGCATTTATGTAATTAGAGCAGGACAAAGTTAAATACGTCAACAATTTGCGCCCTTCTTTTGCATCCTTAATGAGATGTTTACTTGAAAAATCTAGAAACACTTTTATATGTAAAGACACATTCAAGGGGTCTTAGCTGTGTAAGTAAGAAGTTAGGTCATTATATTTAATCAATTTTACAGGCTCATATAATTTTAACTAAAACTTCCGCCATCTTGGTAATGTTTATTCAACTATTATCCGTCCGAGATTATAATGTAGCTTAAACTGTTTTGGCATTTTGTAAATTAAAATTTTCTAAACAATAAATATCAAAACACACATAGGTACTCAATTTATATCTAGGACAAAATATAATTAATTTGTCGACAGCATGAAATAAATCAAGTCAGTTTTTTAATAGGATGTGAATGAACAACGTAGATAGATTAGATCGAACTCTTGGCTGTTTCATATCAGTCGTCTCTTGTCCAGCTATTTCATACTAGTTTACGAGCCATAAAAATGGGAAATTTATTAGAAGATATACTTAATCGTAATTTCCGATTTAGGAGCTTTTTGTATGAAAATAAAAAATGGGTATCTGCAAGTAAAACTAGTTCGATACTCATTCTTTGTGTGCCAAGTCCCCGGCTGAGTTTCATTCATTTAATATATACTCTTAGACTGGTAATAAACAACAATAGTGACGAATAAAAGGAGTTGTTTTCTAAAATGTGTGAATTTTAACACACATTACCCCAAAATGTAATAACAATCGAAGAATACAAACAACAATTCGACCTTATAGTATTATCAAGAGTCAATGAGCTACGGTAACCACTTACGCTATCCGCTAATCAATTAAAAAGGAAATATTTAATTTAAACAAAAAACCTCAACTGTTGAATTACTAAGGGTGCATAAGAACAATAAAGCTAAAATCAGATTAAGCTAACCTAACTTAACACGGATCATGTGCGCGATTACCATATAAACACAATAAAAATAATGTTATTTTTATTTCAACTTACGAAACCCTAAATGTAATACAAGGAGTGCATAAGTATAGTAAAGCTTAAAACCGATTAAATCGCAAAGGCTCTCATTCTCATGCTGCGCACGATAGCAGCATAGGCCATTTTCCATCTGCAAGCACCGTTCTTACGTGCCTTATGCGATCTGTATCTCAGAATGAAATTCTTCAACTTGATGTCTGCTATTTTTATAATTGCCCATTTTGTCCTGCAAATCTTTCTATTCATGATAGTTCTAAAACCTAGACATATATCTTCTTACTTCAATTAAAGCAATTGCGTTAAACTAGGGTTAAATTTGATTTATATTTATGAGTAAGTATCAAAACTGTACTGATTTTTGATATACATTAAGGTAAAAGAAACATACGTCATCGAATTGCTGGGTACAGTAATTTATACAATGATACCCAGTTATTATATGAAACCTAAATTAACCTTTATTTTTTTATCTCCTTATAAAGCTGATTAATATAAATCTAGCGATCTTCAATGAAAGCAACACCCACGTTATGACGCTATTTTGTTACAAGCTGACCCGCACACTTTTCAATGATACTTGGCTTCTATTGGTCATAGCGTGATGTTATGTAGCCTATAGCCTTTCTCGATAAATGGGCCATACAACACTAAAATAATTTTTCAATTTGAAAGAGTAGTTTCTGATTAGCGCGTTCAAAGAACAAATAAACAAACAAACTCCTCAGCTTTATAATACTAAAGTATAGAATCGTAGGTGTAAAGGTCCTTAGTGGGACTAACTGTGAATGGCCTCAATGGTGCCACTAGGCGCGCAGCAACCAAGAATATAATCATCCTAAGCAAAAACAGATATGCAAGGCAGGATGTTCAAAAGTAAGGTGCCTTTGGCCCCTTCATTTCAGAGAGGTGGGCGGGAAATTTCGTAGTCGGCGCGACGCATTTATAGTTAAGACTGTGGAAAAAAGGCGACGCCTTAGGCCAGCACTTAAGGTCTCCGGAGATCGTTTTGCGCCATTTTTATTATTTCTTAACAGTTGTGCAAGTTTTCATGTCCTAATTCATAAACGTCAAAAAGTTTTTGTACACGTACAAACATATTGACACAAACCTAAAAAAATAAAACCCATCTTCTGTAACATTGTGTTAATTAAATCAGTGTAATGGATACCTAAAAGATATAGCTAAGAGTTCAAGACGCTAATGCCTTATTATAATTAGCTGCGGGTACATCCAAAAACGGGTTATACTGAAGCCTCCGTTAGTGCTACCGTTGCTAAGATGCACCTCAGGTTAAATTAACCATAAAACAACTAATAAAAGCCTAAATACTACTACAACGAACTAAGAAATATACCAAATAGTACGATTTTCGTAAGTTATACCTCGATAAAATGACAAGGTAGAAAACGGTAGTATCAAACCGCACGGTAGGTACTTCGGTCACTGTACTGGTAGCAGCTATTTTCTTTTCAGCGATAACGACAAGGCCATTTTAATAGCGTTGGGTACGGTGGTCCGTAACGTTTTTTTTATTAACTACCTCCTTCACAACACCACGTAACGAAGTCGAAAAAGTTTTTAAGGAAAAAAATTAGATGCTAAGAACAAGGTGACTTTATACATATATTTATTACACACTATCCATGTGGTGATGGATTAAGAATCCGGAGTGTCACAACCACCCCAATTCGTCCGGTGGGTGTCGTTAGAGCCGACTAAGGGAGCAAACTACGTAAGATACCAGCACTGGAAAGAGAAGGAAAACTTGACACAAACGCTATTTACAACCCGTCTACCCATCGTGGTATAGTAGTCCAAAACTTCCTTTATAAGAAGAGGCCTATGTCCAGCAGTAAACTGCTTAAGGCTGTTCATGTGATGTGATATCATGCACTTACTTCTTTACTGTACTGTACTGTACTAACACAGTAATTTTAGTTACACTTGCGTGATCTTGGTGGGAATCGAACCCACGTCCTCTCGTATAGCTGTCATGATCTCTAACCACTAGACTACTACTAATTTAAATAAATACCTCCAAATTTTACTTAATACTGGCAATGTATGGCAATTTATGAAGAATCTACAAAACATAAACTAATATTATTAGTTTATAACTAATTCAGAACTAATTCTGTCTCTCATAGATTATAATTATCAAAGCAAAATTTTATTGTACTTTTATTACTTAAGTTTTGCCTACAAATTTTGTGAAATATGTAGCCCAAGACTTGATACAAAAAGTAGACGTCTTTCATCTCCTTTTTATATACATATATGTATGCCTAACCTACAGAATATATTTTGGAAATAATTGAACAAACAAATATATTAACTCCGACGGAGTTATTCGCAAAATAATAAATAAAAACTTTATTTCGGCAAATTATGTATCATTATGATCTATGTCCGAGTAATCGAATATTTTTAACTCCACGTAAAAATTTAAAAAAGTAAATGCATTAAATCAGATAATACATACAGCTTTTGCATTGCGTGTGCAAGTAAACAGTTTATTTTGACAAGTTCCGCGAAACTTCCGAAGAGAACACTCGTAGGACCCCAAGCGAAGCTCCTTGCCAAGCTTCTTTTTAAAGTTATCATGAATAATGTAGTAATAACTAACAATGTATGTAATGGCAGACTTTCAAGACAAACACAATAATGTATACATGTTATGTAAGGTGTTCTATAGTTGTATAAGTCATATAAGCTTACATAGTATTTAAGGTTTCATTCACACAATTTCAATTTTGCAGACAATTAAATTGAACCTAAAAATCAAAAAATTATACACCTCGGTGTGAGTATCGGACAACCGGCCCTTGCACGTTATTCCCGGCTAGTCGAATGTGAGGGGCTCATTACCCGAGTAACGGTCCTCCACTCTTATTGTCCCCACCCGTACCCAGTGGTTTATTCCTTTTTTTCATGAATGTAGGTACTAATTAAACGCACGGAGATACTTGAAATAAGGGTTACTAATACAAAAGGTAAGAAATGGCACGGTTTTGTATTAAAAAAGTTATACGTTTTGGTATATAAAAACTTAATAAAAAAATATATATGTATTATAAAATACTGTTTGGTATAAATAATAATAATTATGCCATTAGATAACAGGGTTTTATTTTCAGTGAATTCAATTCTTTCATACGTATATGAGAATATGTACGAAAAAGCAATAAAAAAGTTACACAGTTACTAGAGCAACATAACAGTGTGGGTAGTGTTATCAGCGAAGTAAGGACCGTGAACGATTTGATTAGTTCGACGCGCGCATGCACTCCAAAATTACTTTCAAACTTCACTGCGTTCTAACATTGAAACTTCTATACATGGATACTACCCTAGTATCGTTAGCCATAATTATATCTGATCATATAGCCCTAGTAAACCGGATATAGGTTATTGTAGAGTCTAAGTTATCAGCAATAGTAAATATATATAGGCCTAAAACATTATCTAGCATTTTAGATTTACTAACAATAACAAAAATAAATAATGAAAATTATTAGAATTTAGGTATTTGCAAACATTTAAATGTAACATACGAGTATATAAATATAACCAACACATTAAGAGAACATCTCTGTATTTACCATTTAAATGAAAATAAATGGTTTGAAATTAAAAGAGTCTACAAGGAAGTCATCTAAGACCAAATAGGTACATAGGTGTCAGTTTTAAATTCATTAAAACAATGGCCAGTCTTACTCAAACTGGTGTGACAAAGGAAACTTAGCGACACGAACCAACGATGGACTAATTGCACTTTTTGCTGTCAGCATGTACTAATGCCAAGGCTTACTTACTCATCGAGTTCCTATGTCCATTCCTGACGGTCTATGCAAACCTGCATTCGTGCAAAAAACTAGTATGTCAAGATGATAAAACTTCGCACGTAGACGTCTAATTGCAACTTTAATATTAAAAAATGGAAACATAAACGAAGCACAATCGGTAACCAACCTATACAAGCCACAGAAGTTATTTGTCTTAGTGTGAAATTTGTGATGTTCAGTCTCAAATCGTTCGTATTTCGCGAGGAAGTTGAAGCTGGGCGCAACGCGCGTGTTCGCCCTTTAGAGTTTCAACGCACACTGACACGGAGCCGTAGCGGAGGTGCGTTCCGTTCGCTCTGTCCGGCCGCCTGCCCCCATCGCCCCCTGTCCCCATACCGAAATGCATCAATGACACTCGAAACACACGCACATTCTGTACAGTGGGGAATCGATAGGAAAAAAAATGATTGTCAATACATTAGGATTCCTAAAGCATGCTTGCCTAGTGACAGTGTTCGTAGACGGTTACTTAAAACTTAGGTAAGTTTACAAACTACGTAGTCTTTCTAATTAAAAAAGAAAACAAATTTTAGCGGATCAGAGTTAATATTTATGATTACTTAATGTACAGGTTATGTTCGATAGCTAAACTAGGAAAGTCTACCTGAAATAAAATTCAGTGCTTACAAATTAAAACTCCAATGCTTATATGAAAATAAGATCTAAAATAATGTTAGACAACTTATCTACACAATTAGACGAAGCCATGTAAAGAATATATATAACCTCTAGATGCTTAGCCTCATATCAATTAGGAAAATCAATTTAATCAATGTTGCATGACTATAAACTGATAATGACGATGTAATTTATACAATCGCTACACACACACACTTATACAATACATACAGTACATACACCATTTGTCAAATTACATACACACACCGAATAAAGCCTGTATGTTGTGTTAATACATGCTCATGTACTGGAGTGAGGTACCAGGGTTTCATGATATACAAAGCGATAGGCCTATATGCGGGTATATATGTATGTAAATGGCGGTAAAAGAAGCGTAGGATAGTTTTGAGTTTTAGCTCAATATCGAACAAAATCAAATACGTATTTTGTGCATATTCATTAATTCTTATTTGTATATTTTTTGTATATATACATATGCGTCGCACACGACCTGATTTTCAGTTATAAACAATATCTACTGCGTCCACAATAATTTAGTTGATAATTTATTATTATTTCTTCAATCCCATCCCCTGATGTATTGCAAGCTTCTATATGGATATTCGCCACCTAGTGGTAAAAACATACAGAACAATACAGTAATGCCGAGTAATTCCGGCTCGATGTTAGTGATAACTAAAAAAAGAAACCTGTTTTTGTCATCCAGACTCAAAGTAATCCACTTTCTTCTTCTTAGTGTGACAGGCTTGACCAGGACCATTTGCAGCAACACTGATATAAAGATATATAGACACTTTTGAAATTGGGTTTTAAACAGGAATCTTGCAAAATGGTTCTAAGTAAAATTATTGTCTATTGTGCTTAAAACTAGATAAGCTCAAGCCTTTACCTTCGTCCCTACCTTTCGTCAGTCCACTGCTGGGCATAGCTCTCTCCTTAAAAAGGAGGTTTTGGTCTGCTTTACCACGCTGGCCAGACGGGTGTGTATAGGGTTTGCGTCAACTTTTCCTTCTCTTTGCAGTGCTGTTGTCCTGCGTAGTTTGCTCCCTTAGTCGGATCTTACGATACCCACGGGATGAATAGGGGTGGTGACACTCCGTATTCTTAATCCGTCACCACACGGGCCATATCGTCGTTTAGTAAACGTTTATGGTTAAGTACTGTCACACTTCTATGGGTTAATTATGTACTTTATTAAACCAATAGGAAGTATCGTAAAATATATACTACTATTATAAAGCTAAAGACTTTCTTTGTTTAGTTAAACGCTTTAATTGGAAACGCTCAGGCACTAGTTCGAATTAAAAACTCATTTAGTATATTAGGCAAGGTATAAGGTATAAGTATTTATATAGGAAGGTATAAGCTACATAGCATCACGCTTATGACCAATAGTAGCGGAGCATCAATGAAAAATTATGCCCGGGGGGGATTAGGAATACCCCCCGTATTCCTCTTGAGAAACGCAGTTGCTGGGGTTAGTTAGTATGTAGTTTATCCCACTAAACAAACCAATCTATTTATTATTTAACATTAAATAATAAATTTGGATGACTTTTAGAAGTCGTATCAGGATAACATAATGAAATAGGAACATAATCTACATTGTTCGGAAGTCAACTGTGCGGAGTATGTCCGACGAGTATGACCCGGGACACGTGTAATGTGTCAGGTAAGACGCCGCATCGCCTATATACCTACAAGTAGTATATAAATGTATTTTGCACAGCTGTATGTATTATGTCGCAAGCAGTGCGGGAAATTGAGGCAGTTTGGTAAATTTCTAAAGAGGCATACAGTTGCATGACTTAATCCTAACTTCAAATTTGGGAACAAATAAAATATCAAGTAAAGCACATTATATATATTAGTTAATTTTGTACATAGATATTACACACCGTATATAATAGGTATACATGTATAATAAATAAGTTTTATACATGTATATATTATTATGTACATTATACGGTGTATAATGTACATAATCTCACATCACATCCCAGAAAATAGAACTGCAACATCATTTTATCGCTTTGTGCAGCCAATTGGTTTTTTTTAATGGTCGCGGGAAGCCGTTGAATGCGGGCAGCACAGGACCGGTTGTTGTGGAGAGCCTTGGGGAAGGCCTAGGTCTAGCAGTGGACGTCTTTTGGCTAAGATGATGATGATGATGAAATGAATAGGATTAAAAATCACATAGTAACAATTGTAACCTCTTGCCTGCCATATTTAACTTTCCCACTAACTCGCAATCCAAAGGCACATCAAGTTACTTACATATTTTGACTCAAAAACATATTCACCAAAACGTATCAGGACCTAATGTTGACTTGGAACAACAAAAAGGTCTCGCATTACAAAGGAAAGTCTAAAAGTATTTAATTCGTAGTATCAACTGTAAAAAAGTAAACTGTACGAATGTCAATGTTTCCTCTGCAAAGTTTCTTGACCTTGAACAAGATTAAACTTTAGTACAGTGTAGCCCACTTTTGGGCCCACACGTTACTGGAAAAATATTGTTATTTTATTTCAATACACAAGTAATAATTTTAATTTACAGTTGCAATGTTTTTTTGTATTTCCTTCAAGTCAATTAATAAAAAGACAAAGTCTCTTTAAACAAACGTCAATGTCAAAGTATTAATGTCAATATAGGAAATACCGCCAAAATACGAATGTTCAAGTCAATTTATTTTATGATTTTTTGTTTTTGTGTTACATTTCTGGCCTTCTACTAGTGATTATTTTTTAACAACTAAAACTGTGTAACTACATTACTTGCTTTATTTCACTGTTTTCTGCAAAAAATATTTCGCAAACAACATAACCTACCATAGATTCGAGGTCATATTTCTCGATTATGCAATTGTCAAAGAAACTGAAACGATGGCCGTCTAAAGTTCGTATTTTTACCTAGCTAATGGCACTAGTTTGGAATGTGTTCGAAGGATTCATCATGATTTGGGCCCAACGATGTATGAGAGATGGGCATTCTCCTTTCGATAACTTAACTTAGGAGTGTAATTCAAAGTATGTACCTATCAACGATTTAGTATTTACAATGTAGATAACGATTCCTTCTAAATTTACACCGAAATTGCATACTGAAGCCCAACAATTAATTGCGTGACACTTTTTTTTTTGACATCCAGTCAACTGTTTAAAAATATGGATCAAATTGTAAATCCTACGGATCTTCGTCGACAATATCAGCCTTTTAACAGACTTGTGTAATACAGCTAGCTATTAATCTACAGAAAAGTCAGAATGTGCACTATATTTCTTTGGCAGCATCGTGTGGACAGTATACATTGTAACAGAAATAGACAATTTCTGCCCTAAACTTAGAGGGCGGAAATAGGAAGCACCGTTACAATGACACTACATATAAGTACCAGTATATGGAGGTTGTTCTTAGTTTTGATCAAAATACAAATACCTTCTTCACCTCTTAGTAAAATGCAGTAAGGAGAGTTAAATACATCGCTTCTAAAACCTATCATTGTCTTTTTTCAGAAATTTTGGAAAGCTCTTTGTATCATCTATTGATACTCACTTATTGTTAAATAAAAGTGGAACAGTTACAAACAAAAGTGTTCACAAAGACACAGTTTACTCATATATGACTATCTAAAATAATCATTTTCATCATCGTCCTATATTGCATTTTGACCGCAACACAACAAACCGATCATAATAATTAACTACTAAACAGGTAAATATAAGTACCGACCCGTATTATCCTATTACATGCCTTAAACAGTCACAAACAAGGTCTAATATCTAATGACTGTCGTTTATTATAATGTTGGTCTGACGATTAGGTGGCCAAAGTAAGCCGAAGACATGCCAATGTACGAAGGTCTTGGGTCGTTTAGCGAACTTGTGTTCATAACCTTAATATTGGTCATATACTGTTATTACTTGTTGCCTTTGCTTGCAAAAGATAATGTACTATAGATATGATAACTTTTAGGTCCATTATGTGACTACACTATAAACAAAGATAGGTACTTTTCATCCTCAGTTTGGAGGTTTTGGTCGGTATTCCGATTATTTTGCCGAAATAAAATTAAATGTGGTAGTAAGCACAGCAGTAGCAGCATTTGACCGTAAACCTTGTATACATTTGCCTGCCAGTGTTTACGTACATAGGTACAAAAAGGTGTTTTTTGTAAAGGATACTAGCAACATGGGTCACACATTATTAGTATTCTTGTTAACCCGTGCAACTATACTAAATGCTTGGACTTTACTACTATACTATTGTTAGAAGTGGGTTCACGCCCGGTAGTATTATCCAGTACTTGAAACCACTTCATCACAAGTCTGACCTCTTATCCATTACGCTGATTTGTGACATTTGTGGTATTATTAACGCATAAATCCGATGCCGGTTGCATTCAGACCCCATACTACTACTACTACAATATTCGTAAAGAAAACTAATAACTCGTTTAAACTTTACAATGACGAAAACAATAAAGTAGTATTCCACGTTAATTGATTAACAGCTTAATGTTAAACTAAACACGATAACACCTACTCTTGGCCCTTTTCTGATTTACTTATTATTATAAAATATTATTAGCTTCACTCCTTACTACGTAACACATAACTGAACATACTGAGCAGTTACTAGGTAAACATCTGGGAATAAAAAAATTCAATATGAGATTTACTTAATCCTCTAAATTAGTCTAAGTTCTTAATACATATAATTGTTCTCTACATGTCTTGAGACCGGTAGTGACATTTTTTTTGTGCCATATTGAGCTCCGTAAGCGACGTTACAGTAAGTTCTTTTTTAGATTTTTAAATTTTATGACCGAGATGTTACTGTTACGTTGAAAGATTTTTTTTTTCTGATCGTATCCGATATAATATGTATATTATTATTATATGTTGGCTATTCGATGTATTGATTATAAAAATAAATATAAACGTATTAAAAATTAGGTCTTTACCACTGAAGTTTGAGGTAAATTTTAAAATATAAAGTTTTGGTTTGTTTTTATTCTAGCTAATCAAAGTACTGGCCCAAATTATCTAAAAAATTGCCATTTTGATGGCAGTTTATTTATCCCTATACTGTCAATCAGCTGTCAGCTTGAAAGTCACCTAGACAGAAGGCGATGAAGTCAGAAAAGGCTTTTTGTACAGACAATCACCATCATCTCTCTATCTGTAATCGTTTTTTAGGAGGTGTACCCGGGTCCACCCACTGAGACGCTCACGGTTGTCGTACAGGAACCACTTTTCATGGCAGGTAACAATTTGATTTAGAATTCCCTCGTTTCTACGCCGATTTAGTAGTACTATGCATGCTTCGACTTCGCTTAGTTCGTGTGGCACCCACTTATCTAGCTTTTTTATCTTTCCGATTTGACGCAAGTTGTTTAGACACTAACTCCAGAGCCCGCAGCAAGCTCAACCGTAGATGGAGTTGGATCTGCTTCCACTATCGCCTTCAATTCGTCGTTGTCGACTATCGTTACCGGCCGACAGCGAGGCTCGTTCTTCAACTTAAAATTACCAGATCTAAAACGATTGAACTAACGTTTAAACCGTAACTGTATATGCAATCCATGTTAGGCCCGAATACGTCGTAAATGTTTCTTGTTGTTTGCGCAGCGGTATTTCCAAGTAGGAAATACCGATGCACGGTCATATAGAAAATTGTAAGAATTTTCATTTTGTCTATGGCGCCAAAAACTACACAATTTCACAAAAAAAAAAAACACTATCTGAAACAAATAAAACTGAATTTTAAATTAAAATAACATGGCTTTCGAATAAAATTTATTTGAATTTCGAATTGCCAATCCACAGATAATTAAACCTGAAAATGCTGGTTTTAAAAATCTCTAAATTCATAGGTAAAGACCTATTATAAAAGGGCATAACTTATCTTCATTTTACGACGGTAGTGTACAATTCAAAGTCAAATTTTGATCTGGTCCCAGCACATAATGTAATAACACCACACTAACCATAAGCTTCCTAAATTTGTAAGTTAAATAACTAGTATCGTTTAGCTAGTGATAGTGTTTTTAATGTTTTGCAGATGAAGAAAAGTTGGATAGGTTACAATAGTAGGTAATGTTTCTTTAGTTGCAGAGAAATATTGTGAAAAGCTAGTGTATTAAAGATAATAACCATTGTGTGCATTGTGATGTGACAGCAGTAACCATAAGTAATTTTGTGAAATCAACAAAAACGTGTGCTTTATAGACGCAGTAAGGATGTATACCGTATATCTTCCTCAACCCTTGTCATCATCATCGTCAACAGTCTTTGACGGTCAACTGCTGGACACATGCCTCTCCTTAGGAAAAAGGTTCCTCAACCTTTGCCACAAGTCATGAGCGCTTCCAATAAAATATCAAATTAAATGACTTACATCCACCAATAGGCATTCGGCTATTTAATGCAATGGTATTTTTAATCGTTAACGAAAAAGATCGCATAATAATAAATAATAAATTATTTTTGAGCTGAATCATGAGGCCTAAATAATATGTACCAATTTGTTTACTGTTGATTTTATAGATATAATAATAAGTACAGAGAGGCCAAACTGTCAACCTCCAGACAAAAAATTGAACACCGCCTACAAACAGGGGTACCAGGGTGACATAACCGCGTGGCAGTTAATTAGTACCGGAGGGCGCGGCGAGACAGGCGCGGGCGCGGGCGCGGCGCGCGTTTAGAGGAAATTGTCGTTTTTATACGGTTTCCACCCTGCCCCTGCCACCCGAACCCTCTAACATTCGAATAATGAAACAACATAGTTACCTTCATCTTATAACTCTTATACGCACATGTCGCCCGTATAATAAAGAGAAATTAATATATTGAGGTTACAATGTCTCCACGTGAGCAAAAGCCGTAGAACAGAAAGATTCATGCTCAGTCATCAACGGTCTCTTTATGTACAATCACCGATGACTCAGATGGGAATAGTACTTAATAATAAGACTTCTTACTTATTGTATCCACTTTAGGTATGGAATAAAATCGCAATCAACTGTAGTAAATCATATGAATTATAAATCATATAATCACACCTGTTACGGCGGCTTTCTATTATTAGAACGCAAGAATACGGCAGACTCGCGAAAGGTCTTAAATCTAACAAAAAAGAAAAAGGTTAGGTTATCTGGGATGAAAAGAATTAAGATTTCATTAAATTACAATCACATGTGAAATCGCTGTGACTAAAACCAGTAATTTCATCATATAAATATTATTTAAAAGTAGCAATAATTTTCATGTAAATACCATTTCCCTCTTTATGAAAGCGGAAAAATAAAACAGTATTTCTTAACCCACTATTAGATTTTTCCTTTAATCACTACAACGACTATTATTTAACAACTACTCAAAATTGAACACAAAAACCTGTCCTCAAATACAGTTAAGTATATAGTGCGCATATAATATACAATGCAATGACGATACTTCGAATGTAAAAGAAAAATCTTTGATGTCTTCAGATTATGAACACAAAACATTTTTGATCTATCAATAATAAAGACTATTATTTTATCTTGCAACTACTCACGCATATGTAAACAATCGAGAATCCAGATCCTAAAGATTTATCTCAATTTACAAAACAATCGTACTTCTAACATGCGATTTCCGCCTCGAACATACAGGATGTTATAAATAAACCTTTGCCATTTTTTTGTCCTACCCTTCACAATTACAGATTAAAAACTACTTTATTCTATTTCTTTAGTGCAATTTCGACGTGATATATGTATATTACACGTATATGGAAAATTATAGCAACCCTTGATAATAAAATGAGAAACAAAAGTGATAATCACTTACAAAAAAAAAACGAGGACATTGCCTGCCACAGTTTTTCACGATTAATTTCCATTTACTACAGAAGCTTCAACGTTTTATTGACCGTTTGAAACGCTAGACTAATAAATGAGCGAAGCCATCGTCTAAACATTGTGTATAAGTACAAGGGCACCATAGCCACATCAGATATAGTCTCGTTCCGTCGGCATAATGCGACCGCCGCCGCCGGCCCCGATCGTAACACTCCAGCACAGCTAAAACCGGGCGATTCGGTTTTATACACACCCCCTATAAAAGCAAAAGGACCGGGTATGGTCCCGGGATAAGTGGGGGGCCTGTATCTTTATATCTGCCCCCCTGCGGCCCCCACTAGGGCATTATGACCGGGGGGTTCTTTGGACAGCTAAAAGAAATATCCGGTTGCCTTACCCGACCGCTAGCGGCCAGCCTGTAATTCTTCTTGCAGTATTACTTCACTTATTAACAAAGTAGTTAATCGCACCTCCTGCGGTTTGTTGCTGCTCTAATATCCGGCAACGTGAGATGTTTGTCTTAATTTAATTAACAAACGTACATACTATATTATTTTCTAAAATTGTACCTATCGACAATATTCATCGAAGTAGCAAAATAAGTTATAAAATATTTTGTTTACAAACTATTGTAGTTCGAATCAACCATTAAGTAAAGGAGATCTCTATATCCGTTAATATTGTAATGTTCTAAAGCCGAGGACGATTATTACCAAATATACATTAAGTATAACTAACCCAATCTTAACTTGGGCGATCGTAAACGATAGATAGCTTTGCTTTCTCGCCTCAGGCTGTAGGTATTTCGAAAATAATAAAAACCCTTTTCCCTTTTAGCCGCAGTTTATATTCTGTCATAAAACTCCTTTAATATCGTATTATAATTTATGGAAAGTGGTAACTAACCTCACTGAATGTAGAAGCATTATGTGTTCAAATGAAAATGACTTTGGACCACACCTTTGCAGAATCGATTTTTACAGACATTTATGCGGATACGATATCGTATCAATTGTAAAAGCTTATTAGCACAAATCCTACATAGATATTGCTATCTCTTTTACAGGTCTACAATTGCAAAATGGCTATAAAAATGCTCTTCGTCGTGTATTTAACACTAAAATGTCCAAAAGCAAACATGGCTTAAAACTTTAACCCTAATACTAAATTCAACCCCGCAGTCCCGAAATAAACATTACGCCTAGTACTCTACGATCACACCATACTATCCTTGTTTATACCACTTACGGTTCTTGCTACCCTAGTATTATCGTATCCCTTTACGCCTGGTCATATCTGTAGATTTCGGGTAGTTTTAGTAGCTAATACAACTCCTTACGGATCTGTGCTGCTAGTATACATAAATATATTTGCTCCTGGTATTTTATTGTAATACACGTGTATCGTAACATATCCGTTACTATCGACACGGTTTCCTCCACTTTAAAACAAATTTTAATTTTATTTACATCTCTAGGTCTATTTTGTAGAATTTTATAAAACGAATCGAATCCATTTTGACATTTCTATTAACATTCCCAAGCAATTTTCAAAAAAATAATGTCTTCGTAGTCATTCTATTTTAATTCTCTATCAGTATAATACAATGTGTTGTGTTAAATATGTAAAGGTTATACTTACTAAATTTCCATTTCCATAAATCAAAATGATTAAAAAATTAAGATCATTAAAATACATATTTTACAAATTCACGATAAGACTTTACGTATACGTAAATTCATTACTCAAAGGTAATTTTACAACATAATATACAATAGAAACACAAAAAAAATAATTACAAATCGACTTGAGAACTTCCGTCCAATTTAGTCTAGATTAGACATAATTTCATTTCATAATACGAATATCAAATTGAAGTTAATCAATAACAGTTAAAACTTTACTGAATGTTGACAAGTTTTATATAACAAATTATACACACATCACATCACACATCAACAGCCTTTAATAGTCAACTGCTGGACAAAGGCCTCTCTTTAGAAAGGTGGTTTTGGCCTACTATGCAGGCTCATCAGCACTCTATAGGGACTCAACTCATCTATAGGGAATAAAATTGTGTTAACGGTTTGTTTCAAATAAACAATTTATACACAGCCTCTTAACATATCACACTTGTATATTTAAAATATGTTTATAGCACTTATTTATACTTTGATAACTGTCATGAAAATTTAAAATTATCTTTTGAGTCGCACGTTGATGTCTTTTATTTGACTCGACTCTTGAGAAACTCCTGTTTTTATTGGCTTTAAAGTATTTTAAAATGTGGGGGGCTTTTCTATTATATATAAATGTTATTATTGTAAAATAGGTACGTCAACACAGTATTATAGTTAAACTGGTTTTGGTTTTTTTATTTGAATGTGTAAATGAATGTTACCTGTTGAATTATTATTTCACAAAAGCTTTGAAAGAAAAGGTGCTATGATCTCATGTATGAATGTTGTATGTTTTTTGATTTTTCCGGAACATTTATAATTTGATGCGCTAAACTATAGTTTAATAAATTTATATGCTAAAATGCCACATATTTAAGATGTATTATATGTACCTATTTCAAGATGAATAACTAATTGTCATGGAAGATGAAACGTATAATTCCTTTATAACGGTAAATACCTACATAAGTTCTTGACTGAATATTTTATGTTAGACTATCTCACTATCTAGACTTATAAAGCATATATACTTGGTCCCGTCAGCTTTCAAAAGCTTTTTAAGGCCCTAGACTATTCGTAATAATGTAGTCCAAATATCGCCTTACTATTGAATTACGACCGTTTTGCCCATGTTGTTATTATCTTGTTTTTATATTTCCCTACAAGTTCGAGTATAACTGCATTGTATATGTAGATTTTTACCAGGATAGTTCTAAATATATGCTGGAAATTTTTAGGTAGCCGTTTTTATATAATTTGTAACTGTATAGCACAAGTTTTTTAACATTCTAGCTTTGTACACTTATATAGATAAGCATTAACTATTTTAAGACCGGGATAGCTGGCACTCCTTGGGAGAGGCCTTCGTTAAGCGATAGGCTGATGATGATAATTATTATGTAGACAATTCAAATTCTGCCTAAAAAGGCCACACATTTCAAATAATCCTCAACCTAAATACCGACGTCTGAAAAATAGCAAAAAACCTACGGCCGTAATGCCAAGAGACCAGAAAATTTCAAAGATATCGTCGACTTGTAATCGGGGACGTGGCCCAACTTGAATTTTGGGGTTTTCCCCGCTAAAGTTGAGCTCAAAGACGGCCTCAAAGCCCCGCAGTGGGTGGGCCGGGTACCAGGGGGGCATAACGCGGGTGGAGGTTTTGGGGTATCAAAGTTTACCCCCGTGGCGCGCGGCGGCTATACTTCGTGTAGGAGGGTACTGCCTCTGCTACTTTGTTCGCCTTTTGGCTCGTGACAGTGGCACTTAAGGGAGGTACATACGGTCGCAGCGCTATATTAAAGTAGTATAATCCTTAGTAAGTTGGCGGGCGCTTACGACCGACTCAGCAAAGTTCGTTTGCAATCTCAGAGTCGAAGTGTCAAGTATACGATTATATCTTGCGGACGCTGAATTAAAGTCGCGGATATGCTACCGTGTGATAACGGGGCTATTTTAGTGTAACTTTTCGAAAAATATGTAACTTCCAAATTAAAATGAAAAATTTAATGAAAAAGTATGGGACACACCCATGAGGTTTAGAGCTTTATTAAAATGCAAAAGAAAAAGTTTTTTTTAATAAATTAGATTATTATTATTATAAATTATTTTAATCACGTAGCAAAATGGTGCATCATTTTACTATAAGTTTGTGTATTCGTAATAAGTGGATAATGCTGTTGGTAGTATAATTAACAATTTGGTACCTAATAAAAACTCTCTAAACTAAACTAAACTAAAAATCACTAAAAAATAGTTTAGACCTGTGAAGTACCACGTTTTCAGAATACGAAACGTTGTTTGATAGAACTAAACGTTCGTTTTGTTCGTTCGTTTAGAGAGTTTTCGAACAACAGAATTTGCACCATTATCGACTAACATCTACAAAGGCTTAACGCACAACACACATATTTTTATAAAACTACCCAATCTAATAAATAAACGTTTACGAAATAAAACATCTCGATTCACTCGCATCGATAACAAAAAATGAAACGATTCATCGATTCGCTAATAGCACTCTCGGGTAATCACATACCGAGTATTATATCAAAGAAATATTTTTTTTAATGGCGGGCATAAACACCATAAACAAATAATTAGTGATGTGAAATACAATATGTACATTGCTGTTAATTTTCATATCGATGGGAAACGCAATATACGTTGAACATAATGCATAAATTCCCGATAAATTTGTCAGTTTCAATATTAAAACATTCTTTATTTCCTATCAAAAGTATTAAAAGGAAACGTGATTTTTCATAACTCTAAACATAATTATTAGTCTGCTATTAAATTTCAACCCCTTCGATCTTTATTTTGGGGACACAAAAAGTTGCGTATGTTCTTCTTCAGAGCTGCGTCTATGTGATGTGTAAGTATATTAAAACATGCGTAACAGACAGATACTTCTAGTACAGATGTAGACAGACTTTTTATTGTGTACGGATTAGTACTCAAAACGAATATTTTGTTCTGTTACCATATTATAAAGCGATGATAATAAATTAATATTAATATAAATACAACTTTTACTTTTTTTAATAAATAGCATAATTTAAAACTATATTTTCTAAGTAAGAAATACTTCACAGTAATGACCAACCAGAATAACACATCAGAATAAAAGATAATTAAGCCATAATATTATACTATATCTATACAAATAAATAAAATTGAAGTGTCTTTTTGTAATGTCAAAATAATAATTTTTTCGTGCTCGCACGGTTATTTGCACGATACCTATGCCTAAAAACCAGTTTAAATATTTTTTGCCTGTCTGTCTGTCTGTTTGTTTGGGTAATCTTCAAAACGGCTGGACCGATTTTGATAATATTTTACTACCAGGTAGATGTATATAAGGTGTAACTTAGACATTTTTCATCTCAGAAAACCCCTATAAAATTTTTCCCGGTCCGGGAAACGAACCCGAGGCTTCATGGACTGCACTAAGGCAGCGTTTTACAAATTCCACGCGAACGAAGTGGTACCCGCACCAACACATACACATACACCAACAATACATAACCCCACAAGAAGTAGTTTTACGTGTCAATACAAAGGAAAATGCATCGATTATTATGTAGTATTGATTGACATTGCTAATTTTCCCCATTGATATAGATGACAGCTATAAAATGATCGGATGTTGAACAAATTACGTAAAAAGCCATTTTAGCCAGGTTACGTTTGATGACTTATATGCTATAATTGTACACGATTACGTAGGGGCATTGAAAATAATAAAGAGTTGTGGGACACCATTTTGATTTTCATATTTATAAAGATAATAAATTATATAAATCCGATGACAGTATACAATAATATAGAAACATTTTTACGATAAAATTCAAACGTTGGTTTTTGACTGTAGTAGAACTTTAACTTTAGTTAGTCGGTAAACTGAGCGAGTTGTAATAGTGAAATAACGTGACTGAACCTGTACTATGGTAACCAGACACTACTATGGTGACTGCACGGATGGCGTAGTGGTTTAAGCAGTCGCCACGCCGCTTCCTACTACGCCGAGTGTTGTGGGTTCAAACCCCACATGGGACAGCACTTTGTGTGATCCACAAATTGTTGTTCTGAGTCTGGGTGTTCTTTGTGTCCGTTTCATGTATGTTTGTAAAGTCCCCCGCGACACAGGATATTTTCCTAATGCGGGAGTTGTCTTTTTTAAAAAGAAAAAAGAAAGAAAAGACAGCTTATAAACATACTTCTACACCCATTTCTATATACACACATTATAGATAAATTACACTCAGATACAATATTTGTCCTGGGTGGAAATCGAACCAACGCTAAGCAGTCAGAATCGCAAGTCACTAGACCAACAGATCCGTCAATTTAAATTTTACTACAACAGTGACTTTAAATACTACTACTTTGCTACATGCAATCTAATCTTCACGTTATATGCTAATATAAAAACTAAGGCTATTCATAAGAAATACTTCCCGTTCTAAATACAAATGGATTAAAAAATAGTAGAAGATAGAGCTCAGCAGATATCTGCTCGAATTGGATCTCCTTGCTAGAATACTTTCTCGCCTATATATAGAGGTTTTTGGAGGGTAACCAGTATTCATTCATTGCGTTTATTTTACCCTTATTCAGTACACGTGTCATAGTAATATGTTTATCGAAATAACTAAATTAAATATGAAAAGAAACAGTAAAATATTTCTACTGTATTTTAGAAAACACCTAATTAACAGTTTGATGTAAAAAAAACCTTTATCTAGACTATTTGAGCAGACAACCATTTTACTACATGTGGAGTCAAATATTGATGTCGCGATTAAAAACAATCTTCATCACATATCCTCGGCGCGCTACGCGCCTGGTAAACTGAGGTAGAAAGTGTTATTAATATTTAAATACGGAACCTTTTGAAGCATTTATTTATTATTTTAGAGGGTTTTTGTGTAATTCTTAAGAATAAAGTAAAATCCAATGATTTAAAACCTAAATCAGTACCTAAAGTACATTATGAGTAGTATCTTGAGAAATAGTTATAAAAATTAGTAAAAGTTCTTTTAATATAGTAAAATAATATCTAATTTAACATCAAATACTAAAACGTAACCATTTATTTTCTTTTTTTTTTAGTTGAATAAAAAGAAAATATAAATATATACTTGAAACGTTGATAAAAGACTTTGACAACTTACAAATTGCAATTGCAATTGCAACATGAGAAGAAGCACATAAATATAATAATAGAGAAAATATTAATAAAGAATTTAAAGTGTGCTTGTGATGAGCAACGTTAACAATTAATTGTTCTATCATCAATCCTTTAAAGAATCGTAAAGTCATTAATTTTTAAGTATGTCAAAGCGAATAAAATACGTTATTGTAATAAAATTCGCAGCCGTCGACATCTCTATAATTATTCTAACCATTTATAAGAAAATGTACACTTTGTCTCTCTTTGTTTCTACGGATACTAACCAACTTCAAATACTATGTAAAAAAATTATAGAACGTATGCTCCAATAATGATAGAGACAGTTGTCTGTATAATGTATCAAACTGAACCATGAATAGTTTCGATAGTAAATACCAAAAATTCGTATAGTGACCGTGTCAACATCGTCCCTTACTCAGAGAAATCTGAAACTTTTATATAATATAACGACGAAACAACGCCGCCTAAACCTACAAAGGTCAAAAAGGGCCTGAAAAGGGAATATGTAGGTCCCTAACTCGAGAGAAAGGCCTCAAAGGGTCTGACCCTAAAAAAGTATATAACCCGAGCGTAGGTACCAGGATTTCATATAAGCGAGGCGTCTTCCTTCTGTGCCTCCGAGCCAGGGAAATGTTAAGAAGGGTCCGGGAGGGACAGGAAGCCCCCACCCCATCCGGTGGGGTGTGGGGTGTTAGGGAAAAAATTCAGTCGAGAGGACCGTGTACCCTTGGCTCGACCCGGCGCCGCCGTCTGCGTCCCGTAATTAGTGATGCGGCCTGAAGCGAGCTGCTGCACTGTCGATAAAACTTAAGTCGATATTTCACATTTTCATGTTCGTAAATTATGTACTGTACTTTAATTTAAGTACTTACTTTTAGTTGGAATGTCAACTAAATAAGATTTGGAAATTTGGTAAGTTTATATCATACGTTTTACAAAAATATATCTGTAAATTAAAAAAATAAACTAGTTTTAAAAGATTAAGAATATAAAAAAAACCTATGTCCACATAATTATATGACAAATATTTCGTGATACATTATTTATTAATTTTAGTGTACATAAGAGTAGCTTTGTTTTTTTTAAACTGTTTTCTATTATATTTCAGAATTTATTTATTATGAATATACTATATTATACATATAAATGTAAACGTGCTTAAACAAATCTACAAACATTTTTTATCGATAAACTTTATACATAGAGTTACGACCAACACTACGTCACTAAAAGATTATGACAAGATACAGAGCACAGGGCTGCTAACGACGACCGGCGAGCTGTCAAAAGAACCTACATTAATGTTATTATAACTTTTTCCCCAACACCCCTATATGTACTTTTAGCACATCCTGTATTCGCTGTGAAGAGCAGCTGAGTGCTAGCCAGAAATGTTATCGTGTTTTTTTTATTCGGCCTTGGTGTCCCTGGAAAGGCTGAGATGGCGATGTTTTAACCATGTTGGTACTATAAAAATTTATTCAGTACCGATTCAAGTAAAATTTAATACTTTTTTCTTTTGTTCGTCAATCGATTTTCTTTTTCCTTCTACTTATCTTAATTAGCTTCAGTGTTATCTAAGAAAAAAAACTTATTTTACTTCAAATCTCAGGTTTTACGGCGACCAATAGATAACTTCAAACAATCTCACAACTAAATGATGTAACCTCGATACTCACAACTTACATCATAAACAAAAGTCAATACTACCCGGTAGTCTCATGTAAATCGTAAAGGTATTTTAATTAGGTAATAAACATTAATTTACTTTATTAATCAATTTTGGGTATTAATAAAAGTACAATTTTGTTACCTCTCTAAGTATACCAGACACATGTAACACGTGTAAAGTATTAAAAGATCTGTCTGGAGAACTACTCCTTGAGAAGTTATTCAGTCCTAGTAACATAAATAGAAGTATTTATTAGATCAATTGTATATATTCCTTTTCTATTCAGCATTAGCTGGTGCCTTTGGCATTGTCTGCGTAGGGTCGGATTGTCAGGAGTTCGATATATCCCTCCTTGAGAAGTTATGAAGTCCTAGTAACATGAACAGAAGTATTTATTAGATCAATGGATATATATAACTATTATTAATACGCTGGTTATAGTTTTTAAGGCATGAAGGCTGCCCACCCAAGTTAGATCCTCTTACAGCTCATCTCTTACTAAAAATTGCAGCTATATTTTTGTTTACTGTAGTAATAGTAACTGGTATTGGTGCAACACAGATTTAGGACATTATTTTCATCTTCTCCATTTCCAGTTTTAATACGACCATTTTTTTTGTATAAACTGGTGATCAGTTGCTGAAGTTAAAACTTCTTTAGGCGCGCTGGGCATATTAAACAACAAACAAAATAATGTTTTTTTAAAATGGGAAATAATCATTGAACTCGCGACACTGTTACCGTTACCGACACCTCTGTATATAATTATCTACATATATTGGCCCCGTTTACCCAAGAGTTGAGTATGGGTTAAAATACATTGATAATAAAACAATATATAATATAAACATATATTGTGTATATACGTATGGCATAGATATATATTCATGTCTGCACTTTTCGAATCGACAAAAAAACCTGTAATAATAAAAGAAAACAGTCCTCACTTCTCCCGGAGTGCACTGTTATTTTATAGCAACCATGCCACATGGTGTGGGCTTTTGAGCTTTCCTTTATTTGCTTGGCTTGCAAGTTTTATGTTAAATATTTTTGATGCTAATAAGAAAAAATATCTCTTATTAAATTAAGAACTATTTAAAACAAAATGCACATCAATCACAAAACACACACACAGTCACACTTAATATTCTTTAATTTTCTTTGCCTAACATTTTAATGAAGACGACCTAAAGATTTTAAACAACATTTTTATATTATTTTAAACGAAATCGTCTTACCTCTGTTGTTGCAGTAACGTATATTTTCTTATTTTGTTCTTACCTGAAAAAAAAACTATATTAGAGATATATTACATGTATTAAGGGTGATATCTTTAGTCGTGACTAAATTATTGTCTAACTAAGCTAAAGAAAGTTTCGACCGAGTCATCTTTGTAGCAAAAAAGAAATCAAACATGGTCACATGTTACGTTACCATGTCACAGACATAAACATAGATAACACACACATCGACATACAAATGTTAAACTTAAAGCACTCGCCCTTTTTGCGACTGGGGTTAAAATTATAATCAAAAATATTGCGGTGTGGAAGTACTGCCGATAGTGGGAAGTTCATACAAATTATTAGAGATATGAAAATTTTGTACATTGATTCGTTTTGCCAATATATTTTATTTTGTAACTAGTTGCTACCAGCGACTTCGTTCGTGTGGATTTAAAAAGCGTTGTAGTGCGGTACGCGACTGCAGTCCATGAGGCTCGGGTTCGATTTCCTGTTTTATGAGAGGAAAGTAGCTCAACTTACTCCTTGTATAGACAGCTACCTGATAGTAAAATATTATAAAAATCGGTAAAGCCATTTTGAAGATTACCCTGCACAAACAGACAGACAAACAATATATAAACTGGTTTTTAGGCATAGGTATCGGGCAAATAACCGTGTGAGCATGAAAAAAGCCTATTATTTTGACATTACAAACAGATACTTCAATTTTATTTATTTGTATAGATATGTTATCTTTGTAAAAAGACGGTAGTGGGATAATATTTGTCTGGCTCCCTTTGTCAGTGGTTCTATTATTAATATATCTCACACATTTCACACACGGCCGTCTGATTCGAAACTAAGCAGATCCTGTGGTAACCAGACTGCTGATAAACATACTTATATGTTTTTTTAAATACATACATATTATAGATAAATTACACCACACAGAATAAATGACCGTGCTCACCACACAATATTTGTCCTGGGTGGAAATCGAACCCACGACCTCCGGCTTAGCAGTCAGGGACACTAACCACTACACAAACAGGCCCGTCACGACTGACATGCATGTACACACTACAGTACATTTAATTATTAGGTACTGTTCTCATTTCATATTTCGAACATTTCAAATAAGGCCGTAGTCATTAAACGTTATTATCTGTAAGTCCATAATATGTGTATTCATATTATGAGAATTTTAGGTCAAAAGTCAAAAATGTTTTTTTTTTTCATCGAATGAAATGATCGTCATGATTTGGGTCATGGTCATAACTGACAACCACTTATGTAATAGACCATCGGTTAGGCAACAAACTTGTGTGTTTACATTCACAGGCTAGCTACGTACTACCCCCGAGGGTTCGCAGGGCGGGCTCATATTGGACATTTTGTATAAGCGTAGGGCCCAATGCCCCGATCCCAAGGCAAATCCCTTTTGGTGGACCCTTTTCCGAAAGGTCTAGCGACCGTGCCGGGGCCCGAAATTTGTGGATTTTTAAGGTAAAATTTATATAGGGGTAGGCTCTATGAAATGTTACGAATGGTAGCATTGCATTTATTAATTTAAGCGTCTGTTTTAGTTAACAGCGATTAAAATATTTTATAAATTTAAATAAATTATGATTGGGCTTATTAGGGTGGTTAATATTCGTTTGATTTGAACTAAAACTACAGCTGATTAAGTTTAAAACAATTAGGAGAATCTTGTTGAATAACTAGCTGGTACCCACGACTTCGTCCACGTGGAATTTGAAAAGCGCTTCCTTAGTAAGTTCGATTTTCTTAGAGGAAAAATAGCATAAGTTACTCTTTATATAGACAGTTATCTGGTAGTAAATTACTATCAAAATCGGGCCAGACGTTTAGAAGATACCCGAACAAACAGACAGATAGACAAAAAATAGATAAACTGGTTTTTAGGCATATCTATTGTGCAAATAACCGCGTGAGCATGAAAGAAACCTATTATTTTGACTTTACAAACAGACACTTCAATTTAATTTATTTGTATAGATGTAACTGCAATTTAGTAAAAATTGTAAACCTGTTTGTGTTGATGTTTTTAATTTCTTTCTGTAAAATAGGCCTTTCTCTAATATGTATACATATCGCAGGCTCGTCAAGTGACACAATACAAAAGTGTTCAGCTATTGCTAAATGCTTGATATCTGTATGAAATAGAAAACCTTAATAGCTTTTATGGGTGCTCCTCTTCATAGTTGATAAAAAGTCAGTCACGTATGTATTATTGACGATAATTATAATGAGTAAATTACTGGTCGGACCTGGGACATCCAAGTTTTATTATTTTTGGTCTATTTTCACCTCACAGACTTAACTAATGTTTTTCTATTCTCTTTATTTTCTTGTTTCGATTATTAAGTTGGTAAACTTAAAGAAATGTTAAAGAAATATTTAATTTTATTTAAATATTTATTATTATATTTAGTGTTTATATTATAATATATAATTAAAAAAAATAAGTTTATTGTTTAGTTATGTCAGCCGACTGAATTCAATTCCAATTAAATGGGCAGCATTTTTCTTTCTTATTTCCTTTTATCTCAATAGTTCACAAGACAACAGTTTCTTACCGCCTCTTGTAAGAAAGAATGAAGAAACAAAGGAAAAAATTATTTAGGGAAAAAATACATAAAGAAAAATACTATTACCAGGATCATATAAGCTCTAATTGGTTTCAGCGTGCGAGAACACAATCCCTCACTGGGATTGCGTAGAGAGAGCGTTTATAAATAGTCTTGGCGGGTGTGGGGCAGGCATCACGCGAGCCTCCTACCTACCTATGCGGTCCTGGTACTTAGTCCGGACCCTTCGGACCCTCGTCGACCCGGGCTAACTAGATAACGACGATATCGGGTGAAACGAAACTAAAGGAAAAGTATTTGTAGCTCTGCTAGTGTGGAAACTGTACAAAATTAGGATGGGGGAATTGGGTCGCGTGGTAAATTAACATGTTTGCGCGCTGACTCGGCCCTTTCAAACTTATATTCAAGCTTTATAAGCATTTTAGTGTAGCGGTTTGTTGGATAATCACGAAAGTGGCGGCAAATTTCAAATATTTCATATATAGTGTATACCTATTTATGTAATTTGTATGTTTTATACATATTTACATAAAACAATAATATTTTACTGATAGTTCAATAAAAGATAGTTCTTCGTCTTATCTATGAGCAGTAAAACAGCAATCATATCATATAAATAATCTATCAACATCAATTTCAACTCTCGATGACACCCAACAATAATTCAATCTTATTCGTGGGTACATCCCACATTGGTAGGATCTATACCTAATTCCGTGTTTATTTTAGCTTCTGAGTACGATAACTATTTTTATCAGCACGTACATATTACACACAGTATCTATTTCAACCCAAAACTGGAATGTTACAAAGGGACAACAAAATCCCTTCAAGGAAATCTTGTTCCACTTGACATTTTTCATTTGTCTAGCTCCTGAAAGGAATCGCTAAACTATTTTATCGAGTTCTTAGGAATTTGAATAATAACAATGAGAATAGCCATGATCTGTTCTTAAGTTAATAAACAAAAACGGAGAGGAAAATAACACAAGTCATTTGAAGTTACTAAACGTCGGACAAAGCTTTTTTCTTAATTAATTAAGTCGCAAATTGATTACTTTCGACGGGCAGGAAGGTATAAAAAGCGGGTGTAGGCACCAGGAGCACAGCGGGTGGTGGGGTTTACTGTACCCCGCCTTACGAGTTGCGAGTGGGAAATGTGAAAGCAGACACACGAACCCCGCTGCTGCCCTTGTACTGACTGAACAAAAATTTCCTAATTATACATTTATAAATTTGGATGATATTTACTTGTATCGATGCCCTCTTTTATTGATTAACAAAGGAAAGAACCGATTAAAAATAGTTGTAACTATTTATTTTTTAATTTATAAATTTCTAACAACATCAAAGTGAAACACCGTGATAAAACTTTAATTTTTTTTTATTTGTTTAGCGTTAGCGTTAATTTAATAGGAAAAACTTGAATAGTACGTTTGGGCCACTGATGATTTTCCCACTGGTCTCATTAACTTATATTGAGAGTTTTAGAAGGCAATGCAGTACAGCACAAAATTCTTTACTGTTTAACTTTAAAGATTGTTACAATTGGCAGTCTTATCGCTACTGCAATTTCTCACAGACAAACTGTAGATGGATAAAAAAAATCAAACAATTTATAATATTTTTTGCATTCAGTTTATTTTCCTTAAAGAGTAAGTATTCTTAAGATGCGTAATTTTTTTGCAGTCGGTACATTAGACGGCCATGCCCGGCGTACTACTAGTTATTATTTACCGGCTTTATCATTTCGAAAATTTCATATTCCCCGCACTTGGACGCTTGAGGTTTAAAAGCGTGAGCGGGTGTGAGGGGAGTAGAGGGTAACTCTACTTTTTGCCTACAAACAGTAAGCTTAGTACTTAGCACGGCTAGGGGGACATGGGGTGCAAGAGCTAAGAAATAATAACTGTGGAGCATGCAAGAGGTAGGGGCGACTGGACATACTTTTTGTGACTGATGGAATCCTAATAACTAGTCGGCTGCTAGCTCTATATTTTAAATTAGTTCTGTATTAAGGAGTATTATTAATTTATTCATTTACTTACTCTTCAGTCAAACACCTAAGTACAAATATGTATGTCAAAGTTGTTACGGCCACCAGACCATAGTAAAATTCAATTAATCATATGATTGATTGAATGTATTATAATATAAAAATATTGATTTATCTCTACAATCTCTCTATCTATAAACTGAATAACTTCGCTTTATTTACAAAGCGAAGTTATTCAGTTTATAAATAAAGTGAGGTTAGACTTTGGTGCCTTATTTACATTGGAAATTTTAGCAACAATGAATCTTAAAATGTTATGTTATATATTATTTTTATATTTAGGCTATTTTAAATGATATATGAACATAACATAACACCATATAAATATACTCAATCAGTAACTTGATCCATAAAAATAGAACATACAGTTAATAATTACAGTATTAAGATGACAATTATTAAAATGAGATGAGTACTGAGGTAAAACCATTCTATGTACTCGTACATACGTTAAACATAAAACTTCTCTCGGCAGCGCTCTTTACCTACGTTCACTTTCCCACTTTATAAAAAAAAGTAAAGACTCGGAATTCATTTAAGTAGAGCGTGTTCTGTTTCTGTGTAAAACCGCAGACGGCGCCCTAGAGCACCGCTAGTCTGCAAGGCTGCCAGCTAACCCATCAGAGTCCCAGTATTTTTAATGAAAGCTGCGGCGTCGGGCGGTCGTACCGTACCGTATTAATCTTGGCGGACGGTATCCTTCTATGCGCCCCTGCTTTCCTGGTAGGTGGTGCCAAAGGAACCCTGCTGAGGGGGCGAAATTTTCCTCGATTTTTCTCTATTTTCCCTACTTTTTCGCTGCATGCATTATGCAGGGAGGTACCCGAGTACGAAAATTTATCGATGCCAAAATAAAAGTAATGTGCTAACGTTCGCATGCGAGGCTTGCCGAGAATTTCCTTGCGGCATCCGATATAATCCCTAAAAACTGTCCTCGGAGTTACGGAGAAAGCACAAAAATCATTTGTTTGGCAAAAAAAGTTTGGTACCCGAAAAAATAATAAGTATTTGATTTTGACAGACAGATCAAAATCTAATCTAGTCAGCTATGATGATGATGATGAGATGTCAAAGTAAAAAAGCTTTAATTAATGAATGTTATGTACTGAAACATTAAATTTCAATTGATATTTAAATAGGTATTCGATGTGAACACACGAGAAGCGTGGTGGCAAGCTTTTGTCAATGTACATCATAAAGTATAAAAATAATTTCTGACAACTTATTTTCTCATTTTATTTCAATTAATTTTCATTTTACAAAAGAAAATAGTCATTGTAAATCTTTATTGTGGATCATAGGTGCATTATTAAGATGTTTTAGTTTTCAAAAAGTCTAATTGTTCAATAATTAAAAAGGAAGGAAAGGACTATGAAGGAAAAAATATTATGTACTTTCATCATCATCATCAACTGCCTTTAATAATCCACTACTGGACATAGGACTCTCCTTAGAAAGGAGGTTTATGTACTATATCTACTTAAATTTATGTACAAATAATATGTTTCCTAAAAATTAAAAAATAAATGAAGGCGAAGAGGATGAACACGAACGGTGCTAGGGTTTCCCAAAAAGCAGTAAAAGTCTTATAATTTACGACTTTTACTTTTATAGTGCGACAAAGATCTTTGGCTTTGGGACCAAGGGTGCGTAGCGCCACTTTATCGTTGCTCCAATACGGCTTTTGACTTTTTACTATTTTGCAAAATAGTTTTCGCATAATTCTAATATCTGATAAAATAATTGTATGATAAGGTAAATTAATAAAGTTGATGTCCATAAGCCCCTCGCGATGTTTTTGACTGCAATCACTGCTAAATTTTAACTGACCTCGATTTTATTATCAACTTAAGTAGTAACTTTGACAACAAATAAAATTTTTAATAATATTCACTTTGGTGCCTCAGTCGCACCTATGTCTATGAACCCACCTAGTGGTCGCACCTCAATCGCGCGGCTATCCACTATAACTTGTTACATTCTCATCACCCAGCGACAGCGCGACCTCAAAAATCATACGTCAATAGAAAAAATCTGACCGTTTATTTTTCATTTCAGGGGAAACGAGGAAATTACAACCGAGTAAAAAATACGTCTCGATCTTCGACGACGAAAAAAATCCGCCGAAAAGGAAGCAAGCGACCATTAGGGTATTATCGGGCAAAAAAGGGTGGGGGGAAAATCAGAAAAAAATTGCTAGAACCACCCCTTTTCCTTTTCGTGAGCGTCGCTTGCCACCCCAGGCCTTACATTAGACACCCCGCGGCCTGGGGGCGCATGTATGGGGTGAATTACATAAACGCCAGGTGAATTTGGAAAATTAAAGTTGTCATTAGTTGGGTAGTCAGACCAAGGCTCGGCTTAATTGTAGCTGCGACACGACACATACTTATGAATAAAATTTAGATATGAGTGTAACTGAAACTTAACTAAGAAATAATAGCTCGTAAAGAAAATAAATTTCCTAAAACATAACTTACAAACAGTTTTGTTAAATATTTTTTTAAAATTACATAATATTTCCTTGATCGTGGACAATCTTGTCTTTTGGACAAACTTTTGTCAGGAAATATATTTTTTTTAAAGAAGCCCAAAACAATAAAAAGCTATTCGAAAACCATAATAAGTAAATTTAAAATCTTATGCTATGAGTATCTTATTTTCGACCCTCCTTTTAAATGGATCGATGAATCCGATATTATTGAAGAAGGAGGCTGGTGAAGAACTTCTAAGAAAAACTAAACTTCTAAGAGTAACAAAACTAAAAATTTGTATTCAAGTTTGTGAAAACTAGAATTAATATAATAATATAAATATTAATATTTTTTTACTGAGAAAAAACTTATTTTGAGAAATCAACCAAATAAGAAATAAACTCAACCGTATAGTACTAGGCATACATATCTATATTAGAGCTTTCAAAAGAAATCCAAAGGGACGCTAACGAGAGGAGGTCGAGACGCGCGTCAATACCAAAATAATTCATATGTGACAATAATTAAGAGGTTTCATCCCTCCCATGCGCCCCCTGGGGCAAGAGAGGGGGTAAGGCGTAGGGTTCGAACCCATGTGACTCGATAGATACGGCCATTGGCAACAAGCTGTTTTTAAGATACTTTTTGTAATTGTAACATTTGATGGCTAGTACTAAAAAAATATCATTGTTTTAGGCTTTAGACGTATCTAGATAGAATATCAAAGCTGTGCTATCGTCGAAGAATATAGTGTCCAACCGTTGGCCACCGAATTCCTATCCGCTGTGTGTCAACTGTGTTGTCCCTGTCATAAATTCACACTCCATCTAGACATATAAATGATCGAAGGTGTAGGCCTTAAGGCCGACTCTATATTTTTATGCAAACTTCGTGTTTCGACACCGCGAAACTTTAAGTTGTTTTTATATTTTATAACATACTATTTTTGTATAAACATAATTTGTAATCCAATGAGTTTGCAATTGCTGCAGTATCGTGGCGTAAACTGCCACTGTAGTGATTATTGATGCCAAACCCGCTTATCGCAAATATTCGTATGCCTATTTTCGCAGTTTCAGAGCTTTCAGGATATTACTATAAACAGAGAGATAGAGGATACAGAGAGCGAAATAGAAAATTTGTGTTAGTGTATCATTACTTTTGATGCATTCGAATGAGACAGAGAGGGATTCTCTAAAACTGATTTACTTCTTAGTAAATTATATTGGTCTAGCTTTTAACAGTAGCGTACCGCTGTTGAAAGCTAGTCCACGCGATTTTTTTTTATCTCGAGAATAGTACTGTTTTCTAGATCCGAGTATTCTTTTCTTAAGGTAGTTAATGTGTGGAAACATAACTAACTAATATACAAGCAACGTATATTTATAACATTAGTTAAGAAGTCAGAATTCATTCATCTGCTTTCATATGTATCACAGTTCATAGATCACAAACATTATAATATTTTGAGTATTTTCATGAAAAATACTCCATTTATTTAATGAATTTTGTTTTCAAAAATTATCTTGAAAGCAGATTGCCAATTTCGCCAACATGTTATCACATCAGGGACAAATGTATTCTTTCATATTTAAGTAGCAATCAAACATCCTGATTTACCATTCCGACATCACTGCAGTCAAATTGGTGTCTCTTCATCGAGCTGTATAATGGCAACATTACTCCACCGATGTGATAAATTTAAACACTATTTTACTCTTTTTTAATTACGTTACAATTAATAATTGTGTTTTTAATCAGTGAAACCAGTAAAACTAGTGAGAGAAATCACAGAAATCAGTAGAAAGTATCGTCAAAATCGTTCCAGCTGTTTTGTAGTCAAAACAAACAGAGATACAGACCGATATGCAAAACAAACCAGATAAGTACCTGTTATATGTAAGCAAATAGATTAACAATGAATTTTATAAAATACGCTTTAGATTATTTACAGAGTCTCCTGTACTCCCCTATGTTGACAAAATCTGTCTAGATGTGTTCAATTGTGTGTGGATCATTTCTTCTTAGATCATATAAACAAGGTTGCTGTATGATCTGAGAGCGGACCCGACAGACGTTGTCCTGTACACGCGTCTTAAACTAAAAAAACGTTTTGTAGTTGACCGAATTGTGAATCTAAACCATTCTTGAATCCACTTGAACACGAAAAAAATATCCAAATCGGTCCAGCCGTTTAGGAGGAGTTCGCACATACAAACACAAAGAAGAATTATACATATAAAGATATAATACCCCGCTACAAAACACTTACTACAGTAATTAACTGTTTTTAAATGCATCTGATTAAAATGCACCTACATCATGAAAAATTATAATAGTGTATTCTTCATTCGTTAATTTTTCACCCCTAGCGATAGAAATTTACCCTTTAAAAATTAACTTAAATCCTTTCAGACCAACAATAAAAAATAATGCCGAATGTAGAACCTCATTCTCTTTTTTAAAGTCGGTTAAAAACTGTCCGTAGATATAACTGCTAATTAAGATGACATATAAGTATACTCGTATACAGGATGTCTCAGTTTTCCTTAACAAAGGTTCAAACTATTTGGGTAGTGCCCATACATACTTGCCGCTTCCTTCTGCACTGAGTGTTGTGGGTTCGATCCCCCACATGGCACACCACTTTCTGTGAGCCATAAATGGTTATTGTGAGTCTGGGTGTTCTTTGTGTACGTTTCATGTATGTTTGTTAAGTCACCCGCGACACAGGATCATCATCATCATCATCATCAGTCTATCGCAGTCCACTGCTGACATAGGCCTCTCCCATTGCACGCCACTTAGATCGATTTTGGGCTTCTCGCATCCAGCTCCTTCCAGCCATCTTGCGCAAATCGTCACTCCACCTGGCCTGAGGGCGTCCTACACTACGTTTGCCGAGACGCGGTCTCCACTCAAGAACTCGACACAGGATATTTATTCCTAATGCGGGAATTGTCTTTTAAAAACAAACAAAACATTACCTTGGTCTGAGTATTCCAAGTATAGTTAATATGTATGTATTCTCAAATAAAATTAAGGTGTCTTAATATGTTCTAGAATCTATAATGGTTATGCTTTAGTAGGTCTAGGAAGCGCTATATAAGGTGTACTAAAATATATTGCATTATGTTTCTATTTAAAAAAGTTGTCAAGCGTATGTAATAACTAACAATCATATAATTAATGATTAGATAATGCCTTAAACAATGAGTCTGTCTATGTACCAGGTGTACATAAAATGTAAAGATAAATAAATATATAATCAATAAATACCTAATATGATAATAATTGATGTGATGTGATGTGAAATACCTGAGAATAGCTTCGTTGTAACTTTACTCTGTTTTACCTTGCGTTATTTGTGCTGTTGGTATTCCGAACAAAACAAAAAAAAAAAAAATTACATCGATATTACGAAAATAAAACAAATAATAGATATTTTAATAGTAGTAAGTAATGATTCCCTAAAAAAGTACAGAAGTTTTTAATGTGGCTCTAGGCTCATGTTTTAAAAATTAGGTTTGAATTTTTTAGACCTTAGTGGATAGAACAGCTCGTCTGGAAGGTGACAAGACCATTTTTCAAGCTCATATTTTTGATTGATGACTTAGTTTCAAGTTTTTAAAAGATACTTATTTTTTTGTTTGAGAAAAATAAAAATAAAGATTAAACGGTTTTCTTTTTGTTTTACAGCTTACCTAAACGCTGCTGAACTCAGTGTCAGTACAGTACAAGAAATCAATTTGATTTATTTCAAATTCATCATAATACCAGGATCTCATAAAACTATAGGAGTGCTAACTCTCACATTTAATAGTGACGCGCCTAGTACAGCACCAAAATGATTATTTAATAATAGAAAGCCTCCCCACGGACTGTGGGGTACGAGACCCCTAGAAAAAGTTTCGCATGCACGTCTATCAAACTAGGGGACTGGACAGAGAAATCTGCGGAATAGAGTATTTTTACTTTATTATATTATATATATGGCTAGTTCAGCTTCAGAGTTTCGTATTAATATTTCAGAATCTATTTAAATATCGAATTGGGGTCAGAAATACACCAACTAGACCTCATAGTGAAAATAAATACACCGTAATATTTTTTCATAACCGAACACGACTTACTTGTACTCATCGGGGTCCATGAATATTTATTTAATATATTTAATTGAATTTTTCAATAATTTCAGTTTATAAATCTTCCCGAATTGTCAGTTTATTCAATCATCAAATAATTATACTTAGTGTGGCTATAATTGATACTGTAACTCTTTAAAAACCATAATTAGAATTTGAAATCCGTAATTTTAAAAGGACTGTCTCCCGTAAAGATGAGCTAAGCGAAGCGAAGTTGGATTTGGATTATACCATAAATTTTCGGGATTTGATGTCAGTAGTGAACTGATTAAACATATAAAGTTTTAATTGCACAGCTCTCATGCTGCGGATTTTATTGATATCTAAAAAATCCCAATTTTGTCACTGACTCACTGATGATCATCAAAGTTCTTAGGGCACTTCCTGAAGTCCTAGAAAGCTGAAATTTAGTATGTAAAAAACAAAAAAATATCTTAAATTTGGAACCCTTATCCCCTAATAACTAGAGGATCGAAGTTTGTATGAGACTGCCGCAAATTTTGATGCGAGGGGTCTGAAAATTTATATAATAAAAAGTGAAATCCAACCAAATCATTTTAATGTAAATGTTGCCAAGGCGAGACCATAATGGCTCACACCGACAAAAAGTTATCAGATCTCATATAGAGCCAATCTTCTAACTCTACAAGCCCTATCTTTACAAATTCTATAACTTAGTCAAAATATTTGGCTTGGCGGTTTCGCTAGTGTCATTCCCAGTCTATAGTACCCAGACCCAGTATGGGCATAAGGTGAAAAATTTATTTAGTCTTCTTCTTTTTTATGGAAGTGGAGGCAAACGAGCAGACGGATCACCTAATGGAAAGTGACTACCATCGCCCATGAACGCCCGCAACTCGGGAGTTACAAGCGCGTTGCCGGCCTTTTAGGAAGGAGTACTTTTTATAAGTAGGTATTGTGGAGGAACGGATGTCGTGTCCCTCCAACATAGAGGGAGGATCCTCCGACCAGGCGAGGTGATCATGCCTAGCGGGCCGCTACCGTCACATGGGCGTAAGGTGAAAAATTAATCCACTGTTCATTACCTTTCCATTATACAATAATTCTTGTAGTAACGAAACGGCCAAGCCTCATATATTGACTAGTGTAGAATTTGTGTTGTTTTTTTTAATCAAAACTGCAAAAATATAACAAAAAGTTTCTTCTTAACTTAACCACCAGCCAGGTCTTTTTCACGACAGAGTACCTTATGTTCCTTTCAAAATTCATACATAGTCAGGTTTTTCACATAGACAAAGACAGGCAGATACAGTGACTTTCCCATATTTAATATTAGTATTGATTACATTAACCATCATAGTTACATAATTTGTTTTGATTTTACATAAATGAACAAATAATAAAGTAAAATTATTACGAAAAATAAAGTAATAAAGGACAAGGCCATTACTGAAAACCAGGGTTTCATAATATATTTGAAGATAGTACTTACATAGTGGAGGGTTCGGCTGTCAGTACAGATTATATAGGGCTAGTGCGTCGCAAGGACTCCCGTGGGTGATACCCTGGTCCTGACGCGGCTTGCTATCAGGATGTCATAAAGTAAATACATGTTATTTTATAAATTTATACTATTTCGCTGACTGACTGAAATGTTATACATGTACAGTCAGCAAAATAAGTAAGTTACGCAACTATCAATGTACTAATATTGTTCTATGCCGTAACTCTCTGATTTGAAGTTAGATTTGTTTTTGGTTCTGAAAGTAGGTTAATACTTTTTGAAAATAATTCACATGGTACATCACAAATTACATGACAAATCTCTTCAGTTTAACTGAATTTGTACAAGCATCTCATTTACATTTAATCTTACTTATATAACAACGCCAGTAATAACTTACAAGTATTTTGAACAGCTTTAAAACATAATTTTTATAGAAACATTTTCAGTAAAAATTACCTCATCCATTATTTCGTCTTTCTCGGCCTAGTCCTTTGCCCATTCCGGGGGCAGCGGGTTCAGTAATGATTTACGCACCCTTAAAACATTTATTGGTACCTCCAGATAACTTATGCAAGCGTGTTTTTTTGGTCACCCACTCGATAAATAAATAAAATGGATCGACTGTACCCGCCATAGGACTGCATTGATTTTGGAATTATTTAAATAGGGTTGTAGTCAATCGATTGTGTCACTCAAGTTACGTTACGTTATTACGTTACAATATTTAACACACAACGCCATCTAGTTTCAAACTAAGCAGAGCTAGATTAACTGACAGAATACTTATTTATATACTATTTTTGTAAATACATACTATACATAGAAAACACACAAACTCCGAAACAAATATTTGCAGATCATAAAAACATTTGGTCCGACCTGGGAATCGAACCCTTGGCACAGCAGTTGCATATGCTACCACAGTCTAAATTATCTTTACCGGTTAAACAAACTTTATTAAATAAACTGCATCTCAATCACTGATTTTTAGGAGCTACTACGTTTTACATCGCATCGTAGTCTCTACACATTATTTGTGCATAGGATGTTAAAATAAAATACAGTAAATATGGAAACTGTCGCAGCTTGCATGTGCCGTATATTATTGCATACAATATACTCTGGCACATATCGTACATACTAGGTAATCATATGAGTTGAGGAGATTTCGCCGTAAAACGCAAATATGCCACTAAGTCAATAGTAACTCCAAGACAATGTTGTAGTGTATCTATCATACACAATGTAATAACAAGATTACTACTCCTTCCTCATGCTCTCCTGGTCATGAGGTAAAAATGTGAAAATAAATATACGGAGATAGTTCACGTCTCAATCCCAATTGACATAAAAATAAACAAGATTGATTATGCGAAAATAAGTCTAAATAGAAATCGATAATAAGATATTATATGAATAAAAAGTAACTTTTTGTTCTATTAGAGAGTCTTCTCGGCTGTATGGACGTCCGTAAATAACGTTTTTAGAAATAGAACGATTTGGATTATACCTTGCTTTTTTATTATATTTAAATAAGGTCAAAGTTCATAAATAAAATTAAACACAATTAATTTCATCTACGAAAAAATACAAATTTTCGGCAAAACAGGAAATTCTAAATTTTTCTCAAAAATCTTTGAACCAAAACGCATTTTTAAAATTCAACATTTAATTTCGATGGGACAAAACCCGGATTCAAGGGAAAATTCTGTTCGTTGTAATCATCATCATCAGACTATCGCAGTTCACTTCTGGACATAGGCGTCGCCAGTTAATTAGGTTTTTAATTGTTGGAAATATTAAATATATAAAATAATGTAACTGCGATAAATGCATTTACTAGATTTTACTTTATTTGGCGCCGACTCAAAATTTGTTAGGACTGTCCTATTTTACATTTATTCGACAGTTTAGTACTTTTTGTAAATTATTGTTTACAATGACAATAATTACAAGAAACTTAACATAGCGATCAAAACTTAACACTGAAAATAATGTATTTGGAATTAATTCAATAATTATTATATTTTTGACCAGGTTACCAAGCCAACGGCCAAGCCACGGCCAATGCAACCTGGTCAAAATGACAGGCAGTTCAAAGGTATTTTTAATGATATGAAAGGTAATTAATTCCCAATACTTTATCGTGTTAATTCCCATATAGATTCAATCAATGTATATCATGGAACGCCAAGATTTAAAAGTTAATATTTTTTTTTATATAAATATAACTTGCTTGACATTCTATTTTTGTGATCACACTTTTAATTGTAATTTACATATATTATTATTTTTAATTTTGTAAACTGTAGTCATATTTATTCTGATTCTGATAAAACTTCATTGCTAATTCACTTTTCACAGATATTTTTTTTAGGAATGAATAATGTAATTTTGGCTACGAGCGTTTTTGCTCAACCCCTATTCAAAGACTGGTAGTGCGTGGTACCAGTATCATCATTTTTGTAAACATGTCATCAATAATGGCATGCCATGTCATGACAATATGTCAAAAACTGATGTATTTTTTTGTCTTTACACTTCTACTAGAACTTCTTTAGTTCAAAGTTTATATTTGGTAGAAATTGGACTACCTATCAGAAATATAACTCAAAATTGTAAAATCTTTTTAATTTTTTTTTATCGTAAAATAGTAATGCAATGTAGCTATAGCTAGCAGTAAATAGATAAATCAAAATATTTCCAGTTTCTAAATGGTTGTGAAATTTAAATTGTCAAGAGAATAAAAAACAAAGCTCAGTGTGTCAAGCTGTAGGGGGCTACCTAATAAAGGTAGTTAATTTTTTTCCTCTAGTTGTTTTTGCGGCATTGCGTGTAGACACCTCGTGCACGAGTTACTAGGCGCTAAAACTAGGCGTGGAGGTGGGTGGCAGGCGCTCCTACCCTTCGCCTTGTTTCTAGGTACATGTGTGAATTTACTACGGCGCCCTGCAGGCGGCAAGCAGCCTCGCTACTAATTCCGTTAAAATTCTCTGCTGTTATACTTCCCTGGTAGCGACGGCGACGGTAAGTAGGGTAAATGACAACGGGGGTGGTTGCCAGTTGGCTGGCACCCGCCCCCGTGGCGCAAGAGCTTTAAGCTCGCGTTTATTTGCGACTAGCTCTTCAACCCGACTTGGCACGGCATGTGGGGTAAATTCAACTTGGTTGATTTAAACCTGCCCCAAGAATAACACTTAAATCCCTTTTGCCAGGCTTTTAGTAAACAGGCGATATATCTAAGGAAAACACATAAAATGTATACAGTTTATCCTATTTTTTACTTGATGAACATTTTTGTTAATGCGCCTTATTGCTGACCTAGTAAACCCTTAACTTATTAGTAGAAATACAATCAGAGAGACATCAAACAAACAAATCATGACATTGTAATGTACAATAGGAAAACACGTGTAGAAAGCAATTCTTCTATTATTGCTCTGCGTTTAACAGAAACTACGGTATAAGCAAAAATCAACTAAATTCTCATAACCATAGAAATTGAAGTTATTTACATGAATTGGATGTTTACATCTTTTGTCCTTTATGAAGAAGGACCCTATTGATGCACGCGGGTGTCTCGCGGACCCTCATGGCAATGAAAAGCAGAATCGATCGCTGGGGGACTAAACGTAATTATGTCACATCTCAAGGTCGTGATGCACACGCATTCTATTCGTTCGCAAATTTATTTTTAAATGAATTGCTTTTGAACAAGTTTGCGATTACTATCATCAAGAGAATAACGAAATTTGTATGGTGTTAATTTGATTATAAACCGATTACAGTTATTTTGATGTTGATTTTAAGCTTTGGAGAGAGTATTTGGAAGTTTTAAAGGTATTTGATACATTTACACATATTCCTTTGATTATTAAATCAAACATTATTTCTTCGTATTACATTTACAAAGGCAAGCTGAACCCAAACCTTATTCCAGCGAATCCTTTGAGTGGATAGAGAATAGTAGAGAAGGTAAAGGCAAAGTCAAGATTTGTATTTAGGAATAAGTAGAAGAAAAAGTACCTGATACAAAGGTATATTATTAAAATAATTAATTAACAACATGTTATATTTAATAACATTATTTTTAATAGTATTTTCATGGTTGGAATTATTATGTCAAATTAAAAAATATATATCAGACCTAGGGGTTTGATTCCCCTTCATTCTGGGGGGAATTCAAAGGGGGCAACGAACTTGTGACTATTGAGTTGCAGATGTTCATCTGCTCACTGACCCCCTCCTCTCCTATACCACAAAAAAATATTACGTCAAATTAAAAGCAAAACAATGAATGTAATATTCTAAACACTGCCTAGGAATAATTCCAGAAGCTTGTATCTAAATAGAACAGGAGGGAATTACATTGTTATGTCACTAGGTTAAAGTAAATTAACAATCTGGACGAAGACATGGCCCCGAGCGATCTGTAGATACGGCTGATGTGAATCTTCACCGTTTACCTACTTAAAAGAAATAAAAATAAATTATTTCGAAGTGATTTCAAAAGGGGTGAACGGTATAACAGAATGTTTATATAACCCTTAAATAGCTTTTGATATTTGAAAGACTTATCCTCCGTTCGGTTGGGTTTTTGAATGTCGTAATTATTGTGTTTTATTAAAAATTGAGTGTGATAATTATGATATAATAAACTGAATTTAAAAGAAGGAAAACCTTACATAAACCCTATACCAACCCGTCTGGCCAACGTGGTATAGACCAAAACCTCCTTTCTAAAGAGAGGCCTATGTCCAGCAGTGGACTATTAAAGGCTGTTAATGTGATGTGACGTGAAACTGAATTTTAATTATTTTGGGGAGGCCTTCGTTCAACATTGGACGGCAATAAGCTGATGATGAAACTGAATTTTATATTTTTTGCGTTTTACTAAAAACAGCTTTATTATGAAAGGTGAAAATATTACAACATTTTTTTCAGTGGTAACAGAGCTTTCAAATTAATAAAGATTTTTCTTATTAATTTTGCTTTATATTTGGATTATTTCATATTTAATTTAAGACCCTGTAGATATTTATACTCTTTTATATTTGTGTTGCGACTTAATCGGGACTCACACACGTAAGGTCTACGTAAATAACTATACAGTTATACAGAGACTTGTTTAATATTCCTTAGAATTCAAAGTGTGTGCCATATTTGATACACGCGCGTACAGATTTGCTACATCACCGTATAAGTAAACCAACTTCTAATCTCTAACATCAAAGCCCGCGCACGGCCCGCAAGTGCCGGTCCACGAATAAAATAGCCTGTTGTGTTATTAACAGCGCCCGACGAGAAAAAAGGAGGTGGCGGACTAAAGAGAGAACTGGATGAGACATACGATGATATTTAATAGCATTTTATTAATCGGTATAATAGGAAAATTAATTAATTAGATATTTTCTTGCTTATAAGTTTATAACTAATCAACTATTTGCTTACTCGTAAATCAAAAAAATAGATGGAAAAATAGGCAATAATAAATGTAAGAATACTTAAATGAGTAACTAAGCAATAAATTCTGATTGACAGCAACCTATTTTTCTATTTGCAACATTAATACAGTCTATTTCTATTTGCAATCCTTCTTAGCTTGTGAACTTTCTCAATCTGCACACTACAAAAAATAGATTTTTTTTTATAGTAACTTTGATTAATTTAATTAATTATATTTTATTTGAATACAATAGTTTAGTGCCACTTGCTACAGTCATTGGTAATTTTAATGTCCTTTGGCATAAAACTATTATTCTTCATAATGTTATTGCATAAGCTTAAAAAAAATAGTCAAATTAAAAAACTCCCTAATCGGACTCTGTGTGTAACCAGACTCGGTTAAAAACACATTACGAAAGGAGGCGTTACAGTAATGAAAAAAATCTTTTTTATTATATGTAGTGTTACAATACGCTATTTTTGTAATTTAAACCTCCCATTTAAACCTAAATAAAGGAATTCTGAGGTAACTGGTTCTGAGGTAAAATTCAACCAAATTGAGGACCTGTTCCTTGTGCTAGTTCAATAAAGGTGATGTATTACTTATTTAAGGGCGGTAACACTTACTATTACATGAGGCTATATGCTGTGGTGAAGTATATGAGAGAGAAAAAAATCGTTTTATGGTATCTTATTTTCACTAAATATTAGTTTTGCTCTAATCTATACATGAAAAAATGACTTAGCTGACCGACTGATTCATCAACTTAGAGTCTAGACCGCTGGGGCTAGAAACTTGAAATTTTTGCAGCTGGTTTTTAGAAATTAACTATGGGGTAAACATGTTAAAAATAAGAAATTGACATGCGTCGCTCGTATGTCAGTTTCTTGCCAGGGGCAATATCAAGTTTTAAAATATAATGCTTTTTCTCGAAATTAAACTTTGTAGGTATTTGTAGCTCGATCTTCTCGAACCAGGATCTTGATAATATATTTATTTCCCGTAGCTACACGTAAACTGCTAAGTGCAAATAGTTTGACGAGTTTGTTTTACTGCAAATCCCATGCTTTTTCTCGAAAGCCCCAGTACGTCATTGTAAGTCCCAGTACATCGCATGTTTTTGTTTCTTTTTATCTATAATTTAATAATAACGTTTATCTTTAGACCTAAAATTGTTACTGCACACTCCCTGACACTCACACGGATAACTCGCAAAACCTTGCAGTTTTCTACATTTCTTCTGAATCTCAACTGTCATTTGTACGAGTATCCTAGCGATAAACTTTAATAAGTGTAAAGTCTATTAAATTGAAACATTGCCATAGATATGAAACATTACACAGATTATTGTAACTTATATACCAAACTCACTTTATCGCTGTGCTGACAGGTGAAAGTCGTTTGATCAAAACGATTGAAAGAAAAATTAAATTCAACTATCCAGAAAAAATATAATTGTATTAAAAGAGCCAAACGCCCCAAGAAAGTCGTGTAAAATAAAACCATTCCATCTAATCTATATCTCGGTGGCAAGTACCCGAGAAAAAAGGGGGGAGGGTCGAATATCCCGCAAGGGTGGTCGGCAATGGACTGAAGGAGCCCCAATCAATCTTACAAGTCGCAGTGCGATGCGGGGGCCGAGGGGGAGAAGGCACTTTTGGGAGGTCGAAGGGACGATACCCTCTTATGGACGGGCCCGACTGACCCTTCGGGAGGCTCCACACGAAAAAGGTCAAACATAAACTTTTTGTTAGTAGGATATTTTGTTCGTTCGGTCGCATCATAATATGGGCTTTATGTGGTTTAGCAATTAATGTTAAGTATATTACTTAGGTTTTTTTATTACATAAATGTACAAAGAATATAATTTCAGTCACAAATTCAACTTTAGCGTAAATTTAACCTTTTTATTGTCGTAACTATAGCGACAGATGCTTGTTCTATAAAAAACAAATTGTTTTAACAAACTATCTACTATATTAAAATATATAATTTTGTATAAACCATTTGTTTACTCAAATGTTTACATTACGTTATAATATATTCCGAAGTGAATAAAAAATATTTCGTACTAAACTCCGAGTTGCGTGTAACGTACGAGTAATTTAGGTCGGAAAAACCTATTATATGGGAGATATAGCAAATATAACCGTCATCAGAAAACTTACTTGCCCACTTCTCCGTCGGGCATCGTTTTTGTGTCTTGTCTAATACCGTGACGCCCCTTCAGGCTGATGAAACCTTCCACCCACCACCCTCGCCCGTTCGCCCCAAGCGAGAAAAATGAGTTAGAAAAGATGCGGCGCCCGATTATGGCGTGACGCCCTGTGGTCCTTTGTAAGGGACATTCGTCTGAATCAATCGGGTCGGCGAAGGATACGGCGACTTTACACGGTTATGTATCAGGTACGAACTAACGCCTATCTATTCTGAGATCCTGGTACTTCAACACAAAGTTACCAAAGTATCATTTCATTTTCTTATGTATTGTACTAACACAAAAGTAAGCAAGTCTATTTACTTATTTTAAAATTTCAGCACATAAATAAATAACAGTATAAGGTCGTTCGCATTAAGAATGCAGTGAGTCATCAGTGCAACTGCAGGGTAAAGGTGTGTTCACAATGGTGTTCAAATTAAAATAAAAAAAATCAAAATGTAAAGTTTTATAATATTTTAGTCACTTTATTGATATCTTCGTTGGTACTTACTGTAAAAGAATTTTCTTCTGCAAATTTCATGACGTCATCTAAATCCCACATGTTATTTAATTGACATAAAAACGAATAGAGCTTAAAAAGATGCTTACAAATAAATACACATTAACAATACCACAAATAGTTTATATATCTTACATATATCATCATTTGTTATGTTATGTTATGTTATGTTATGTTTACATATATCATCATTTGTTATGTCATGTTATGTTATGTATGTTTAGTCTTAGATATGAACCAGTTTCATCAACTAATGCAAACCTTCAGAACTATGTTGGCTCAGAAACTAGCCTGTCTTAGGAAGTACGTACGTGAGTACAATAGAAATATTAACAACTGATTCACGAGTCCCTCCAAATATTAGATAGAATTCAAAGTATCTTATACTTTATTTAAGAATACTTGTATTGAGCGACTCATCGTCTGTAATTTCGAGATGATTCGATTGAACTGCATCACAGCGTTAACACGTAGACTAACCAATAGTTTAGTCTAACAGAATAATCAGTTTATATTTGTATACCGAGTTCTATGAACGGAGGAATTTAGTTGCTTGTATTTTTTTTAAGTTTGTCAGCTAGGAACTGCGTCATTTGTGAGCAGGTTTGGAAAATTCTTTTTGATTTCGGAAGGTTATACTCCCAGTTTGGTGCCATTCAAATTTGAACCAAAAACACTACTACCAGGGGTAAACATTAAGGAATGAAGAATACAGTTTATTATAATTATTAAATATAGGTGCATTGAAGTCAATGATACTTTTAAAAACCTAATTTTAAAATGTAGTTTTTCGCTAAGTGAAAGCGATTGCTATCTTTTTGTGTCTTTATCTGTTTATTTATAAAAAAATCCAGACAAATGCGAGGCGAACTCGCCCACCCGGGGGTCGTGCAGTTTCACTTATAAAACACAATAATATAAGTATTATTGTGTTTTATAAGTGAAATTATACCTCGATGATTTATTACGTACTTTAAATAAAGACTACACTTTTTTATGATTTATTTATAAATGTATAGTTTTCAGATTTACCCTGTACTTACTTTTACTTACTGTACTACTGTACTGTACTTACGTTACTTGCCAAATAGCTCTAAGTCAACGGGAAGTACCCTACAAGTTTTGATTCCTTGAGAGTGTCTAAATATGCGATTTTGCTTCATAAACGGCCGTATCTTTTTTTTTACGTTAACTTATGAGTTTTATTTTTTCACAGCTTCAAGGGACTGTATGGTTTTAATTTCAACTCGATACCTCCTCCACACGTTCCCAAGATAAAGGATCTTGACAGACAGACGGATAACAAAGTTATCTTAAAAGGATTCCGTTTTTACTTTTTGAGGTACGGTACCCTAAAAAATGACTCATGTCGTCTCTATTGGATATTAAATTGTTTTAAAGCGACAGACAGACAATGGTGTTTATTTATTTGGACGTTAAATGGAGCAAACAATTTTCAAAAATGTCACATCATAATATGGTTTTAGATCAACAATCCTAACTAATACAAATATAAATGCTGATGTATGTACCTACATAATATGTTATTGAAAAACTTGTAAAGAGATCAAATTATAAATGGCTCTATCATTGACATCTTTCAAAGTGAGTAAATAGATTTATACTACAATATATTATGTAAAACTTATGTCGGCCCCTTCTATAGTGTCAAATATAAACGTACCACACACAACTCTGCATCGTCCTAAGGTTAAATGAAAGAAAATATATATGGCATTGAGTTAGCTTTATGCAATTTTCATAAAGTGTAAATTAAAGTAGCTACGTTCGTCAAAATAACTTGAATGTGATTTTTCATCGAAACCCTTAATCAAAATGACTGCGTTTAATAATAATTTGAACATTAACAACAAACGCGAGCCTCAGAGCCATAACAGGCTTGGGTATAAAGGGCCCGTACAAAGGCGCGTTTGGGGTCGATCCGACCGCCACAACTTTCCGCCAGTTTGTTGGCAAAAGTTTAAGCTGCTAGGGTTAAGCGGTCCGCTTCGCAAATCATATGTTTATTTTAGAACGTAAATTTGTTTGAACGCAAATGATTTCATCAGGTCGGTGTGGTTTCATACTTCAACTTAATACGGCATCTAAAAGTGTTTTGTACACCACTCCGCGAAAATATTTGACACACGAGCTTTGATATTGGGTAAAACGGTTTTTCTTTCTGTTGTCTGTTAGTAGGCATATTTTTAATTAATTACTTCTAGATTATATGTGGATGCTTTATATTTCTTACAGAATCGATACTACATTAATGAAGTACTCATCACTTATGTTCTCAAGGGTGGATCTACGAAGGTGTAGGTCATGGGTCATAAACCTGGGTTGGATTCAGGTTAATAATATTTATTATACTTAAGTTATTAATTAGAATATAAATAGTTTATATGATAATTCATAATACTATGTCAATATTGTAAGTATGCAATACACCAGAGCATTCGTACACTTTCAAGTACCATCTTCCTAACTAAACTGGAGAATGTCATAAGTCCTCACTTAACACATGACCTGAATTAGAAGCAACATTCAACCCTAAAAACCCCTGTTTTATTTAAAAACCCTATTAAATTTATGTTAAGTGTTACATTTACCTAGTCTCTGGGGAATCTAGTGTTTTATTTTTATTTTAGTAAGCATTTATAATTACAAACTCACCTTATTATCTGTATCCATGCGTTCCTGGTACGCCATACTTCTCATATGCTTCAAATACGCCGTTGTAATGGGAACGCTGTAATCTACCTCCTCTCCTCCATAAAATAGTCCTCCGTCTGGCCTCCACGGCTTAGGGACCCTCCCAAATGTGTTTGAACACTCCAAACTAGTAGGAAGCAACTTTTTCCTCGGAGGCGATCTTGATTTTGGTGGATCTTTTGATGTTAAGTTTGCCACATCGAGAGGATTGAACTTTTTCTTAACTTCACTCTTTTCTTTATTACCACCGTTATCTGTTGCCTTAGTACTTTCTGTTTCACATTTTGATTCTTCATCCTGTTGTAATATAATGGGAGGTTCAGGGTTTACGTCTTCTACATCTATGAGACTGTTTTCATCTTTGTCTATCTCGGGATCAGTTCTAACTGGTTCCTCCTCCCTGAACGGTGGCTCAGTTGAGGAACTTCTGCCTAAGAGAGGTGTTCCTTCAAATCCGTTAATTTTTTTTGACGTAAGTTCAATATACGTAGGTTCCTCTTCAATATCAGTAGGCTTTGGGCTTTCAACTTTTTTAAGAGGCTGAAGATCTGTATAATCAAACTTCGGTTCGTAATAGTTCGAGTGTGCTGCATCTATTTCTGATTCCCAGTTTCGTGTGTAATCAGGCACGTTGTGGGGTATAAAGGGGAGGAAAGTGGGGTGCCTCGTTGGTGATGGGGAGGGAGTAGGCAGGGGTGGAGGGGAAGCACTGCGCGGGCGCCGCGCACACTCCGCACATCCGGTGAGGAAGCGCGTGACTGCCTCCCGCGGCAGGAACGCGTACGTCTCCGTGATCTGTTGGCGAAAACATCCGTGATTAAGAGAGCGTATTTCTTTTGTTGTGTTTGTAAAGTTGTGCTTAGATAATGACTTCGAATTGGACTTAAAGCCAGAAAATGAAATTGTAACATGTTACTATTTGTCTATCTAATATTTAGATAGTAAACCTTTTAAAGAAGGTTTTTTAATGTTAAATATATTGGACCTTTTAGTAGGAGTTTTATTCATCACAAAAAGTGTTACATATACCTATGCTGACTTCAATTACGTGTCTTAACAAGCACCAAAGAACTAATAAAGTACAGTACAGTTTTATAGTTTTACTACCTCTTGCCCGCAGCTCCGTCCGCGTAAATGTCGGTTATAAAAAGTTGCCTATGTCTTTCCTCAAGAATTAAAGTATCTCCATACCAAATTATATTTAAATCGGTTCTGCGGTTATTGATTCCCCATACAAACTTCTACCCCCTTTTCACCCCCTTAAAGTATGATTTCTGGAATAAAACCTGCCCTATGTCCTTTCCCGTTACTCGGACTATCTGCCAAATCTCATCAAAATCGGTTTAGCGGTTTAAGCGTGAAGAAGTAACAGACAGACACATTCGCATTTATAATATTAGTATGGAAGTATGAATATTAGTTTAATTTAATTAAAAAATAATAATAGTATGTATTTGTTTTTATAATTAGAATAAAATTCACTTTAGTGAATATGACGCTTTCTTGACACTTTTTGTTATAATTATAATGGCATCATTTCGCTGTTTGAGAAGTAGGTAGATAGTTGACTGTATCAATTTGAAAACTCATCAGGTTTTTAAATCTTAAGGTAAAGTCTCGGCTACAGTAGATTCAACAAAGTTGGTATGTGGGTAAAAACCCCACTACAACAAGCAGTGCATAATTTTATGAGAACCTTTGCTATTTAGTGTGAAGTAATGATGTAAATTATTGCTACTTTCAAATCATAACCATAAGATCACCTAGTCACACATTTCAGCACCACTCTAAGGTAGACTTGGAGATATGCTATGATATATATAAGATATTGATATAATGCCTGTGGTATAAAGTCCGCCATTGTACAACCCATACTTGTGCATAGAGTATTAAAATAAATAAAAATGAAATGATTGGTTTTAGTCACTGTCAAAGAATAAATCAAACTTTTATCAGACTACGACCTTTTTAGATTTGGATCTTTCGTGAGTCGAGTAGCGTAATCATAATCGTAAGTGGTTTTGTAAATTGGACACAAGTATGATTATATGATTGATAAATCCTATGATTTATAACAGGTAATTTTATTCCATCCCTAGTGTAAAATATTTCATGGGTTAAGAATCTAAAATTCATAAGTAGCGCCATCTATCAGCGCAGGGGTACACGTTTGTTATTGAAAACGAATCGTGTTCGGGTAGTCGTTTGACAAGCAGCCGTTTTTAAAACTTACCACTGGATGACGCTAAACAAAGTTTTCAAAATTTACCACTAGATGACGCTAAACAAAGTTTTCAAAAATATATTCAACGTTTGGCGCCCATTGTAAATATTATATTATTATCCTTTTTTAATTATAAATTTTTCATGTTCGTGATTTATGTAGTAAACATACCAAAACAAATAAAAAACGTTATTACTAAAAATACTTACTGTTCTATAAGTACGCTTTTGTCCAGCATGTTTACCCGGCCTTCCTTCTAATTCCACATGAACAGTGTAAATAATATCGAAGAAATTTTCAACAACAGCCACTTTTCTGTAGACTGGCTCTTGGTTAGGCGCATTCTGTAACAAAAAGAAACTCCATTGAAAATGAAAACATGCAAATAATTAGTTTGTGAAAAAACGCCATCTCTGGGCAAGAGTTAAAAGTATAAAGCATTTTAGTTCAGCTATGTATCACTAGGTGTCTATACCAAGAATACTAAAACCTTGAACGTGACCCTCATGTATAGTTATTAGGAGCAACAATCTTCAGTGCGCTATATTTTAGTGCAGAATCAGCAATCCGATTCAAATCATCAGTTTTTTTCTTACTTAAAATTATTTTACAGCAGCAGTAACGACTAAAATTAAAGTAATAACCGTAAATAATATGTTATCAGGACGGGTCTTTTAAATTCAAAACCAAACGACAACACGGCAGGGATGAGCAAAGTGAATCATGTAATTTATGTCATAAATTACCCGCGGTAGGCAATTAGGCTCGAGATCGCGGCCCGACCGTAATTAGGCCGTCCCGGGAGCACGGGACCGCTGTAATTAGCCGGACGTCAGTCCCGGGACCGCGGTAATTATGGAATCTGTTGCGAAGCGCCGCACTATGCATTTACGGATTTCAAAGTATGCAAATGATGTGCATTGCCGTGACATGCAGCTTACGGTTCTCACAAACGATAACACTTAAATACCTACTAGTAATTTCAAAATATTGAAATACTTCTACATAATTGAAGGACAGTCGGAGGATTCTTTGTTCTTTTAATTTCTGGGTCATTGTAACGTTTTAAAATGTTTATTAATGACTTCAATGAAACTGGATATATTCTTCAATTCTTGGCATTAAGTTATCGTGTATTTTATAATTACCGTGTATTTTAAAATTTCAACTTGATATTAGTTAGTTTTCAAGTCGGAGATATTTCAAATTTTTTAATTTACTCCTATACATTGGCTATAGATTTAAGTTGGTATACATGTCTATTGTAATTTGTAATAGTGTAGGTGATTCTTACATAAACACTATTGATAAGATAAAGAGGTTAGGGGCTATACCTAGCATAAGTTTAGCGATTTACTTTTGTGTGGAGTGTTTTTAATTGTCTCTATGCATGTCACTTTAGCAAACGTCAAATTATCTGTACTTTAGTCAGTAACAAATTAGCGAAAATATATAAAACAATTTATTTCTAAATTTAAAAGAAAAACTACAAATCTTGGGCATTTTGTAGTTTAGATGAAAGAATCTTTAAATAAAACACTTCAGTGTCAGTTTGGGCATAGCTATGTAAGTTTGGTTTGCGAATTTTCACTTAAGAGTTATTTTTAATTGTAACTAATTAACTCACCCGAAAACAGAAAAAAATCTAATAACTAGTGTAGAAATTAGTCGAATTAGTGAGTTTTAGTTATAAACGAATCATTAAATTGAGGGTTGAGGATACTGATTCGGGCTTAGAGATATTCGGCAAATGATTATTATACCGTTTTATATTATATTGTTCAAAGCACAACTAAGCCGCCTTATCGTAAGTGGTGATCAGTTAACACTCACAATATCAGGTATATCACAAAGAACTTAAAAGGAATACCTAAATATTCCACAAAATATATACAACTCGGCATAAAGTATGTCGTTAAACACGTGCAGTTTATACCACAGCTAAAATTTTACGCTCGAAATTCAAAAACCCTTTGTCCACAGTTTTTGTTTACCGAAAAGGTCGTTTCGAATTTATTTTGCTCGAACAAAAAAAATATAAGTTTCAGACGGGTGGCGACGAAACAGCGGTATCATCAGAGATCCTTATCCCCGCGGCCTGAAAGTGGCCCGGGGCAGGACTAATGGCCCCGGCAATTACATGGGCGAAGCGCGCCATCCGCGCACACTAGTGCTGACAAATATTTTTACTTTTTACACTCGAGTAACGACTTACATTTCATATTAAATTTTGGAAATTTGATTGTAAGGATAAACTATTTACTTTACAAAGTTAGATTACTATTGCAGGACCAACTATTTAACTAAGTAGAAGTACCCAGCAAAAAAGAAACTCGGTATCCTAGGTAATTGCAGACTTTCCTATCCTAGACAATTACAGATTTGGTTTAAATTCTAAATATTCTACGGCCTCTGTTTGTCATTTTAATGGACAAATATAATAGATATGATATAATCGTTATGGCCTAAGACGTGGGTGTTTTATATTAGTTTGTATTTTATTGATTATAGCTACTTTTTGGTCCATATCAACCTCAAAGAAAATATGGTAAGATCAGATTTTTAGAAAAATAGACCCATGTTAATGATGACACAGCAAGAGGATTATCATAATCTACATATACATGTTAGACATTTCCATAAGCTGCTGTGGCAATTTTTCAAAAATAACAGTCATTACTTAACCAAAAATTACTAAAAAAATATAGAGTACCTTATTAAGGAAAGCAATTAACGACGACATCTTTCACTCTCTACTAATTAAAGAAAGGTAGCAATCCTTTAGAGCACCCAACATAAAATGTCTATAAGTATTTTGAAACACCACTCGGCGCTTCAAGTATTTCACAGTTCAATCTTAACAAGTCGAGTATTTCACATCCCTACTGTGTCAGGCGCGCCAATTAGCAGCGTGCCCGCCCGCGTCATCAGCGCGCCGAGACAATTCCCGCGCCAAATAAAAATAAATTGTACGAAATATCGGCGAACGCCTCGCGCCTGCTGCCACCCTGGTACTCTGTGTACCACCTCGACTTTATAATGCAACGAACGGCGCCTTTGATGAAATCGTGAGCTTCCTTCCTAAAATTTATTAAGTTTCGAGTAAAATCTTTGGGGTAACAAATTTCCACTTGCTTATTATATTATCCGCAGTCGAGAAGAAATAAAAACTAGTGTCCGTTTTTAATTATCTTATTATTTAATAGACGGTATTTATATAATAATGACAATAAATATGTCATCAACCAAAACAAAACAACCTATACTTTCAAGAGAACAAAATAGAGTAATTAAATTCTTGCCAGATGATGTCAAAGATTAAATAATGAGTAGTAAATCATTCAGACATAAACTTAAAATCAAAGAAGACTGCAAATGCGTTGGCAAGAACATCAATGCCGAACAGAATGGAAAGTGTTGAAGGAAGCCTACACATCGTAAAAGGTTAATAAAGACGAAGAATCGTAGTTTAAAGTGTTAATAAAAGAAATTTTTAATGCATTAACCAAGTTAGGACGAGTTGAATACAAAGTTAGAGCCAATGCCGAAATACTGTTAAACAAAAAAAAAGCATTCAAAATACATTCACTGCTAAACATTTAGGCTCAGCAGTGCAGCAGCAGCATACATTTTAATTTATACAATTCGTTAGCAAGTCGTTTACTGAAGTCAACATAAATTTTATCCCACACGATTTATTTTGTCTCCTCATTAAACTTATGTCAACAGGCTTAAATAACTTAGAGGTTTTCACGTTATTTTCGTATAAAACATTCTAAAAAAAATATCTTTTGTTATGAAGTCGATTAAGAGGAACAATAACGTGACATTTAGTGTTTTTATAAGTAATTGAAAAAAAGAGGAAGCTTTTAGATTAAGTTAGGTTTTTTCCCAAAGTAGTCCATGAAGTGAAGTGTATCCCTGAATCACTGGTTTACTAACAAATAGCTGTAAGTGTTGGTTAGCTCATCTATCAAGAAAGCCTACAGACTATATAACATTACACAGCAACCAATAGGAACCGAAACGAAACAATTAATTCCTTATCAAAGACGCAGACATTTAATTAGCAAATGGACATTTCAACTTTCAATGACAATAGTTTTATTTTTTCTACAAATTAAATGTCAAACACACGGGACGGACCAGAAGCTCGACGGCCCAAGGGTAGCCCATTTATGCCCATATTTTGATACCCTCCCTTAGGGAGCGTATCTAATTATCATGAATTGTCCCAACGGCCCCCATCGTCCACCAGTGACGGCAAACATTATTACTCCGATGACTTACTGATCTATAGTTGGACTGTGTAACGGCCCAAGTTGACGTGGATAGTTAGATCTGGGCTCGGAGGCAACCCAGCTCAGCCAAAATGTTTTACCGATTGACCGTTTAACCTACCGGGGGTCAAATAAAAACACATACATGAAATACAAATTCACAAATCTTTATGATCTATGCGAATCATTATTTTAAATTCGGTAATGTTTATTGACTTCACAATAAAAACAATTTTAATTATTCAACAAAATAAAGGCTAAATTACAATACACATATCACTCTTCTTTATTCTTTGAAAATGTCGGGTACAGTAACGAGTTCACTCGTTAAAGGGCTTTTAAATATTTTTTATAAGTACTTCAATATAATAATATTTGAAAGCGCCCAATTACTTAGTACTTACTATACGGTAGTACTAAGTAGTGTATTTAATAATTAATGAGTCGGTCGTACTTAGAACTTTCGTGTTTATGTTATACCTATCATTAATTTTATTTAATATTATGGCTCATGACCTATGATGAAGCACGTGTTGATGAAAAAAAGTATAAATAAATTAAACTCTCTACAAAACTCACAACACACTAGATGATTAAAAACCATAACCAACACCGCAAAAATATCAAATCGTTTCTACCATAAAATATTCCCTCTTTAAATCTGTTCTCCAAAAGTGAAAAGACCAAAATAAATAAAGTCTTAAAAGAAGTACGTGTTGAGATAAACATCGTACCCGGCTAACAGCAACAGGTGGAAATGTGAATTGCGAGCAATGTATCATTCGCTCACCTGAGAGTTCGATACTTGAAATGGCAACTTTCTTGCAAATGGTACCGGTACGATATTGGTAATTTATTCACTACGTTCTAAAGAACAATGGCGGGGCTCCATACGAAAAAATATTTATTTCAAATTGCATCGTCTTGTAGTGTAAAAAATAAAAAAAAATGGGCTATATTTTTATAATCTATGTGTAAAACAATTTTTATTTGGGAAATGCTATTAAAATCAGTTATCAGCATTTGATTTTTTTAGTTCCTCACTGCATTATTTTTTAACTGTTGTCTCTTTTTAAAAGAGTCCACAGATAAAAGAGTATTTTATAACATAGCTGCATAATGTTTCCTGTATTTTATAATTTTGTCTGTGGCTATCGACTTTTCAAATTAGTTTTTGTACTGTTGTACATAATTAAAACTGTGTGCGTGTGTGCCAATTAAATTCGTCGCCTGTCGCGTCTTTATATTTAAACACAGAGCAAATATGTCTATCAATAGTTGTCAAAAAACCTTTGCTTTTTCAGCTTGCAGTTGCCACTTTTTTTTTACTTCCTTATATTCCACTACAGAATTTTCAAATACGTAAATAATGCTTTTAATAATGCAGCACAAACTACATTCTTTATTGATTCAGTACTTAGAATTATAAAACTATTATCTGATTACCATATTACTATTAAGTGATTACCATATTATGACGCTTTATTGATCAGGATTTCCACTACTTGAAAAAAATGTCTGTAAAATGGTAGCACTAAACTGATTAAGGGAAATTAATATAATATTTTTCTTTCTTTTCCTGGGGTTTTACTGACTTAGAACGATAATTTAAAAAAATCGTAGATATTTACTAGAATTCGTTTCCTATGAATGACATTTTAAGACGCTCAAATTATACTCACTACAAATTCGCCATTGTTCTTTGAAAAATGGCAGACATGTGAATCGCCAATTGTTGGATTTCGGTTTGTAACTTCTCACTGAAATATTGAGACCTTATAATAATAATTATAATTGTTGTTTTTTTTAAGTGGGTTAATTTTAAAAGCAATGCGAACGACAAACTTAAAATAAACTGGCAGTAACATAACAATGTAATAAAATAATTATTTAAAGAAGGTATTTTAATTCATAATTAGGAATGTTCGAATAATTAATATTATACAGAACTACTTTTATGCACTTCGCCTAAATCTGTACATCAGGAGGTTTAGGTCACAGCAAAGTGAGCTTGTATTCTGTGAGATGCAGCAACGACGTGTGGGGCGTGAATAATTCATAATGCTGTTTTAACTTACAAGATAAAGTTTTCAAACCCTGTATTTGAATCATCAATGTTTTATTCAAAAGAAAAAAAATTACAATAGTGAATTACTGCTATTACGTAAGACAAAATTATAGTTTTGGCAAAAAATGGGCGTTTAACACGCCTCTGCCTACACCCTTGGGATACAACTATAAATGTACGTATGTAATATTGGAATATGTTTAAAACGATCAAGTAAAATGTTTTAACTTGTAGGTATGTTTTATGACAGCATTTTACCTTGAACTTTACGATTTAAAAACAATTAAGGCAAGCTAAAAACATTTTTATCTCTTAACCAACTTAATTTCAGTTTTATTGTTATTAATTTTTTAGTGCACCTAATCAGACATTTCCCCACCACCCAAAGGTAGACTGGAAGAAAATGCCTTTGGCATTAAGTCCGCCATTGTCCAATGCATTTTTATTTGTGCAAAAAGAATAAAATAAATAAATTGTAGAGGTGTTTTCAAAATAACTTCTATAGTCAACGGTGGGATACAAATTCAAAAGTTAAGAATAAACCGAACTTAGTTCTTAAAACCGACATTGCAGTGAATTCCGAACAATTTAAAACAGGCGAAGCTCACCTCCCCAGCGATATGCTATCCTGGTATCTACTCAAGGGGGTGGACGGGCGCCGGATGTGGGAAGAAGCAGACAGTGGGGAATATCCGGTCTGTCTTGTACACCGATAAGCGGATATGACGCTGACGACATTATTATACGGACCTACTTCTACTCACTTCGTTGGGTACAATATTGAAGGGTACATTTCATACAACGGTATTATGTTGAATCAAAAAATGAAACTGTTTTATTATAAATAACATGTATTACTACTGTGTTAAACGTCGGTCTTTAAGATAAGGAGGAGGAGGAGGGTTTCAGTTCGTCAGAATCTCTTTAATTTGTATGTTAGCTTAGTTGGATATTGGAGGTTTAGAATTCTCCAAATCTGTACAGCCGTCCTCGAATAAGTCGAGGATGGCTGTACCGATTTGGAGAACTCTTTTTTCTTTCAAAAATGCAATGACATATTCAAAAATGATCAATTTTTAGTTTATCATGTCAGCTTAGAATCTGAAGATCCATTCGCAAAATAAATTAATTTTCCGGCCATTCCCGTGAGTAAGACTTCTATAATAAATATAAAATTCTATTTAGCAAATTTTTATTAAACTCATTTTTAATACGCTTTTATTAGCTTGGTATGTAAGTATGTATGTATGTAACGGAAGCCTCAGACGTGATTTTGACCCACTTCAAAAAGTCGAATTGAATTGAAACTTCGCACACTTATCAAGTACCGATGTCAATACAATAATTTGATAAATTTGGCCGATCATCCTGATCAGGATTTTCAGGATTAACGGCTGTTTCAAAACTAAAAATACGGTAATGTCTTTTGTCACGTACGAAGAGGCGTGTGCAGAAGTATATGTGACTTACTTACTAGTTACTTTTTTAGTCTTAATGAGAAAATAATCATGATTAAAGACTAAAAAAACAAAAGTAAATTGTAGTTAAAAAAAAACAAAAAAAACACGCTAATGTAACTAAAAAGTACATAAATCCTTTTGAAAAAAAGTTAAACCACCTTAAAAAAATACTAACAAAGGTCAACTAAACGCACTGCTCTTATGAGACAGTAAGGTTTCGTAAGTAAACAAAAATATCATTTATGTATACAATTTTTAGATTAAAATTAAATTTTAAATTAAATTAAATTTTAATGGGACCAGGTAACTACTTAATCTAAATATAATAACTTTAGCCTTACCAATATCTGTCAAAAAATATTTTTACAACAATTGAGATCTAGCACCCGAGGCATTTTTACGATAAATTTTTTTTTTACTTTTTAGTTCGGCTAATCATTTTACCGACAATTTAAGCTAATCAAAAATATATATAGCCTTATGCTGTGCAATTTTTGATTAGCTTAACTAGACCTCTTCATATTATTTGATATCCTAGTACCATTTGACAAAAATACAATGCTGTCATACCCTGAACCCCTAATACGACTGCGGAAGAGGGATGCGGAGTGGATTAAGAGGGTGACTAGTTTGGCTAAATTCGCGCGTCGCGTCGGTAAATAAACGTGACATTAACACTTTATATTAGTCACGTAATTATTCAGACAACTAATTATGACATTTGGACAGAAGCGTTCGCGAACGACTGTAATAAAATGATGATGAAAATTAACTGTCCACAACTTTCCCTTGTAGACACTAATTATAAATGCCACTGTAATTATTTCCAACATATAGTATTATTTAAAAAGGGGACTTGTCTGTTCATTTGCCTTCTATAACAAAGATGAAACTATATCGGAACTGAACTTTAATTTTCGATTGACACACGTAGATGAGTTAGTCAGCTAGAATAGTGTCATCATCATCATCTGCCTACCCTTATCCCAATTTTATTTGGAGTCGGCGCAGTAAGTATGATTCTTCCATTCTACTCTATCATGCGTCATCTCACTGTTCACTCCCTTCCTAGCCATATCCTTACTCACACATTCCATCTACCTTTTCTTTGGTCTTCCTCTTCATTTGTACCCTTCAACTCCCATACCTCATCCCTTAGACATCCCAAGATAACCTATTACTTCTTAACTTTTCATCCAGTGGCGCTACTTTCAGACACCCTCGTATATACTGATTCCTAACCTTGTCCATGCGAGTCACACCACACATCCATCTCAGCATTCGCATTTTGGCTACGTTCAGGCGTCTATTATCCGTTCTCTTAATGGGCCAACTTTCAGAACCATACAGGACGGCGAGTCTAATGATAGTTTTATAAGTTGGTCCCTTCAGTGTTAAGGGAAAACTGGGGTCACAAATTATTCCCGTTCATCAATCCCGTATGGATTTGATGCTTTATATTAGTGTATTTTAGCTATTTTTATAGTGTAATATCATAAGGTATTTTGTTGTGGGGAAATGCTGCTAACATTCAAAGTATCTTTGTGTTGCAAAAGAGAGCTTTTCCCTCAATTTTTAATTCAGTTATTTTCAGTCACTGAGGGATAAGTTAAAAAAAATGGGTATTATGACAGTCACATCTCAATACAGATGTGAAATTTTTGTGTATGTTAAGAAAAATATTCATTTATTCACAAAGTTTAGCGATATTCATAATATAAACACTAGAAATAAAGATAAACTCGTGTTGCCAACGACTAGACTACAATAAGCAAACAAGTCTTTTTGATGTCAGGGTGTGCGATTCTAAAATAAAATACCAAGCAAATTCCATATAATAGGTCTTTACCTATGAAATTGCTGTTTTGTATGCAATAAGTGAAAGTACTTATTTTTTCAAACTTTTTTATTTCTGTTATTCGAAGTAATCACCCATGCAATCGACGCATCTTTGCATTGGCAGTTTATTGATGCCCTTCTTGTAAAAATCAGACGGAAAAACTCTTCAAAGGCATTTTGTACTGCCTCTCGGGAATTGAATTTTTTACCCACTAAAAAGTTGTCTAAATTTTGGAAAAAGTAATAGTCGGTAGGTGCAAGGTCTGGTAGTCACATCTGTAACCAGCTTTGGTCAATCGGTCGTCCCCACTTCGCTACTTACTTTACTTTTTCGCTACTTCACGACAACGCGCGACCCCATACTGCGCAACAGACAGTCTCCAAGCTGCAAGAGCTAGGGTTGGAAGCTCTCCCTCATCCGCCATACTCACCAGACCTTGTACCTACCGACTATTACTTTTGAAAGTGAACGATTAATGTTTTGTTTTAATTTGTATTTTGTTTGTTTTCAATTTGTTTATTTTTACGTTTAAATAGAATTGTATAGTTTTTTTTTGTGTAAGTACGTAAATGTAAGTATATATGTAAGCAAGTGTGGGCTTGTAATATTAGTTTATATTTTAGTAACTTTCTAATGGTTTTGAGTGTTTCCACGGCCTACTCAACTGTCCTGCTGGCAGTAGAGTCGTGTTCCGGGGTGTTGATCCTGACTATATCGGGTAGGCTACACGATGACTGGGGCCGGTATACCGTCTGTATGGGCGGGCCGACTCAAAACTATGGTCCTTCCTTCGAAAGGCCAACCCAGACCTTATACTGCACTCACATATTTGGCTTTAACATTGTACACGGATTTAAAAGAGAAAAACCTCTGCGGTTTGTTTCTACGTTTCTTCCCAGAGTGAGTTTTAGGAAATGCCAGGGAGATCAGCTGTAAAGTCCGACTTGTAAAAATATCTGAAAAGATTTACTCGTTGTCGGTTGTTAATATTCCTCTGTGGCACGGCACAATTATGTCACACGATGTCACCTACAAGCTCGCTACATCACTCACAGCCAGGGGAGAGGAGGCTGGTCCTCTTATTTGGATGACGGAGATAATACGATAAATAGATACAGTAATAATCTAAAAAGTTATAGGTAATCGCGCATCACCAATTTTTTATTTTGGAATAATATAGTCAAGGTAAATAATTTACTTGGTATGTTATAGGTAGTATAGCTACACACGTAGGTACTCCAAACGGTTATAAAATTTCTAAAACATGATTTAATACAATATTTTAACCGACTTCAAAAAAGGGGAGTAGGTTTGCATTACGGTTGCTTTTACTTTTTTGTGTTTGTTACCTTAGCACTGGTTTTTTTAAATATTTTGTAACTATACTTTATACGTATACTTCGCGTTCGCTTACTCCTACGATGGTCCCATTCAAATTTGAAGAAAAATACTACCCCTATAGGTGGAAAATGAGCAAATTTAGAACACCGTTTACTACATGAATACGGTTACAAAGCATTACGAGTATTATCATGTAGGGCATTTTATAAAAGTGTCACCGACTTCAAGGTCGGTGTTCAAAGTTAATAATATTTATTGTAATGCCTCTCTAACAATTAAAGGTCCACTGATAGTATCGAATTTGTTCACTTATTTGCCACATATCAGAGACTTTTGACTTCAGCAATTTCCCTAGCATTTCCTCCAAAACAAAACAGTAACTAAATGTATAACGAATCAATATATTATTATGATTAAGAAGCGATCAGGGCCCGGGCCATGCTAGATGTGCGCTCGTTAGTCGCGCCCGCCTGGTCCCTAACATTCGTTGCACGAAACGTGGGTTGGCTAGGGCTGTCAAACATCTGCTTTGTAAATAAGAACATTTTTTGATTTGCTTTATATGTTTGTATACATATATTTTTAATATGTTTGTATACATTATATGCATGAAGAAAATATATTTGCGCCCCTATTACGCTTTGGAAATCTTTATTTGTACTTTTGCTTACAGAAAGATTTTTAACAGATTGTTTCGTCAGAATTATAACTGTTTTTGTTTTTTTTTTTTTAAAGACATCTCCCGCACTAGGACTAAATCGACGATAGACTTTACAAACATACATGAAACGGACACAAAGAACACCCAGACTCAGAACAACAATTTGTGAATCACACAAAGCGTCGTCCCATGTGGGGATCGGACCCACAGCACTCAGCGTAGTAGTGAGCGGTGTGGCGAACGCTTCAACCACTACGCCATCTGTGCAGTCTAGGCTAACTAATTGCAACAGTCATCTCTCTCTTAGTAGCGATATAGTTCGAGATAAATAAACGAATATTGCAATGTTGTCTATCTTAATATCATGTGTTTCGCTATGTTTTTAATAAAAAAATAATTAATGTTTACTTCACTATTTCCGGCAAAAGTGCCAGTAATACGTACACACAGTAGTAATAAATTTTCGTATCTATTTTTTTTATTGATTTAATGCCAGAAGAGTCATGCCTGTCAGAATATGACTCTTCTGGCATTAAATCTAAACTATATGTACTAAGTTTTGAATTTGACAGCAAAATCCTATTTAAAATATATTTAAAAAATTCAACAACTCGTAGTCAACCCTAGTAATCCCTATCTGCGCTACCCCGCGACACTTGATCCGCGATCCCTTGCGACAGCGTGCCAAGACTTGCAGTCATATATTATCCTATATATATACATTTGTGTTTGTAGAAGAAGATAGTAGCAGCCTACATACTTGTGTATATGTGTGTGTGTAGATTGATCGCTCTGGGTCTTGCGATACAAACTTGTTCATTTTATAGTTCGCTTAAATGTTTTTAGGGATTTTTCAAGCAAAGCTGTTAATGCTGAATAAACCGTGATACTTGATCATATTTTTGACCAAAAAATGAATCATGTGTGTTATGTACAGCAAGAAAAATGGCAAGTACAAAAGGTTCGTTGCTCTCGGCGCGTTACTTTGGCATGGTTCAGTTCTTTTCAAACATTGGGAGTAAAAGGATTAATACATTATTATGAACAAAGAACCTTAAAGTACCTCCACAATCGATAAGTGACTAGACTAAGCTGTCCGCTTTATCGAGTCGCATGCAAAGAAGAGTAATTTACGATAAAATCTTTAATTTAGAATTATAATCGTAATGAAGATAGAGACAGAATGATACGGACATAGCTCTAAGGTTAAGCATGTAAAGTACCAATTTAATACAATCTGATATCCAGAAACTAATATTATCTATCGATATTAAAGAAACTTTGCATGCAGGCTTTCTACGGTAGTAAACATTTTCGGGGAGGAATTGAATCACATGGTCCTACGTAGATAGAGAATAAATAGTCCATTCCATCTGAGGCCGGCAGTCGAGGTTGTTTTTGGCGGACACAACAAAGAAGACGCCAGTCTATGTACAAGGCGATGGAGATCCGAAGGGACTTTCCATCCCGTCACCAAGAAAAGAGGGTTATCAAAAAAAAAGACGGTTGCCGCCGGACGCTTCAAATTAATAACACATTATGTGTTTTTGTACAAAAGGCACATGGTGTAAGCGTGACATGACACCCCGACATTCCCGTCGCATATTTTGCCTCGAGCATCAGTCACTTAGCTGCATGTGTCTCGACAGGCTTAGGAATACATGAGCTAGCTCTTTATTATTATTTTATTTAGGAGCCTTCCAGCCCCGGGAGCTTCCCGCCTCGGGCGACATTTTCAGGGGGCGCCAAATCATAACAAAGTATGATAAAAAAAAAAAAAAATGCTCAAGAAAGCGCCTAGCACACGGAAGCCTGGTTGCTACTATCAAGTTTCTGTCGAAGAGAAGGGTAAAAATTGTGTATAAGAGCCATACGTCCGCATAAATGGGCACGGGAGCCCCTGATTCTGATGGCCGAGTGCAAGTGAATTTCACATCGACTGCGAGCGCGACTGGTAGTAGACTATAGATTTCAGTGCGGACCAATAGCTGCGCCAAATGCGGTCACCGTGACGATCGAGTAGAAGTGTAATAAACTCGCACTTGGCCCTCAGAGGCCCTAGTGTGAGTTTATTTTACATCAACTCGCTGCGTTCGGCGTCGTGATTGGTGAAGATTTCAGTGCAGGCCAATCGCAATGCCGAACGGGGTCAATTTGACGATAGAGTAGATGTGAAATGAAAACAACATGAAGCAACGAGGAGGCTATCTGTAAGCCACGAAGAGGCTATCTGTAAGCCAAGCCAAGCCCGGGGTCAGTCAGAGTAAGAGGGATTTCCTTTCTAGGTTACACTTTGTTCCTCGGCTACTCGGTTAACCGAGTCCTTCATGACCACCCACGGGGACGCGCGTCATTTTTAACTATTGCGCTATTTCCATTTGTATATCACAAATGGCTACATAGCTCTATTACTGACAAACCTTTAAATTACAGTAAGTATTTGTCTTTATTCACTATTCAGCGTGATAAAATGATGGACTTGGGTTGCCGACCTAGACTTGTTCATTCATTTCATTCTTGTTCATCAAACAAAATGATTAGCTTATCAACCGATAAGCTAGAGCCGAACGAAACGAACATTTATGAACCCATAAATGAAGTAGTTCTGAGATAATACAAAAAATGCGACCAAATTAAGTCTCCTCCTTTTTAAAAGTCGGTTAATAGATTTAATAATAACCCTAGCACGCTGTTGAAGAGCACGCGTGTGCCATGACACACGATGCATGTAATTTAGGGTTGTCACGCATTATTGTGTCCCTCATACGACTATGTCAAAAAATCTTCTATATATTAATACGTGAAGATAATTGCACCCCTATTTAAACAAATATGACGCGACCAAAATTTAAAATAATAATTATTTATATGTAGATAAAGTACAGAAAAATATTTTTATTAAACAAGGTGTGTCAAAATTTATTAACAGTAGCTATATAACACTAGAGGGTCCAGTATGTATGTTTGAACTATCATGGTACAAAGGTCTACACAATGAGAGTTCAAGTTATACGGGCCAGAAATAAAACAAGACATTCTAAACAGTCCAAATTGTACCGTCAAGGGATCTCTACGAATAATACCACTGTGTCTGTGGTAAATAAAATTGTGCGCAGTGGTGCAAATAAAAAATTTATTAATTCATGGTTTGAAAAATAAATGATTTCTTGGCTAATTAGCAAACGATTTGTGTTAACTGTTCTACAAATACAAACAGTTATTTTATTTCAAAGGTTTTTGCTATTAAAAGAAACCTATTTTTACCAGAATTCAATAATTCGGGTGATGAAGATCAACTTCGTGGTAACAATAATAAAGTTACAGAAGAGAAAGCATTAAAAAAAATTGGTAGTTACAGAAGTCAACTTAAAGAAGACTATGTGTAAAAAGGACTGTGTAATTTAGCATTGTCCCGGCCAGGTCCGGGAGAACCCGTATGTTTTCCCAAAAGGTTTAAAATGACACTTTAACTGGCAGCGACCCGCAGCTCTGGACTGTCGCCACCACTCGGTCTGTATGCGCACTAACACTTCATTCTGTTCGCTAGAACAGTGACCAGCCAATCAAAAACGCTAGGAGATATTTAATTTCGGTTCACATCTTAAAGTTTATCTCGAGAAGTGAAACTAAAGTCGATACATATATGTACGAGTAGTCTATTAAAAACGAGTGTGCTTTAGGTAACACGACTGAAGTAAAACTTCTTGGCTATGAGAGAAAGAGAGAAAGCAAATGTGTGTTCGCACCAATCTCTCTTGCCCCTACAGTAATATACGAAACGAAACTCTTTTTCTTCCTATCTTCATTAACTTTAATCTCCCTCTCAACTTCCGTTCGCCTCACCCGATCACACTTTTCGTAACGCTCATTCATCACATAAAAAGTTGAAGAGCCACAAGTTATCCTGGTGAGCCGGATGAGCAGGATGGTGAAAAATTTAAAGAGAAGATGGACTGGACTGCGTAAAAGAGGACATGGCTAGAAACGAACTAAACAGTGAACTGATAAATGATAGAGGAGAATTGAAGAAGACGTGAAAGAAACAAAATAAAAAAAGACTAGAGTTCAGCACAATTTTTTGCAGTATGACAACAAAATAAGCCAAAATTTAAGTTAAAATAAAATAACCCATAGCAAAATAATCTTCAAAGAATTTTAAAATATCAAAAACGTCATCGACAGCCAGAATTTGTTCATAAAATATTTTTATTTTATTTATAGTATTTACATATCATGCACATTTGGTGCATTGGCGGACGTAATGCCTAAGGCATTCTACCAGTCAAACATTGCATCTATAGATATATATCTGTTAAAAGACAAAATTACATAAAATTGAAACACTGCGTGTAAATGTCATTCAAGTTAATAAAACGAATTTATATAAAATTGCCAACGCTTTGCGAACACTAATGAAAATAATATTCGTAACTATCCCAATTAATGTGAACCCAATTGTTGGTCACACCACGACCCGTCATGTTCTATAACGCTTTTTACTTTGTGGGGATACTTGCAGTCGATCAGAGGCCCAAGTGTGAGTTTATTTCACATATACTCGCGTCACGGTGAGCGTGTCTGCGATTGATCCGCACTGAAATCTGCTCCAATCGCAACGCCGAACGCGCTCGCTGTCGAGAACGAGTTGATGTAAAATAAACTTGCACTAGGCCCTCTGATTCTACATTTAGTTGGCACAGAGGCGACACTGACTTCTTAACTAAGTGCAGGTTGATATTTTTGTTTTTTTTTCTTAAACGCAAGTACGAATAAGTTGTCGTAATATCTTAGTGTACTTCTATTGTTAATGCGCAAGTTTGGATGATTGTTTTTTAATCAATCATGCCAAAAAGGCTGAACGGATTTGGTTGGAATTTGACACAGAGATAGGTTAGAGTCTAGTCTAACATATTTTTACTACTACTACTATTTCTACAACATAACATTGTTATAATTCTAGTAATACAGCCTCTACCCAATAGTATCGTAAAACTTTCGTAGATAGTTTTATGTCTATTGTGTACACCGAAATTGTCTAGCTCCGTTCTAAAAGATATTCATGCCAGATTTCACTCGTCTGCAGTATTGCACCGCGTACACACATAATATAACGTCCGATTTGAAATATTAAAATTTCTCGCTCGCCGCTTTCGGCCGTAAATGCTGAGATAAAATGTTCTTGCACAAGGAAAACGTATAAAACAAGCAACTATGCTATATTGGAAGCCTTGAAACGACCGACGTAATATCGTGATACTGTGTAGCGTAATATACATCTAAGTACCAGGGAAGCATAAACTTTCAAGATATAGCAGTCCTATAATGATTACCACTCGAAGAAGTCCGTTAAACTTGAAATGTCAGAATATAATTCAAAAAATCAAAATAAAGTCACGTCCAAAATCCGTGCTCGCACAGAAATCACCCAGAAAGCACTCATAAGTAACCCTCATAAAGAATCGGGTCCCTTCTATTGTTGAGAGACGATTTTTACCTGTCAAGTGTCACTCTGACCCGGATTAGCGGTAGAGGGTTGAATAAGTACGACCCACCCAAATACAGTTTGAAATTTTAAAATCCAGCAAGCAAAGCGACCTTAAAATTAGAAATCTTTGCATTTTTACTTCTGGTCTCCTAGAACGTAACGTCAAAGACATGTGTGAAATAACTACTTACCTTTTATCTTTTAAATAATAAATTATTACTTAACTCTAGGAGTTTAGTCATTGTTATAACATTCAAACTTTTCTAAGCATCTGCATTAAAAAAAATGGATTCTGGTTTATTCAAACCTGGATTCAAATACACATATATTTATATATTTATATGTGACATATTCAACAGTATGAGCGAAGCTTTAAACAATTCAGGTAAACGAACTGAAAGCCGTTGGTAAAGCCACTTTATATATTTAAATAAAAACTTTTCGGTTAAATAATTTGAAGCTAGTTTGAATTAAATTTGTTATAAATTTTTTTAGTTCCCATTCGGTCCGAATCGATTCGCTGCGAGGACCGACCGCTTATGGCAATAATAATACGCTGGCACTCAGCTCAGACAAAGGCTTCGAAGCCTTTGTATTCAGGATATACATACCCGGCTCCCGAGTCCCGCATCCCGGCGACCGCACGCCGCAGGCCAACGGTCCACGGCAGTAAAAATATAACCGACACGTTTTGTGGGATATATTGCGGTTAGTTTTATTATTTTATGATATCCTAGTGATTTTGCTGTTAATGCTTCATATTTTTATGGGAACTAAGATAGAAAATAAGAAAAGACAGGGGAATGCCCATTTCAGTATGAAAATCAGTTTCGCACTTTTTTTTTGCTGTGACAAATATGTATAAATTGCATTATTAAGCCTGCATTGAGTATATGTCTTAATGTGTCATTACGAATTATTTTCAGCTTCAATTATGATTTAACCATTTTATTTTAAAACGATATTTACGGTAATTGATATGATATTACTATGTTTTTTTCACATTAGAAATAATGACGTGAACGTCTAAAAGTGGCCTTAAAATGGCCAGTCCAAGCATGGAAATTCGCCTTTACAGATTATATATTAAACAATTTTAAATCGATTTGATATTTATATCGTTTTCAACTTTTGCAACTGATCTTTATTATCATGCTTATTCTTGGGTCATAATCCCCTAAACACGCAAAACGCATTTAATTATAAGTTTTAGTAGCTTCAAAACTGGTATTTTTTATATTCACCAGACACGTATAAATTAACAGCCATATTTCTCGTCGTCTTTACTAATTAAAATCGTTTGAATTGTTTTAGTTAAGCTAAATCCACTACTTGATAGATATATTATTAAGTTATTTTTTAATACGTAAGTATAAGTACGACACGTAAGATCAAAGAAAAAGCATAAAATCGGATCTGAAGATCATTCAACTTTATAACCTATGTACCAAGACATAATTACACTCACGCCTAACCCCTGAATTGGTAAGCAGAGGCATATTAAAATTGGTTATAATCGACAAAATAAAACTAAAGCAATACCTAAATTAAACTTAGTAACTTAGTTAACTGATGGAAGTATTTAACCTGTTAACCCTAAATTGTATTTAAGACACATACGATGCGTAATCGACGATCATAATACACAAAATATATAAGGGCCATGTCACGAAGTACACAGGAAAACCACTAAACTAGAAGACAGCCGCAATTAACAAAGACAAGTAACTGGTAAACGGGAGCAAACGAGAACGTGACGTAATAAAAGAACATAAAAACTACCAGGGGAGCACCAATGGGGAGGAGGTCGGGGGAGCCTCGGGGCGTAAACAAGCGGGCCGGTGAGCGTAGCGCGGGAATGACAATAGTCCGCCCGTGTCGATACTCGGGCGCTTAACAGCGCGGCAAAACGTCAGATATACACACTCCACTGGTTTTTACGCTTTATATTTACAGCGCGCAACTGACAACTAAAGTATTTTACACAAGATCAATTGTTGACAGTACATGAAATATATAAGCAGTACCTACTTAATCAATTTTATATCGTATATTCGTTACCAACTTTTGCAACTGATCTTTATCACCATGCTTATTCTAGTGTCAAAATCCTCTAAACAGGCAAAACGCATTTAATTATCACTTTTAATAGCTTCAAAACTAGTATTTTTTAATATTCATTAGCCACATGAATTGGCAGCAAATAATTTCTCGTCCTTATTCGTTTTCCGAATTGATCAATCTTTTTTACACATCATACATTCAACCAACACAACTTTCTGTGTTCCTAGTATTCATGCGGAATCGTTACAATATAAAAGAAAGTCAGACAGTCGTCATCACTCTGTCACTTTATTGACGTGACTACGTCTTATAATTCGATGGAGCCGGCTGCACGCACGAAAAAACATGACTCATGCGGCGTTACCTCGCTCTGAGGCGTTCCATTTAAGGCTTGAAGTGCAAGCGAGAGCGCGGAACGAGCGACAAAGAGGCACAATCGGCCTCCGCGTTCAGCAGCGTTTGACATCTGTCTCTCTCCTACTTGAGTGAGCGATGCGTCCGCGTGGACAGCTGCTTTACAATAATACATTTACATGTTTTCGTAAAATGCAACCATTCCATCAGTATTTTGTTATGACGTTGTCACGTTCAACTATCGTCAGTAAACCGACTTTACAGACAACCGATTTTTTTTAAGTAAGCTTTACCCAGAACAGCCCTCTTGCTTAACTAATTTAAATCGATTGAACCGTTTTAGTGACGCTTAATCTTGTAGTGGTAATGGTAATATATGCCTTACGTATTTTTAATACTAATTCATGTGGTGACGGATTAAGAATACAGAGTGTCACCACCCCTATTCATTCCGTGGGTGTCGTGAGAGCCGACTAAGGGAGTAAACTACGCAGGACAACAGCACTGCAAAGGGAAGGAAAACTTGAATAAACCATATACCAAAACGTCTCGCCAGCGTGGTATAGTAGGCCAAAACCTCCTTTCTACTCAGAGGCCTATGTCCAGCAGTGGACTAGTAAAGGCTGTTGATGATAATGATGATTTTTAATACATAACCAGACCAAAGAATTGGATACGTTTTAACAGGAATACTTCCTTAGAAAATTCAAATGTTCAAGAACAATATTTGAATACTGCTATCCTAGTTTCTTAAGCTATTTATGGTAGGGTCACATCAATTCATGTGATAGGTAGATTCATCTAGTGATGTGCGACCCCCATATAGATTCGGTACCAACCATTTGTTTTTGGGCAAAAATTAATTTATTGTTCTACGATTCTGGTAATTAAGTGTCTACCGTCAGCGGTAGTCACTCACCACCAGGTGACCCGTCTGCCCGTTTAACCCTAAACATCCATACTAATATACTTAAACAACTGAATCGATTTGATGAAATTTGGTATAGAGATAGTTTGAGTCCCGGGAAAGGACATAGGATAGTAATTATTCCATAAATCATGTTTTAAGGAGGTGAAGAGGGGGGTGTAAGTTTGTATAAGAAATCAATAACCGCTTAACCGATTTAAATGATTTTTTCAAAAGCTAGTGATTTATAAAAATGACCTCAAAAGAGAGTTTAATAGCCACAGCTAATTTTTTAAAACAGAAAATATGACCTATGTTTGTAGATTTTATCGTTACTTAGCTAATATTTCCATGAGTAATTGATTAAATAAAATTATTTATAGGTCCTCCTACACATAAATAATTATACTTTGTCACGTACGTACTGATAATAGCACCAAGGCTTCACAAAGTATTAGAGCTTTATAAGGAATATTCGCATACCTTGGCCATCCTGGCTCTTTACACAATTATTGATTAGTAATTACTATCAAGTCAAAATGTTGTCAATTGGTTTGTAGTATACTCGTAATACAAAAATTAGAAGTTCAAAAATTTTATTAGTAATTTAACCAGGAATTGTTATCTCGCTCTGATTTTAATACTCTCCTCTTTTTATTACATAAGACAATTTTGAAGGATCGCTTTTATTATCACCAGTTCATCGATAATAAAGTACAGTTATCGATACGATTCGATAAGTCACGTCTCGCGCTTCCAACTTATCGATAATAGAATTAGTGAATCTCACCAGCCACACTTATTACGGTTTCCAACGAAAATGGAGGCGAAGGACCTCAGTTCACGATATTGTTATTTCTAAGCTTTGTTCCGGAATGGCTTCCTGTTAACAGTAGAATACATAGTAGTCTTGGCTTATCGTTACTTTGAACATTTTTATATATGTATTTTGTCCTGGCTATAAAAAAATCTTCTGTACAATCTTTAGGAACATATAAAATAACTTGCAATGACTGACTAACTGATTCATAAATGCAAAGAATTAACCGCTGGGGCTACAAACTTCAAATTATAGCAGCTAATACTTTTTATGTTGTAAGCACTTACTATCAAAGAATTTTTGGAAATTTCACCCGTCAATCAATCAATCATCAGCCTTTAATAGTCCATTGCTGGACATAGGCATCTCCTTAGAAAGGAGGTTTTAGCCTACTATACCATGCTGGCCAGATGGGTTGGTATAGGGTTTGTGTCAAGTTTTCCTTCTTTTTGCAGTGTTTTGCTGGTGTCCTGCGTTGTTTTGCGCCCTTAGTCGGCTCTTACGACACCCACGGGATGAATTGGGATAGTGACATTCCTTATTCTTCATCCGTCACTACACGAACACCCGTAAGGGGGTAAAATAAGGGATAAAAAGTTGTATGTAAGTTCGTCATTTTCAAAGACGAAATAAGCGAAAGTGGCCGGCAAGAACTATTAATGGATATGCACAAAGCATACCGGGATGTCAATGTAACATGACTCCCCGATATTCCCGTCGCATATTCTGCCCCGGGCATCTGTCACTTAGCTGCCTGTGTCTCGACAGCTACAGCAACACAGAAGTTACCAGAAGCCTTTTTACTGAGATTTTGCCTTAGGACCCTTTTATAAAAAAGACTGTTGATATTTTCTTATATACCTTTGAAGGAAAGGGTGTAAGAAAAAAACATAAATATTTCGGGCTCCCATAGTAGAAGCGGGTCTACTACCCTTTAAAGGGCCTTGTGATTGTATATTGCGCTTTTGTAGAAACCCCTAACAAACGAAAAACAAAAAAAAACCGGTCATCATATCAGTAACACAACGTCAAGCGTGATCGTGCACATTTGATCCACACTAAATAGACAGGTTAAATTTCTATTGAACTGCTTTTGAAATTCTGAAAAATAGAGTGTGTCATAGGTGTATTAGATGTTGGGGTGCGGGTCGGGTAACCTCCACGTGCGTCGCCGTGTTTCTTGTCCCTCATGACCACTGTGTTCGGGGGGAACGGAAGCAGGGGGCCGGTGCATCCTGTATAACTTCCCTTTCGGGGGTGGGTATTGGCCGCCGGCAAATAACTCGGCAGGGGGGGGTAAATCGCTCTCGGTACTTCTCTGTTCACCAGAGGAGACTGGACGAGCGAAGGGGTTGTAGGCAGAGGCCGAGGTGGGATCCGTATGGAATCCAAGGGCGGGTCGACCCACTGCTTACGCAGGGGCTAACAAGCACCAGTGCTGCCGCCGGCGAGGGAGGGTTAGCCACCCTCTCGCATTTCGTAACCAACAGGGGTTCAGCAACGACCCAATTGGTGGCTCCAGGAGGGTACGCTGAGAACCTGTTGGCCGGAGGGCTTGCCTTAATTGGCCGACCCATGACAAGGACAGTCTATAACACCCGACAGCAAAGTCGTTAAAACCTGTGGATACCGGCCGACCTCTACAGTATATAGGCTTATCCGGGTGCAGGGGGCACCGCCCGGATGGACTTCATTTCCCCCATACTCGTGGGATTAAATATGGATATTAACACAATAAAACAAAAACCAACAACAACGGACGGATCTACTAACGACATTGGCTTTATCGACAACGGACAACGAATTTTCAGAGAGGAGAAACGCTCAACTAAGGCGAGCGAGAGTGACGAACGGCGGTTGCGGTCGCGTTTATTAAAAACACCTTTCTTCAGACCCTCCATTCCGCTGCCGCTTGATGGAGGTGATCGAGGTGGAGAGAGCGATAGCTCAGCCTCGATAGGGTCGGAGAGGGAGACACGCAGGCAGTCGCGGAAGCGTGGGAATAGTCGACACGATGATGAGGACGGAACTGGTTTGGCGAAGCGGGCACACAGTGTCAATTACGCAAACCAGCCGAGCTCAGCAGAGGTTGGGGCTCAAATTCTGCTAAGTCTGGATAATGTCGAGGAGACATTGGACAGACCCCGCAGCACGAAGGAGGAGGTAATGAGCTCCATTCGTCAGGCCCTGCAGACTCTGCGGGACGGCGTTAAGGAGCTCTGCAACAGAGCGGTGACACGTGAGTACGAGGAGGCGTCCGTGCAGAACCAGGCGTCATCATCGTCGCTGGCGGACCGGGTGAGGGAGAATGAACCTCTTACCCAGACAAAGGCAGTGGCACCGTCTTCGGCGGTGCTGCGGAGATCGTCGGCCACAAAGGTGGCTGAAACGATCCCGCTGCCTTCTACGATGGCGGAACAGGGGCCGAAAATGGGCTCGCCGGTGCCACTGGCCCGCCCGGCAAGGGAGGACCACCCGGACTGGGAAGAAATTGCGGCAATCATGAACCGTGAGTTTGCCCGATTCCAGTCCGGGCTTTTAGCTAGGTTTTTCCCAGAGAGAGGTGCCAGACCCCCTCTAGGCCAAGGACGGACTCCAATGGCGCGGCAGGCGACTGTAGCAGCCACTGCGCTCTCTTCTTCTTCCGAGAAGAAGAAGAAGAGAAAAAAGAAGAAAAAGAAAGCGAAAGGGCTGGCGGGGCAGCTACTGACCCCGGTAACGAGGCAGGCTTCCATCAGCCTGAGTCTACCCTGCCGGAACCAGCGGTAAGGCAGGAAGGGGGCACCTGGGCCCAAGTTGTTGGGAGAAAAGCCCGGGCTACCGCTGCGAGACAGGGTGTGGTTGCTCCTCCTGTCTCGAAGCCAAAGAAGCCGCAATTACCGCGACCCCCCACCAATGCCGCCGTCGTGGTCGCAGTGCCTCCGGGATCCAGTACCTCACTGGCGGAAGTAATGCAGGCCGCAAAAGCCCGTATTAAGCTGGCGGAGCTTGGCATTACGGGCGGGGTCCGTCAGCGAAAGGCAGTCACAGGGGGCCTAGTACTGGAGGTCCCCGGGCCGGACAGCGCTGCCAAAGCGGACGCTTTGGCCGAACGCTTGCGCGAGGTCATGGGCGACACAGATGCGCGATTTATGCGTCCGTGCAAGACGGCCGAAATGCGGGTGATGGATTTGGACGAATCCATCACCGCCATCGAGGTTGCGGAGGCAATAGCCGCAGCGGGTGGCTGCTCCCCGTCCGACATCAAGGTCGGGGAGATACGCAGAACCGCAGCCCGATTGGGAACGGTTTGGGTCCGGGGCCCACTTACAGCAGTACGCCAAGCTGCAGCCGCCCAACGCGTGCAGGTGGGCTGGGCGTCGGTCCGTACCGAAGCGTTGGCACCTCGGCGCTTGCAATGTTACCAGTGCCTTGAAATGGGACACGTCAGGGTAAAATGCTCAGGTCACCCTGACAGGAGTGAGCGCTGCTTCCGCTGCCGAGAATTGGGCCATAAGGCCCGAGACTGCGCAGCTAATGCACCGAGGTGTCCGGTGTGCAGCGACCACGGCCGGCCCGCCAACCATCGGCTGGGTAGCAAGAGCTGTTGCCCACCGAAGCAGCAAAGGAGCGGAGAGGTCCAACCTCGCCCCGCCTTTGCCCAATCGGGCAAACAGCCAGTGTCGAGTGGTAACTCGACGGGAGAGGCAATGGAGGCTTAACATTCCCACCACACGCAAGGATTCTCCAGGGCAACCTCAACCACTGCCGCGCAGCGCAGGATCTATTGATCCAGACACTTGCGGAGCAGTCGGTTGCCCTGGCAGTCATTGCAGAGCCCTATACCGTCCCGGACCATCCGCGTTGGTTCGGGGCAGTCGATGGCTCAGCGGCCATTTATTGGCCGGGTGGGGAAGGCTTCCATTGCTCTCTCCTAAGAAAGGGTGCTGGCTTCGTAGCAGTGGAGTGGGGATTAACAGTGGTGGTGGGGTGCTACTTCTCTCCCAATCGTGGCCTAGCTGAATATGAGGCATACCTTCACGGGTTGGCAATCTGCATTCGCAGCTATGCCTCCCGTCCGGTATTTGTCCTGGGTGACTTCAACGCCCACTCAAGGGAGTGGGGTGACACTCGGGACGATGCGAGGGGAGAGACTATCCTGGAGTGGGCGGCTGGACTGGACCTCCGACTTCTAAATCGGGGCTCAGTTAGCACCTGTGTACGATGGCAGGGGGAGTCGATTGTCGACTTGTCATGGGCGACTCCCTCTGCAGTGCACATGGTGTCGGGATGGCGGGTGGCGGAGGAAGTGGTCAATCTTTCTGACCATCGGCACATCGTATTCGATGTGTCTCTCCGCCGCGCTGACCGCCCACGTCAGGATAGAGAACCTCCGCGACGATGGTCCCTCAAGCGGCTTGACCGAGAGATGGTCATTGCCGCATCCCACGTGGCGGATTGGTTGGAGGAAAGGGTTTCGCCCGATCCAGAAGAACAGGCGGCTTGGTTCGGGAACATTATGGCGTCCGTATGTAATGCCTCAATGCCCCGAGTCAGGCCAGCCAGGAAGGGCTCGGCGTACTGGTGGAGCGTGGAGATCTCGCAGCTGAGAACGACGGTCGCGAGATTGCGCCGCCCGTATCTTCGAGCCCGGAGAAGACGGCGAGCTACAGCTGAGGAGATCGACGTAGCACGGCGGGAATATGGCGCTGCTGTAAAGGCTCTCAGCGATGCAATCGCTGAGGCCAAGACTCGGTCCTGGAAAGAACTCATCGGGGGACTGGATAGGGACCCATGGGGGCGCCCGTACAAAATTGTACTAGGCAAGCTAAAACCATGGGTCCCTCCATTGACGGAAACCCTGGACCCGGAGTTCCTGGGAAGAGTGGTAGACACGCTCTTCCCAAGGGTCCAGGACAGTCCCTTGATCTCTCCGTTACAATCGGACCGTCAAATCTGGTCCGACGAGTGGGAGGTGACGGAGGGAGAGCTGGACCGAGTCGTGCAGCGGCTGGCTTCCCGCAACACTGCGCCCGGACCTGATGGTATTCCAGGTCGGGCGCTGGTGATAGCTCTGTCGGTACTGGGGGACAAACTGAGGCGGATTTTCACAGATTGTCTTAGCCTCGGTGTCTTCCCCCTCGGCTGGAAAGAAGCGAGACTGGTGCTCTTGAAAAAGGAAGGTAGGACTGCAGATTCTCCCTCTGCGTTCCGACCGATATGCCTGCTGAACGAGTCGGGGAAACTCTTTGAGAGGGTTATCTCCGATCGTATCAGCGGGCACCTGTCGCGAGTAGGCCCTGATCTGTCGGACTGCCAGTTTGGATTCCGACGGGGGCGTTCGACAGTGGACGCTATCAGATGCGTTCGCTCCATGTCGGAGTCGGCAGTCCGATCAGGGGGGGTGGCTTTGGCGGTTAGCCTTGATATCGTCAACGCGTTCGGCACCCTCCCCTGGCAGGCGATAAGGGCGGCCCTTGAATTTCATGAGGTGCCGCTCTACCTGCGGGCCGTCATTGGGGCCTATCTGCGCGATAGGACAGTGAAGTTTATCGGTCGGGGCGGGGTGGAAAATCGGAGAGAGGTGTATTGCGGGGTTCCCCAAGGCTCTGTTTTAGGCCCTTTGTTGTGGAACCTCGCATATGATGTGGTCCTTCGCACCAGTCTGCCCTCTGGCCTTAGTGTTGTCTGCTATGCTGATGACACTTTAATACTGGCTAGAGGGCCACACTTCGACGAGGTGCTTCGGCTCGCCGAGCATGGGGTGGCTTGTGTCGTGAGAAAGATTCATGAGCTGGGTCTGAAGGTGGCGCCTCAGAAAACTGAGGCGATATGGTTCCATGGCCTACGTAAGCGCCAGGAACCACCCAGCTCATGCCTCCGGGTGGGTGACGCTGAAGTCCAGGTGGGCCGGTACATGAAGTACTTAGGCCTCATCCTGGACAGTCGGTGGAGCTTCGAAGAGCATTTCGTGCGATTAGTCCCCCGAGTGCGCGGGGTAGCGGGTGCACTGCATCGCCTGCTGCCCAATCTCGGGGGACCACGGGAAGAAGTTCGCCGTCTCTATATGGGGGTCGTGCGATCCATGGTTCTCTATGGGGCGCCCGTCTGGTCTAATGACTTGGCGGGTGCCTCCCGCTGCAAGGCTCTACTCAGAAGCCTACAGCGGTTGATGGCCATACGGGTCGTACGGGGTTATCGTACCATCTCGTTTGAGGCGGCGACGGTCCTGGCGCGATATCCACCCTTCGACATTCTGGCCGACATGGACGCGATGGTCTATGACCAAGTCCGTTCTGTCGGTCGGAATGGTGAGGAGGCCGCGCCGGATCATGAGCCCGGAATGCTACGGCGGAACGCGCATACCCAGGCTCTGCGAGCGTGGCAGGCACGGCTTGTAATCCAGGGCTGTGCCAGCCAACGCGCCGTTGGAGCCGTTCTGCCGAGCTTCGAAGCGTGGGTAGGGAGGAACGACTGTGTCACCTACCGATTGACTCAGATGCTTACCGGGCACGGTTGCTTCGGTGAGTATCTGAATCCCCCAGGGTGACTACGGTCACTCCGGGATGTGCCTCAGACTGAGGTACGGCAGGGAGGACTCCAGAAGTCGCCGATGCGTTCCTGGAGCTCCTCCCGACTGCCGAGGTAGGCCGCCGCGGGGTTTAGTGGGTAGACCGGTTCTCCGGGAGTCCCACACACGCCCTACGTTTCCCCAACGGAGGGTATGGTGCGAAAAGCATTCCCCGCGTGAAAAAAAAAAAAAAAAAAAAAAAAAAAAAAAAAAAAAAAAAAAGTGTATTAGATGTTCATTTTCACTTGATTGCAGTGTAGTGAATTCCAGTATAGATATTTCCATCAAATACAGCTGGCCATGCGAAAAAGAAATTATACTCGTAAGTACTATTCAAACCCACAACTTCCAGCGTCCAGTCTAGTTAATTGCTATGGCATTACATAAGGTCACTACAAATTGGACTCCTTTTTACCAACTTTTAAACAAGGGGAGGTTATTTATTCAGTTGCTTTTTTATGTTTTTGAAAGGTTATTTGAAACTTATTTGAGAGGGTATACTTCCCATTTGGTCGCATTCAAATTATGAAGAAGAAATTTAAGAAAAGAAAAATAAAATACAGTTACAAAAATACATTGAATTTTGTAATACTTTAAAAAAAGTTAATTTTTGATTCTTACCGTGCCATAAATACTTTAGAGAGGGATATTTTCTCATTCCACCTGGAGCATAATCAGTATTTCTCTCAAAACAGTCTAGTATACGCTGCGACACACGGTCGAATATTAAACTCTGTTCTTCAGTCAGTCTCGAGACACCAGTTTGTAAAGTTTCGGCAATCTCTATTAATGCGTTCACATGACACCTCAGGCGTACTATATGTATTGAGAAGGTGGGTTTTCATTCAATAGATCTAATTATGCAATAGTTTATAACGGTTTTATTGCATTATACAGTTTGACATTACAATAGTTTTGATTAATGCCTATTGCGTAAGCGTATACTCGTATGTGTGTGCGGAGCCAATTACAAAGATTTTATTTACTGTTTTAATACTTCTTAGAACATATTTTCTTTGTTATTTGTAATTTTAATTTTATCAGCGATGCGTAATATAAATTCTACTCAAGAGCAACTAAATCGACCCAATTACCAAGAAGGCAAAAACTGTCACCATCATGCCCATGTACACTCAGTATACAGATTTAGTTAGTGGAATGTGAATTAATAACAAAGTTCAGTTTTTTTACTTGAATATCATTTTTGTATAAAATTATTTGGTTTTTGTATTAAGACTAATGAAATGTTATTAAAAATGGGTGCTAGTTGTGTTGAAAACTATATAATATTATGTTACATTTATATATAGTAGGTACATCTGTAGTTTAAGCAGGGCGATGTTATTGAGTTCATCAGACTTTGATTAGTAAGGAACGTTTTTTCATACATAGAGTCCCATAGGTAGTATGTGTATATGAGCAAATTATGTACATTCATTTGAAACTAAGCTAACTTGTATTTTGAAAACCTCAGAACGTTTGGGGTTTAAAAGCGAGAGAGACCGGATAATTTTGTTAATATTTATAAATACAGCGTCGATACAAAACGAAGAAAATTATGCTCTATGCAGAGAAAACAAGCGTTACGTCTAACTCAGAGTACCAGGTTATCAGAATATTAAAGAAGCAATTCAAATTTAGAAAACCTTAGCGTGCCACAGTAGGTAATAAGATGACGTAAGCTAAGTGACGTGCCCGTGTAGCACATGTGGCACGAGTATCAGTCACCTCTCTGTGTCATCGCGCGGCTTGCCCCTAGGTATGAGGTTTAGGGCTGACAATACTTTTTGTATGTGACATTTTTAAATGTAAAAATTTACCTTAACTCAGTCGTATAATACTTGATATATAAATAATTAGAATTAGGAGCTTACTGTCTCCATTTATTAATTTTATAATTTATGATATTATGTACTTTACTTAATTTATTACAATTACACAGCCACATCTATACTCGTCTCGTAATAAGTACGATATTTCTTTGACGACGAAGGTTTTAGTGCTACCCAAGTCCAGAAGTAGTTATTCTTAATTTTTAAACTATCTTTGATGTGTATTATATTGTACTAACTGACCCGCGCAACTTCGTCTGCGTCTCTCAATAGTAATAAATTTTCTCCGTTTTTTGAAACATTTTTCATTGGTGCTCCGCTCCTATTGGTCTTAGCGTGATGATATATAGCCTATAGCCTTCCTCGATAAATGGGCTATCTAACATTGAAATAATTTTTCAAATCGGACCAGTAGTTCCTGAGATTAGCGCGTTCAAACAAACAAACAAACAAACAACCTCTTCAGCTTTATAATATTAGTATAGATGGGAAAAAAAAAAGCGGAATACGTCTGCCAACCCTAACGGTGTCGGGAGCAACAGCGCTAGGGATGGAGGAGTGGTGTGGCGGGGGGCGGAAGTGTCGTGCGTGCGATTTAATTCCATCGTCGGCGCGCCCGGGACGACGGCCCGAGCACACTTGACGCATAGAGATGTGAAGTAATTTATATATATATATATTAATATTATCGATGAACTGGGAACGAAGATTTCAGAGCAGCGATGTGATTTTTTTTAGTTTGACGCACTTGAACATCTATTTTACTCAAGAATTTACTTTAAATGCGATTGTATTACCGCCTAATTTTAAAAAAGTCTCACATATAATCGGAATGGAAAGCATTTTTATGAACAAAACACTTATTAGAAATACCTATTCATTTCTACTATTTTTTTTATCATCATCTATGATAATAGATAACTTTTATTAGAAATAATGAAGAGCACTATTTCGGTATTTTGTTTGTTTAGTGAAATATAAAAAACGTTTCTAAAACTCTGATTGTTAAATAAATCGGAAAACATAAATCCATAGTCAGTGCATAAAATAACATTTTCTTTAAATAACTATAATATTAAAGATAATTACCGACATGAAAAAAAAACATAGTTATCGATACGTTTTAACCACATCACTCCGCTCGCGAAAGGCGGTGGAAGCGGCGGGCTGGTCGTAAAATTGCGAGACCAGGTGATTCTGTCGGCGGCACTACACGGCACACCTATATGTAGCTACAGGCGTAGATACTATGTACTTAGTTTAGGGTTGTCACGACTTAAACTTCTAGATATTTTACAAGATATATTTTATTACAGTTTCATGGTGTCTTAATTTAGGTATTATTATACTTTTGGGTAATACACAAGAAAATAAAAATACAAAATACCCTAACACAAAATCTGATTAAAGCTTACCCTATAGTAATAGCTAATTACATGGTAAGATTTTGTGTAAGGATATTTTTATTGCCTTGCTTATATTATATTTATGAGCCGATAATTTATAACCGTCTGAACGAAAAGTATAGAAGGAATTTTAAATATTTTTTCGAATACATGAATTATATGTCTTTAAATTAAATATGTTGTTTTCAAGTTTATTGCCTGTTTGCCGTTGTCAACCCTGTGCCAGTAAACACGGCATCCAACTGTACTTATCTACGTGTCAGACTACGTACGCGACGGAACAAACTTGTGTTACCTATCAACTTGTACACAAGTATATGTAGCTGTACGATATTTAGAAGGTCGATAAAGTGATAGCTGAGACTTAAGTCAAGTCAAGGACTTATAAAGGATTTAATATTACCATGTGAATGTTATAACAGTGGACTGCGGAGGCCTAATGTTAAGGTGTTTTTGAATGCGTAAAAATATGTATATTTTAATGTAGTTATCGTACAACAATAATAATTTACAAGAATGTAATAGATCTGACATCTAATATATGATATAATATTTTCATTCTAAAAGTTACCAGATCGTCATCATTATGGGACAGAATCAACCAATTCATAACCACAATACCTGAAAATCAATCAAACACTCTGTTTAACAAAACCGTTTCAAATAATATCGTTTCATATTTAAGTCAGTGCGATGTAAGTAATTCTTAAATTCTAATTTATCTCCACTAAAGCAATAGCATTATAAATAACGGCAATATTCTATAACTAGAAAGCGCAGCGTGGAAAATCGTAAAACCACATGGTCTATCGAGCCGGTCAAAGTGACAAGGAGCTGTTATGTGGAAGCGGCACACGACTGCTCTTTGTAAAAGTCCCTGGGGAGAGGTTTGTATCGAACAATCTGACTACTATAATGCCCTAGTAACTGACACTGCCCTTTCTTTATATAATTATGCAAAGTAGTGATCTCATAATGTTTAATCGACTTCAAAAAGGGAGAGCTTTTCAATTTGGCTGCGTTTTTTTGTTTGTCACCTCAGAATTCAGTCAATTTTGAACTGAATTTTTTATTCCAAATTTCGGTTTTGATTTGTAACGCTTCGTTGCATTCGAATTTTAAGAAAATAAAAGCCTGTTCTTAGGATTCATTGCAGATGCAGGAGGAGCAGGAAGTCTGTGAAACTGATATATGACGTAGTGGTTTAAGAGGTCACCTAACTGCACTGACTGTTGTTTGTTCGATCAAAATGATCAAAAAAAGATGCGGGAAAAAACCATTATATTGTAAAAACTTGTTAACATAGTTATATCAACTAATAAACAAGAAACCTTGATTTAATAATGTATATAATTGGCATAACAATCCAAGACTTACGTTCAACCACATCAGCAAAGAAAACAGAAAACCTAGAAACAAATAAATCAAATACTTCAAAAAGTTAAGTATACATCAACATTCGTAACACAAGGGCGCTAGCTAACTCAAAATGACTATAATTACTTGGTACAGCCCTGGCGTCTGTAAACACGGTATCCGTCTGTACTCGTACGTGTTGTGACTGCCAACACAGCCGAGCTACGAGCTTCTGTTCTGAGCCGCGATATTTAATAATACACCGACTATGCTCGCACTATACCAGTAGCAGTTACGCCGCCTTACCGAAACTCACCCTTATATTGAATATCGTGGGGTTTTATGAAGTCGAAGAGAAATTTGGTGGAAGTTAGTTTTAGTTTGGATGTACTAGGCTTTGTTACGTTTTATTTAGCTAAGTTTTGGTGATTATACTATCTGAGTTTTATTGCATAGGGCTTAATGTATCCCGGTGCTGGATTATAGTATACATTTTTATTTCTATTATTCAATTTTTTGTAATTCTTTGATTTAAAATCTCTTTTAGAATAAAATAATATTATGTCACACAAACATAAACGTTTACCATTTCCAAATTTCTTCAATTAGCGAAGCTTATTGATAAAAATGAACATTGCAAATTTTCTCAAACTCTGTTAGAATTTAAAGAAATACAATTGTACTTCAAAACCATTGAAATTGAACCAGCAAAAATATAATAAAATATAATATAACACAGACTATAACTACCTACACAAAAATGCCGATATCGATAGGCTTCCTTTAGTTGACCATCTCTACGTCTGTGCGGCAAGCTGAGAACGATTTACGAGCGTGCGACAAGTTTCAAACTGGCGCAAACCCAGGTGACCGCGCAAACCGACATATACATATACCTAGAGCCGTCAGATACCTACCGCTGGCCGACTATGTAGTTGGCTAACCGGTGCGGTAGGTGATAGACTGATAGTTACATTTATCTGTATACGGGCCGCAGCGAGCGGGACCGTACGTTCGAGCGGGACACTGATACAAAAGATTAGCTTACACCACAGAACACTGAATAAACTAGAATGTGGGGCAGGAGCGCCGGAGTTACGAGCAAACGTGCATAATTCTCTGAAAACATTCGTACTCGCGTATTATTTTCGACGGGAACACAGCTCCATAAAAAAATTTAGGCTGTACCGAGTTGCGCGTAATTGCGTGTCCAAAACGAAGCCAGGACTGGAATTTGTCAGAAGGCAACATTTCATATCATTGCTAGGTATTAAAACTTTTGTTTTTAAGTAATATTGACAAAAATCACAAAGTATTATGCAATACAAGATAGAAAACCGTTATGATCTAATCTAAGATAATAATCTAATTTGATAAGCAATCATACATTGCGTATCAAATTTGAGTACTAACTACATTGTAACCGCGAGAGCACGCAATAAACTGCATTTTATGCTGGAATTTTTCAATTCATTTTGCACGAAATTATTTGGTAAAGTCACAGTTTATATTTGGTTCCGATAGTAATGTAGCCAATCTTATTTTAATACATTAGACATCGCATTTTTATAGTTTTCGATGATGTTGGTTTTTAAAGTGATTTTCTGTTTAGTACCTACACTGTTTTTTTTTTGTATGATGGTTGTTAACCGATAGCAAAAAAGAGGAGGTTTTTGTTTGTCCTCATAATTTTTTAATGATCTTTTGGAATGATTTTGGAGATATTTTTGATCACAGCCATTGCCAAAAATGAAATGACTAACTAACCAACTAAGGTGCGTAAATGAAAATCTAATGCCTTTGCAAGTCTTACGTCAGTTAGTTTGTAGTAACATATTTAATGAAATAAGCTTTCATCAAAACATTTATCCGACTTAATAAAATGCGTTATTGAAAAATACATAAATATTCAAATGCATTTTAATTTGAAAAATTACAATGTACATAAAGACACAAAACAACACTTTATTTGAGGGTCACAAAATATTTCAATCACATTATTTAATTGTGTTTTATAGTTATTGAATATTATAACATATTTTGTATACAAGAGTAGTAATATTTTTTAATAAAATGTTCATGAATAATAATGTGCAACATCAGAGTATCAGTCAAATGAATAATTTACTTAAAATTATTCTCGTATTTTTTTCGATAAATGGCACAAGTACTACATCACTACGGTGTCTTGCCAAATTGCCTCCATAACAATACAGATCGCGTGAAACGCTACCTTATTTTGAAGTTTTTAAGGTTGTATTTAATAACATTATAAGTGGCGTTTATGATTTATAATCAATTAATCATATGGGACAAATTAGCCTAAACTTTTTTATGTGTGTAAAATATTATTTATCGTTTATGTATGCGCCTAGGTGACAACGGACCTCTTCTGATTTATTGTTAATTGCACTTCTAATGTTTAATCACAGTTCTGTGGCTTACACATAAATAAAACCTTTAAAATTGTCGATGGTGTATACTATTCTCAAAAGATTTGTTTTCCAAATAAAGGAATCAACAAAACGGATATTTCATCGAACCTCTTTTTATGAAATGGAATTTCAATGTATTTTTTTTTAAAGTAGGTATCTATAGAATCAAATAATTTTTGTTTTAAATTGGGTTATAAACTAACCTACATTACTTTGCAATAAAAAAGGTAAGTGAATATCGCTCAATTGTGGTGATTGGTGAATGAACACTGAACTGAACTTAAAAATATTTACTGTGAAACAACGAAAAGGATTGTTTTGTGATTTATATTTAAGTAACTAAACCTGTCAAATATAATTTAGGTAAGGCATAAAGGCAGGCAACTAGTAAGGTGGATGTCTGTATTCTCAATGATCGGAATTGATACTACACCAATACAAAGCAATGTTTTAAACGGCTGATAGTTGAGACCATTGATCTATTATTTATTTATCTCCATGGTTGAGACTGTGACTACAAATTGTACGTTTAGAAACACGAAATTTCATGAACATTGTAAGACTGCCATAATGTTATGGTCTGAGCTGAATCAATCCATCAATCCGTTTGAATGCTCTTATGCATACTCAGACTTTTATCAAATGACCAAAATGATGTGACAAAATTTTATTTTAAATTAGAGTAGGGAGGATTGTAGAACCAACATTACACTACAGGTGTGCCACACCAGCACACCGTAAGGTTTTTGTCACAAATAAAACGAACTTAAATAGTACTAGAACTGCAACAATAATATTATTGCAAGTACTGTTAAAAAAGATTATAAATTAATAAATAATTACGACTGGATCATACTGGGAGTACATAAGTAAGTATATAGGAATTATATAACTCCGATAAATTTCATCGACGCGCCAGGCAGGCGTCGCGTTACAAGCATCACTCGACGCTAATGACGCACTTGTTCCCGCCCGCACGATCCCGCCATCTCGCCTCTTCTCGCAGTTCTCGTCAGCCCGTTGCTCGCACTTTCTCACAATTACCCGCAGGTTCTATGCCGTTGTATGTAACCTTAGTACGATATCAGATGGGTACTATGTTTGCAATCTAACAATAATAATATATTGAAGAAGCAAAAATAAATCTGCAGAACTTAATGAAAGTTTTTAATTACGTAAGGTTTTTCAAATAAATATATTTTTGCGGTTCGTACAAGAACAAAATAAAACCATTTTTGATTGCATTTGCATCTGTTTCTGTCACAACTTAGGTATAATAGTAAAAGTTTGTTTGTCGCTGTGCTACCACATCGCCCTGTGAATTACTAAGAAATACTTGCCAAGTACTCCACAATGGCTTCGGCGGATATGGTCGATCGGAGTGATACTACGACCTTACTTAACAGAAAACTGCATGGAAGAGGTGGAGATGCAGATGGCGGTAATTACTTACCATGAAGTAACCCGTCTTGTATGAAGTTAACAAAATAACATTTTAATATAGCAAAGGAAACATAAACCTCAACAACGAAAAACCAGCTTTGTGTGAACAAAAACATAGTATACACACAAACACATCTGCATAAACCTAATTTATAAAATGCTTCCGCTAAAAAAACACTGACCACACCGACCGGTGACGACATTTACCGGCTCGGCGGTACCAGGCTATCATAAATTACAAGCTACCATAGCACTGACGGTCGGTAATTACGATTCCGCAAACCTTACTGCATTTAAAATGTTCTATAAGCAACCTTATTCGTATGCACATATCGCACATAATGTGCTTGACAGTAAAATCAGAGTTTGTACGGGTGAGCATCATGGCTTGGGCAGCGCATGCAGTCGCGGCGACGCTGATGGCGCGTAATTAGAACGCGGTTGATTCTGTTCTGAAAACACAATCGAATTTTGAAATCGACTAAACTTTTATATCTTACTAAAAGTTATAGATTATGTATATTTCAATGTATATATAATATATATTTCAATTAAAATATTAGTCTCATTGAAATTTGAAGGAAAAATACCACAGTTTATTGCAATTCATCATGATGTAAGTGCATTAAAGTTGCTGGTAGGTACTTTTCACAAAGTTAATTATTAAACTTAATATCTTATTTGACTATGTAATCATTCCTGCATACTATATACAAGTATACACATCAATAAAATACAATACAAACGGTGTATAATTAATAAACGCACTAACCCGTAGAGGTACGACAGACGCCGCCTACAATCTCGCCCACACAGATTAATTATTCGCTCCCAACGTAATTATCAACGCGCCTCTAATTATAAGGCGCGGCAGCTTCGCCGAGAACGCCTCGACATGCCTCGGGCTGCTCGGCCCGCCTTGTCTCGACTTACTACAAAGTCCGACTGCCTCCATAAGCACACACATCATTTATGATCATCTTACTTACATATAACTTACATAATTATGACTCTTACTGACTGACATTAAAATATTTTTAGTTATGTTATAATATAGATAGTTACCCTGTCTATCTACTATCGTACGTGAACTCGTAAATCACTTCATCTTACTGACCCTAATAAAGTTAAAATACTTATATTTTATACTTCCTACAATAATTATTATAAATTCGAAAAATGGATGTCTGGTACCCAATCACTTGAGAATTGCTGAATGAATCTGTATAACATTGGACACACAAACAGATTATAATCTGGAATAACAATAACCTACTTTTAATTGCAGAAAAAATTGTTGTCATAATCGATATCGTCTACCTAAATTTCATCCAGATTTGTTTAGGAGTTCTTGGGGTGATTTAGTAACAAATAACCATCCATCCTCACAAACTTTAACTTTAATAATTTTACTGGGATTATTTGTGATAATATTATTTAATGTGTCCTAATATTTTATAACTAACAAATTTTTGCCTACGGATCCGCCAACTTGTAAGTTAAAGAGATAAAAAGTAGCCTATGTTACTCACTAATAATCTAGCTTACCATTGCTGAAAGAATTTTCAAAATCGGTTTAGTGGTGTAGGCATGAAAGACTAACAAACAAACCAACTCGCTTACACATTTATAATAATAAGTATGGATATTTCTATTACCTACTTGTTAAATTATAAATACTCATGAGTTCACAGTACACTCTAAAAACACCTCCATAATTACCGTTTCGCACAAAGCCGTGGGCCCGATAATGGCACACTTTAACGCCAGGAGATACCGACGGTATCTGCCATAAACCAGTAACAATTCACCATCGTAAACCGACCAAGTCAACGTTTCCCATAAATAACGCCCGTAAAGATGCTTTCAACGGAATTTTCGTTTGCTTAAGTACTTTTCAAATTTTTATCACTATTTGGTTCTTTGCCTTGCTATCGCTCATAACAGTGCAACAGAATTGTTCACCCACTTTCCCATTCCTCTACAACTGACTGCACGGATGGCGTAGTGGTTAAAGCGGTCGCCACGCCGCTTTCTACTACTCCGAGTGTTGTGGGTTCAAACCCCACATGGACCAACACTTTGTGTGATCCACAAATTGTTGTTCTGAGTCTGGGTGTACTTTGTGTCCGTTTCATGTATGTTTGTAAAGTCCCCCGCGACACAGGATTTATTCCTAGTGCGGGAGTTGTCTTTTTAAAAAAAAAAAAAAAAAATATATACATTTGATGAAATGATTGGTTTTAGTAAGAGCGATTTCACATGTGATTGTGTTTTCGTCATAGACAAAGATAAATGGCATTAAAATCAATCAAAATTCGTTTTATCAAAGATTACAAACATATTTTAATCCACGAATAGGTTGCTTATCGTGGACTACGCTAGATGCCAATCGGGGCTCTAGGTAGACTTAAGTTATTGTTAAGACTTTTGAATCATAACAGATCAAAATATATATACTAAACACCTACAGTTATATAAAATAAAAAAATAATACGTGTCTGCCAACTCCTTAGAAGATACAAGCGTGAGTGTATATACAAAACCTTATCTAGATCCAAATTAAACAGAGCTTTTACTATGATCATTATTAATCTACTGCTGTACTTTTGGGATGATTTCCCTAACACCAAGGAGGTGTAAAGATTATTATAGGTTACGATATTGAGGTCACCTAACTAACTGTTATCAAGTTATCATCGAATATTGAAGTTTTGGCCCCATCTGGTAACTAGTTGTGCACTTCATAGATAAGCAGTTGTTCTAACATAAGTTTGAATGCGCATTGTGACTTGTGAGTCTGGGGATTATTTAATTGGGGATTATTCCCTGGTGTAGAGTTGCTTTTCTGTTCCTGTTCCTGAACCTGTTCCTTTCTTCTGAGATCGTACCAAGATCTTCACAATTTAAGTAAAATGTAAAGGTTTCTTATATACTTGATAGATCCAAATAAGATAAAAGAGGTGAAGCATTCTACGAATATTGAATCGAATGTCTATTTTTTCATTTCACTGATATGTACCTCGAGTATAGTAATAGGTAGGTTTAATAAGATTGTAATTTATAGTTTCCTAGTACTCGAACACAATGATTTATTAATATTTAATGCTCTGACGTAACTAGATCTACCAGTAAACTATAAAATAAAAAGGGTTGAATAACTACTCTAATTGGCTCATGTGCCGAAATTGAATGTTTTTTTTTTTTTATTATGAACTTATTATGGTCATGCTTTTTGAAGGACAGTGAAGTCGGTTCGGTCAGTTTCCTTCGCTCATTCAACTCAGGGAAGCAAATTTAAAGGAACTTAAAAGATTGTTTAACAGGTGACTATTTTTTTTTTTTTTTTTGTTATTTATATTAGAAATAAATGTATAAGTAGCAGTTTGGAACCAGACAGCCGTGTGTGAAATGTGCGAGGTTATTATTAATATCGACTGAAATGTTCCTAGTAGTAGTAGTAGTAGTAAACAACAAAACCAGCCAGCATTATACAATTGACGCAAAATTACTAGGAGCGCAGACTTGATAACAAGCTAAACTGAGCACTTATCGTTACAGGCCGCGCGAATGAATCAATCAATCAACGTAGTGGAGGGAAAGTGGCGCGCGTAATGAGCAGGGAGCGGCGGTAGATGGCGCGTCGACGCCATTACCGGAGGTAGATAGATATGAACTATAGTAATGGGAGATGCAAGGTGCCGCTGGTAGTAGCCTGATATTTTGGACAATATTACTTGTAAGTACAAAAGAAATCATAGAATTGGTCGACAACAGTTAATAGAGTATATAAAAATAAGTTTACTTTATCCCGTCACAATACACATGTACATGTTTCTATATCTAATTTTTATAAACATTATGTTCTGGCCAACGTGTTAGTCTTGTCATTTAAAAAAAAAGAAAAAAAAGGAGGAACATTCATGGTCCATATTACAAGCAAAAGTAATGGTCGTTACTGCCGGTAAAAACTTAAATAACGTAGCTGACGCTATATCTGAAAAGAAAAGAAAAAACTCAAATATCCGGCTTGGACTCAGCTCGGCAATCATAAAACGCAAGAGGATAAAACTCAGAACACGAGAAGTACTTGACGGTCACAGAGGTATTAATGAAGTTAGTTACTAAAAATTTGTTCTGAGTGAGGGGGTACTTTGTGTCCGTTTCATGTATGTTTGTAAAGTCCTCCGTGACACAGGATATATACCTAATTCGGGGAGTTGTCTCATAAAAAGAGAAAAAAAAAAGAGCCAGAAATCCGCAATCTCTATTAGTGTATCAATAGTTCTTTATTATAATTTGTATTTGGGTAAGTCTAAAGTGGACAAAATACTGATATAATATGAAAATTATAAAAATGCAGAAATATTTTACTGTCAGCAATATGATACTATATATAGTTCAATACTAACAAGAGGCAGTAAATTAATATTAAAAGTATTGTAGACACTTACTGTATAAGTAAATATATTTATGCACAGTAAGTCAAAATGTGAAAAGACGTACGCGAATACTCAGAGTGAAACGTTAAGCGACCGCGAGGCGATTACGATGTAAGAAGGGGGGACTGTGTTACGAGAAGAGCTATTTGAAGCCGTAAAGACACATACTAATAATTTTGGGAATGTAAGCAGGATTGACGTTTAAATATTAAATGGGAAAGATGAGAGAAAATTTTGAGTTGTCACGTTTGTAAACCATTGTTGTGCACTACTGTGTTGTTGTTGACTAGCAATTTATTAATTAATAAAATATATTTTTTTAACCTTACACAACAAAGAAGCGTGTTCTTTATGTCCTTCACTGAAATTTATGATACAAAATTTGTGAAAATATCACCAAATGTAACGGCATCGAATACATTTTAGGTTTGATTTCTATTTGTTGACTAAGGCGACATCAAATAGTAGGCATTCAAAATATGCATCATGCGCTACATCTGTAATATACCTACCCGTAATAATGATCCATAAATAATAACATAAATCTGACAGTGTTAATTCCTGAATCTTAAGAATTGTGGAGGATCGGTTTTAAATGTAGGCAATATTTGAAGTTAGACTACACTTCCCAACTCTTCATGTTTTCCTGGTAGAATTGTCAGTTGGCAGTCGGCAGATTGATGTAATAAATAACAAAGAATGCGCCTACAAAACAACCATGTAGCAAAATTACAAGGGTCGCTCGGAGTGTCGAAGAAACAATCTTTGGCAGGCCATTTGTTTAGAGCAGAATGATTCTTGTGAAGGAAAAATATGGATTTCGTTATTTTCATAGATTTTTACCACACACAAAGGGGAAGTAAACTCTAAAAGGTCATATAAAGAATAAAAAAACAAATGAAAAACAGACAAAGCGCATTCTTTCGTATATTTCTTAATCCTTTAAGTTTTCTTTCCACTGAATATTTGTTCAGTGGAAAGAAAACTTAATATTATAAGAATCTCTAACATATTAAACATATATTTTTAACTAATAATGCAATATTTTGTCACACGCCATATCGATCAAAAGCTTTTGCTGATTAAAATAACTCATTAATTTGTTCACATCGCGCTTATGTTTCATGTTAGTCGATTTGATACCGAAACATTACGGTCGGCGAGTTGTAATTAACGAGTTCGAGCTGTGTGTTTTTTGATAAGTAATGTCACGTATGCAAAAAACTGTGCTTTCTATACACGACTTGTGAAGGGTGCTTCACGATTTAACGTAAACTTGTCTCATCTACATATTAAATATTTAAACATCTTTTTAGATATTATTTTAGTTTTGATTTGTAAAAATACATAAGTAACTAAACGTTATAAAAATTATTAATGCTTCAAACCGGACTAAAAAAGTACACAGTTCATTCTAGTCAATAAAGGGAGTCCGTAACTAAACCCAATTACTACTAAACTTAATTTAAAAAAAAAACACCAATACTAAGTATGTTTTAGTAAACTTTTCATCTTATATTATTTATATGTCTAAATATTCTAATCTTTTTATGTAATTCAAAACACCAGGATTTCAAAATTCTGCTTTCTGTAATCCTTGCCCCTCTGGTTTAAACTTACATAATATCTCCCAATCTCATGAGGATGTCTCGATTCAGGATAAACCCATTTTACTTCATTTAACATCCTATAGACAACAATAATATAAAAAAGTCCTAAAACCGAACCATCTAAAGTCATGTTGAGTGTCAGTTCAGCGAGGGATGAAGAGGGGGAACACAGAACAAGTGGCCGGAAAAATACGAAGGGGAGGTATCACGGAGCGATGTCGGCTATTAAACTGTTTAGGGGCACCACCTCACTTGTTATGTTCCAGTTCCCAACAATCGATACAGTTTTAGTCGATTTTGCATCAAGAGCTCTTGTGAATATGCATTTCGGTGAGTTGTGCATCATTTTATTATTCTATTTCAATATTTAACTAATTAAGCTGAAATAACTTACCTTTTTTTGCTATTGCCATAATTATTATACACATTTTGGTCGAAAATACTTTTGATTAATTTGATTACTGGTCTGTTTAAAGTTTCGACTGCTGTTATATCCTATACCTATATATACAATAACTGAACATATTGCCAGGGTAACAAGAGATATTGAAAACAACGGCTGCGTACATTTTTGCGGAAAACCGTGACTTTGTCACGGTTGTTGGGTCGTGATCATCTGACAGATGTCTACTTAAGCACGTCTGTACGAGACCGTAAATATTACGGCAGGCTTTTTTCTTAGCAAAATTGCGGAGGTGAGATAAGGGCCCATCTGCTCTGATGTGTTCAAATGTTTATTGTTGTAAATCCTGCGAATGTTATACTATTTGTTAGGATAAGTTTAATAACAAATCCATATGTATACAGTTAATAATATTTTGAAGCATTTAATAACTATGCAACTTTAGGATTTTGTTAAAAATAAAATTTAAATTATATATCAAGAAGATAACGGTAGCTGAAATGTTCTTAAGAAGAAGTAACGTGGTTTTTATAAGTTTTTAACATCAGCAAAGCATTTTTGTTTTTAACTTTATCTTAATCCATATATACATTAAAGACTAGACATTTTTCGTGTGTAAAACACGAATAAGTTCGTTTAAACAAAATACGATAGTAGTATATAACAAAATATATATGTAAAGTTACTAGGTATGTATAAACGAGCTAAAGTTATACCGCTATGTACGGTGTGGATTCACACGGAGCGTGAGCGACGTCAACGTAGGTAGTCAGCACCTAATGGCCCGGGAGGTAACGAGCGCGCCGTCATTATAACTAAATTATGGAGGTGCCGCCTCACTAATGCGACACAGCTCAAGCGCGTGCCGACCACCTCTCTTTGTTCTTGCGCTCCTGGTATATCAGTCACATTCGAAATAGAGGTTACTTTACCTTGTTGCATTTATTTGTAGCAACAACTTTACCTTCCGGTGGTAAGTATATTTTTCCTAATAAAAATCACCGTAAGTTTTTAAATTGGAACTATTAATTAGCTCTAAATTTTACGAGAAACCCAATTTTTCAGCTGAGGTTGTGATAAATAATTAGGTCACAATCCTATGACGGTTATCATAAAAGGTTGCGCAACTATCGATTGCGTACATCGATCATAAATATTGGTTTAAAGTTTTGTTTTTTTTATTTTGTGTAAACGAACACGATGCCCACGGGTAATAACGATACAACAGTCTAAGTAGGTACATCGCTTTTCTTCTATAAATTAAAGTTGAACTACACGTACACTTAGGACTTTTAGAGAGATTTTTCATCGACATGTCAGTGGGAAAGATTTTATTATAAAAAGATGTGATATGAGCGGGCATAGTAAGTAGTAGTAGTTGTGCCCTGTAGATACGTCTTTTTACGCGTCCAATTTACAAAAAGTACCAGGGTAGCACAAGCTTATATGAGATACGAGCCGTTTGTATGTGGTAGGTGGAATCATATTAATGCGGCTGCTAAGCACAATGAACAGACTCCTCCGAGATTTTATATGCTCGCGGCTGCGCCGGTAATCGCGATAAAAATCGCGGTAGCCTATGTTACTCGCTGATAATGCAGCTTTCCATTGGTGGAAGATTTTTTAAAATCGGTTTAGTGGTTTAGGCGTGAAAGCGTAACAAACAATCAAACAGACTCATATTTACATTCATAGAAATGTTGTTTTGAAAGAAAAGTAACATCATGTATTTTAATATAAGTGGTGTTGTAAGATTTTAGAAGGTATGAAACACTATTAAATATGTTATTATATTGGTCCTCAAGAACTGACTTTACACTTAGGAAATATTAATTGGTTGCCTGTAAAAAATTTACACAGTTAATTTTATTATCCACAAAATACTACTTTATCTTACTGTAACTATTTTACAATAAACAGTTTTTTTAACTTATTTCAATAGTAGGTTTCCAGTGAAAGATTGCCTAAGCCGCATAAACTGCTAATATGTATTAAAAACATCAACGAAAGGAAAAATTTTCGCTTTTTGGTAGACGTTTACCATAGTGTCGGAAAGTCGATAAGGAATTTCGTTCCAATAATTTTGTGGTAAATACAAAGTGCGGCCGGTAGAAGTAATATGGCTAATATTTTGTGTCAATGGAGGTCGCAGACTGCGGTGTGATCAGCTGGCATTGTGCCAAACTTGTCGAAGTGCCACGGGATCACTTTCGGCCCGGGACCTGAAACCTACCTCGACTAACATTACTTGATACTTACCAAAATGATTTTCTTAATTAGACCTGCTTCTTTTTGGATTCTAGCAGGGAAAACTTCTATAGGCGCGTTGGACATTTTTAAACCACAAACAAAGGAATGTATTTTTTGAGATGGGCAATTAAACTCGCGTTACATACGTTAATAAACACTGTTACCGTTACCGACACCTCTCATACGAGAGTTGAGTTTGGGTTGAAATACATTAATAATATATAATATAAACCTCTATTGTGTATATACGTACAACATAGATATATATATGCATGTCGGCACTTTTCGAATCGAAAAAAATACAAAAAAAGACCTGTTATAATGAAAAAAATTAAAATTTCAAGTTTTTATTTCTGTCGGCACTCTCGGAGTGCCACTGTTTTTTTATCCTATACAAACTTTACTTATTTTTGGAGTTTGTGATCTTTTCGAAGGTACAATATTTAATATTCACTTTTTACTTTCTGTTTGGTAGCAGAATTACAGAATAATAAAATTGTTTAAAAGATTTAAACCTTGAAAAAGTGAATTTCAAAATCATTGTAATTAACTGATTTAGTAAAGATAACTGATCTGTTGTTTAGGAGCACGATTGTTTATTGTGTGTATGACTATAATTTATTTGTAATACACATATGTATTTAGTACTATATATATATATATATATATATTTATCAACAACATTTAAGGTCAGGATCTGCTCAGGTTGGCATCAGATATATTTCATAGTTTCTATGTCACTTATTTATCACACATTTTACTAATTATATATAAATACCAACAGTCATACGTTGTATGACTTATTTATTATTAACGATTGACTATTATTAATCGTTTAGTACAGTATTATATTTTGCGTCTGTTTTCCGCTGTTAAACGTTGGCACTCGGCCACCGACGCGTCTCGTGATCCGGACAAGATTCAGTGTAGCGCGGGCCAGACCACCGCACCGTGTGTCGCCGCATCGTTCCGTCCGCTGCAGTATCTTAGTGCGAAAGGTTTTCATACTTCTGTATTATGTAATATAAACTACGATAATTTTTAACCAACATCAAAAAAATACTCAACTAAACAGTCAAATACTGTTGAATTCTTTTTAAGATTGACATTGTTAAGAGATGCTATTTATGTATCGATTTCGAAATTTCTTTCTTTATAGTGACAATCTGCTGACAAAATTGAAACAGCCTAATGAAAATATTATTTTATCGTGCTAGAAGAATATATTTCAACCTATCCCGCAAATATACCGTACCGAATATATCAATACCGAATTCCGTACCGAATAAGAACGCCCCTAAAGCACAAGTCTTTGTTCTGTTCTTTGAAGTGAGCGGTAATGTCAGAATCTTTATAAAAGTGGCGCCGGAACGTGTCGACGAATCGCGATCACTTCATTTCAAGCGACATAATAAATAATGAACCTTCGTGTAATAACGTGACTCTCGTATATATTATGTGTTCCTAGTATTATTAAACTCGTCCGTCATGGATTTGATGAGGTGATCGTCACATAGCATAAGAATCTCGCTGCCGAAGAGAATTTAGGAATAAGAAATTCATGTCATTTTTCATCATCCTACAAAACTCTCTCTAGCAAAAGTATAACAAACACTACCGATAAAAAATAATATAGATTTTAGCAAATTCGATAGAAAATTTGATATTTCATAATACAAATCTATTTAAATATAATAGAACTTATTCATATAAATTAAAAGTATAGTATAAAGTACATAAAATGCACAATACAAATAAAAAGGAAATGGAGCGCCGAGCGGAGCGTAGCCAGCCGTGCGGTAATCCACCGAAAGTACCAGGCGTCCATAACATGTATAGATACTCAAATATTGAACGAGGCAGGCGAGCGAGATCACGGATAGGGTTGTAGACAACGACAAAATGTTTCGCCGTTGAGTGTTTACAGTTGAGTTGAGTCACCAAATAAAATGTTGCGCTTGGCATTAGGTCAATTGTGGCTAACAGTGTATAAGAACACTTTAAACAAGAAGTGACGTATTTGCAAAAACATTCATAGATATAAATTCAATGAGACAGAGAAGTAGGAAATTAGTTAAAACCAATTTAGCTAGGGATAGACCTTCATGACAAGGTCAGATTACGGGAGTGTAAAAGCTTTCGCAACTTTATGTGAAGTTTATTTTTCACCCAACTGCGCCAGAAGGAGGATTATGTTTTTTACATACATATATTATGTATGTAACACGCCTAACGGATTGCCTAGAGCCTAAACGGATTGATGGCTTTTGGTTTAATAAGTGTCTTTAGATTCGTCTTATTATAGATTGTGAGCGTGACACTAGGTTTATGAACATTACAAAAAAAAAAATCGCCGGTTTGTAAATAAGCAAGTTAGTGCTAAAGAAATATTCATACATTTATACATTCGAACAAACATAGACCTCCTTCTGGCTTCAGTCGAGTAAACACATATATCCACCGATAATCATTCTGTTTAAGTTGGTTTTGTAACATACTAACATATATTACGAACTTAAAAGTCAACACGGTCGTTGAAAATCTATGCTTTTGCGGCAAGAAAATATCTACTTTAAGCAGTAGATTGAGTTACACAGGGCAGCCCTAGTTCGCACGACACAGGATACGGGCCGCGTTATCGCGCCCCCGCGGCGGGCACGTCACCTTGTCACCGAGCCAGTTTAATGGGCTGCCGTATACGCCGCCCGCTCCGGCTTGATGCTTCTTTGATTTATGACACCCCGATACCTACGTGTGTGCTCCGTGATAAATGTATTTAGTTCGTCGTCATTATTTAGGGAATAATTGATCGGAGTTTATTTTAATTAATTGTTCTAGCGGCCCATTTATTTTGTACCTTTTTAGTGGCAGTTTTTGTTGACCAGGACAGTCCAACTATTATTTTATCTGCTCCCAGTGTTTCGAGTCAGTCAATTAATGATCCAGAGCAACTATACACTAGTGAAATAATTAAAAAAAACTTGTCTAGTAAGTACTATTTGACTACCTCCACTTTATCTTTAACTTATCTGAACTGTATAGTATAATATAAAAATAATCAAGGCTTTTTTTTTATACATGTTATGAACACAGGCATTTTATCAAAGAAAAATTAATTATCAAAATAGATATTAACGCAAGCGATACTAATTTACTGTAGTGCATTATATTTTTTAAAGTGCACAGGAAAGTCAGATTTAACTATCACAAAAAAAAACCTTTTTTTCTAAAACAGTCAAAATATAATTCTTCAAAGCGTGAAATGCATGTTCGGTTGTACGTGGAGAGCATAGCAAGGTGGAGTTAAGCGTGTGACCTGCGGGCAAGAGCGCCATCGCCACCGTAGTGGGCCGCGCCCACCGCGCGCCGACCCGGCGAACACGGGGTGTGGGATACTCTTTGTTTTTTTAGGCCACTTGCGCCACGCAACACGATAACTAACACTTGTCAGGTTTTTTACTTGAATGCTGAAGACACGCGTGTTTTTTTTTTGTTTTAAATTTGTTCAAACAAGTTATCATCACTATCTGTCTAATTAACACAGCTAATCTCTGTTACAAGAATAGATAATACATATACTCGTAGTTGTTTTTATTATTTTTGTATATTATTAAATGTAAACAAAATAAGGGTTTGCTAGCGCTATGTTTGATAAGGAGTATTGAAAATAGGAGATTATTTTTTGTGGAATGTTTATGGCCAAATAATGATTAAATAGCAAATAAGCCGAACACAAAGAGCATATAAAATAGTTTGCAATTCATGTTTAATCTGTGGAGAAATATATTATTTATCTATGCCCCACGGATTGTATTAATTCTTTATTCTAAAACCTTTCGTACATTTTCTCTTCTTTTGTCTATGACAAGTGTATCTCCAATACACTTATCATAGAAATTTACAAAAGTTCTAAAATTTGAAAACTGGAATTCATTATTACACTAGTTAGTACTATTATCACCTGTGCCTCAACAATATCTAACTCTGTCAATCATGGTAGATTAAACAATACTTGAAGTTTTCTCTTCAAGAGGAGTAAGAACTTGATTGGAAGACCACCCGTTCACGCTAATGAGTCACGTTTCGCGTTATGGCTCTGTAATGTATTCCGTCATTATCGCACAAGCTGCCAAACACATATTTGCCCATAACCATTTTATAGACCCTCATTATGAATGCGTTTTTTAAATACATGAATATGTTTTTGATGTCCTTAACCCAGAAATACTAGGTCTGACCGGGTGTCTCAATAAAAGGTGTTCACGGACTCCTTCCATTTCAGGCGTAAAGTGGTACACCGTGTGGTTTTAGTCGGTTAGATTCCGACACAAACTCTGGTGGGACGTCTGAGGGAGTTTCCACACGTAAAATTTGAAAAATAAAAGGTATACTAGGTTTAGCACTACTAGGTACTTATGATATCATATCAGATATATGAGGGTATCGTATTTTTTATGTAGAAACTATCTAATACTATATTTTATGTTAAGCATTTACGACTTGTATAAAACGGAGCTGACGTACAAATAGGAATAAATAAGAAAAAACAATACCTTTTTATTATCCGAAATTTCGTTTAAAATTTAACCTCTATTGAGTAGACCACGATTATTACAATCCTATGTTATATACTAAAAATGTTTTTTTTTTTTATAAATAACGCTACCATTAAGTACCATCATCTAATTGGATTCAAAGTATTAAAACCATCTCCCCTCGGCTGCAAAATGGTTTATTACAGTTTCGCGCAAACCTGTCGTCATATTTAAAATACGTTAAAATTTATATTATGGTATAGAGAGCATAGGAGTAGAAGAGGCACCTGAAGGTAAGTGAATACCACCGCCCATTAACAGTATTTTCGGACATCTTACACACGACGCCATCTATATTCAAACTAAGCGGAGCTTGTACTATGAAAGACAGTTTGACTGATAGAATACTTATATACATTTTTTTTGTAAATACATACATATTATACATAGAAAACGCCCAAACTACGAAACAAATATTTGCAGATCATTCAAATATTTGGTCTGACTCGCCACACACTGCCATAATTGTCATAAGTGCGTTGCCGGTTTTGAAGGTGCGAGTTAGCTCTTTTCTTGAACGTATAATAAAATACATATGTAGAGACAAAAAATACCAATATTTATACGTATATGTATGGCAAAGTAATCCATACTAATATCCATCCATACTAATATTATAAATGCGAAAGTGTGTCTGTCTGTCTGTTATCTCTTCACGCTGAAACCGCTAAACCTATTTAGATAAAATTTGGTACAGAGATCGTCCGAGTCCCGGGAAATGACTTAGGGTAGTTTTTATCTCAGAAATCATCCATCAAGGGAGTGAAAAGGGGGGTGAAAGTTTGTATGGGGAATCAATAACCACTGAACCGATTTAGATGAAATTAGGTATTAAGATACTTTGATTCTTGAGGAAAAACATAGGCTAGGCGGAGCCGCGGGCAAAAACTAGTAATATATATCTATATTGAATTGTTCCATTCCAAACTCCAGAACTAATTTTTTTTCTTTAAAAAAACAACTAGGAATATATTATGTGTCGCTAGGGACTTTAGGCACATACATGAAACGGAGACAAAGAATACCCAGACTCAGAACAAGAATTCGTGAAGCCAAAGTGTTGTCCCATGTGGCGATCGAATCCACAACACTCGTTGCAATAGAACGCGGTGAAATGACCGCTTAAACCACTACGGCATCCGTGCAGTCTTATATTTTTGTAAATAGTCTGACATATACATAATTACCAAAATGCCAAATGCAGTAGTAAATTATGTAGGTAACTTGATCATTCATTTTCACGAAGCATCAATATCAGCAGTTACGGTCACGTCGAAACGTAGGTACGGCTGAGGTACCTACGCGGTTGTCAGGCGGCAGCCGTATTGGGCTGCATAAAAAATGTCTAGCTGGCGGCGCGGGTCGCTAACGCCGGCTCTAATGACGGCGCGCTCGACGCGGACAGTTTGTGGCCTAGGGTTGTCAAATACAGTAATGGTGTTACATTTTTCTGAGCAGATGGGAGCGAGACCGAAAAATGTGTAAATAGCCTTTTTTTAGATCTTTTTCATATTACATGTGTGTAGCAAACGTCTACCAAAAAGCGAAAGGAACTTCGTGCCGACCGGGGTCCATAGACCCCTCACCCCGTTTTCTTTTCTTATATTTTTCTTTCATTGAAATGAAATGAAACTCTATTTAAGATAGAAAGAGTACATTAAGTGACTAGTATTTAAAGTTTTGTTCTGGCAATGTTTTTGTGCCGCATTTACTCAACATTCTTATTTAAAAAAAAAGACAAAAAGGAATATATCCTGTGCCGTGCTGGACTTTTCAAACATACATGAAACGGACACAAAAAACACCCAGACTCAGAACAACAATTTGTGGATCATACAAAGTGTCGTTCCATGTGGGGTTTAAACCCACAACACTCGACGTGGTACGAAGCGGTGTGGCGACCGCTTAAACCACTACGCCATCCGTGCAGTCAACATTGATAATATTTGATACTTGACACTTACTTTAGTATTTCAGTTTTGATGTTTTACCAGAGTATATCATTCTTTACACTGCACTCAATAAAATAGTTCATATAATTAGATACAAAATGGGATTTCGTGATAATAATAACTATTCATGTATTGTCTCAAAAATGATATATTTTTTTAGTACAAAAAAAAAACTAGACGTCAAGCATAGACTAAAATATAAGTAATGTTTTTCTAACAATATATCAACTTAAAAAACAATGAGGTGTGTATGCCTTCGTTACACCCTTACGCACACATGTGTGACAGTGTGTGTGTGTGACTGACACGAATGTTTAAATGAGTGTCAGTGTTGCTGTCGTATTCTGAAGATTAATGAGATGAGAGATGCTGAAAGTTACTAATTAATACATCACTTCACATATTTAAATATTAATGTCACCTAGTTAAAATTGATTTTAAAGGCTAGCAGAATTTTACAGAAACGGGAATAATTGGCTATAAAAATATTGCGATTGTAGTAGTGTTGGAGCATTATTAGCATCAAACAAAGTTAAACTCATACATAAGTAATAAACACAAATTAAAAAGGCGACACGTAGCCACGCACAGCCCTGGCCGGCGTGGGTGCGAGTTTGCCTCCTACATATTTAATTTGCCAGGACTGGTTTCTGTCCGGGCGCCGCCGCCGCGCCGCTTCGCTTTGTGTTTCGTTATGGCTCTATCGCTCGCTCGGCAGGGTTGCCTGATGAGGAATCGCTACTTTATTGGCGAGTGGGCGTGCTGAATACGGACCGAGCTGGCGATTTATGTTTTGGCGAGTGTTTTGTCGTCGACGCCTGTGGGCTCGTATAAATTGGTCGCGTTAATTTTAAGGAAAATAGAACAACTTGCATGTTTGAGATCTCAAAATGTTTCTGAATTCCTAGTACGCACTATAATAAATATTGGGGGGTCTATATACGTATTTATTGAGGCTTTATCAAAGCATGTTGATACTCGTTCAGGAAAGACTTATAAATTGATAATTGCATAAATACTATTATAGTATAGGTACAACATGTGCAGGCGGATGTAGTTATTGCGTCTAGAGCTCGTATGAAGTGGTCTTGAAGTGGAGAGGCGAGGGGGGGGGGGGGGTTCGACGTAAGCCGAAAAATGTAATCCCCGTCACGAACTCTTGGAACTTTACTTAAGAATATCCGTAGAATACAATAGAAAAGTTTGTCGCCTCATGGAATATTTAAATAATTGAAGGGTCAACCGCACTTTGGTTTTTTATCTATAGAGACTTGACTTTAATATTGCACGAGTATAGACATTTGCTCAGAAGATAAGACCGCAAAAGTTGGCAGGCAACAGTTTTGTTTCTGAATTTTGCAGTGAATTAAAAGTTCTTTGGTCTTTGATAAGTCAGTCAATTACAAATGCTAAACAAAAAAACAGAAAAATTGATAGCCTCCTCTTTTGTGTGTTTTGAAGTCGGTTAAAAACAAAATACCTACAGTGATAATAAAAGATAGCCTAAGATCCAAATATGAGAACATAGAGCTGTCTCCGAAATTAACTTTAGGGGGATTATGATTGTCGGGGCACCAGGGACTTCCTTTCTAGGGTATACCTGGTTCCCCGGCTATTAGTACCCGAGACGGCGTGCGGTTTTAGTCAGTTCGAGTCCGACATGCCACCGACAGGTGGTATCCGAGGGGATTTCCGCACAAAAAAAAAATATAAAAAAAAATGGGGGATTATGATTTACATGTTTTTTTAACAAATATTGACGTTCTTTTGTTCATGATCACAAATCTGCCAACCAATTTTCTCAAACTATTTGAATTCTTTACACAACTTTGTATTAATATATGCATGTATTTATTAAAGCACTAGACTCAATACATATAGAGTCCCTATTTATTGCGCTTGGGTACTGTTAAATACAAGTGGCCAGGAACATTACATAACAAAGGACATCGTATCTCTCATCCAGAAAAAAGTTTGAAAGGGATCCAAAACTAACTTTTACGCGAACAACGCCAATTGCGCCAATGGGAAAACTAATTTTATATACACAAGCTAAGGACAAAACTTTAAAATGTGTTTAAACTGAACCGAACGTACTTAAAACGCTTGTCTCGTTCAAGTATTAACCCGAAGTATGAAACACTTAAGCTGAGGTAAGGTGTACCGAAAACTGTCATAACAAGCTTTTTAAACGTGCCTTCTTTCGCCAGGAGCAGCGTAAAACGCCTTCTTAGAGAGAACTAGCTTCATATCTTAATTCATAATTCAATATTCACTCCACTTTCTGTGGCAAAATGCAAGCGCGCGGGAAAAAAGCCACCAGGGCAAAGTGGGGTGGGAAGTCTCCCTCTCCCCCTTTTAAAACAGGGAGAGGCCGTAATCCCTTATCGTGACCGCCGACCGCGCATCGACAATTATTATAAAGAGCCCGGTGTAAACTGGTGTAAGTAGTGAAGAAAAGAGGGGAGTGATTTATAGAATGCGTGTTAGGCGCTTGGCCCGCGTCCCGTGATACATGAATATTGTGCCAACCTTTCATATACTAATAAATTAACTTAACCAATCTAAACAGATTGTCGCTTTGATTCTTGAGGTCAGATAGTCATAGTTTCGTATAAATAGAAATGGTGGCAAAACAGTTTAGTCCACAAATCTACTAATCTACGCCAGTCATTTTGCCAGTTATTAAATATGTGTATACATTAATGGACGTATAAAGTAAGGCCAAGGATAGGATAGCGTAGGAATATATCTCTATCAAATCAAGGACTGGCATGACATTTTGTCACATGTCACGAAGTAATGACAGATGTCATTACGTCACCAAATTTAGGTGACTTCAGACACTATCTAATCTTACGTAAGATTATATTATTATAATATTTATAACAGGAAATAAATAATTAAAAATAAAAAAAATAGCTAATACGCGTTATTTATTATTTTACTACTTAAAGTTACACGTTTCATAATATTTGGATAGGTAATTAATTGTTTTACGTATTAATTCGGTAAATAGGTAATATGTATTAGCATTCTGTTTTATATATTCGGTTAAACTTAATACAATTATTAGTTTCTCTATAAAAGGAATTTAATGTATGTAGTATGACTTTGTCTTACCGAAGGTCCTACCGTATTGTTTAAACCCATTGGTTTCCAAATCAAGGGTTCAACAAAATGCATCTGTAGCTAACGATAACCTTAGAAATTTTATTTAAAGGAATGATTAATTATTTAATAAATAATTTAAAATATAGCAAGTATCAAAACGATGAATGCGGAGTACTCGATCGCGGTCAGCGCATGCAGCGTAAGCTACCGTCCACTACACTCGTCCCGGTCCTGAGCCGAGACCCCACTAGTACTCCCATCGTTTCCTCTTTCTAACATATACACTTGTCTCGCACCCGGCAAACAACTGCAAATCACGACTTGCCGAAATCTTGGAGCCTCATAATCGGATTTGTTTCAGAGGCCAAAAGTCACGTGTCCGGACTTGTATTGCCGGGTGTCTCTCAATTTGCATGTTGGGAATAGAGATTTTATCATTTCAGTCGTAGATGTTTCATGAACATCAACATTTATGATGTAAATGTGTAGAAGAATTGGCGTTGAGTGATATCTTCCAACTTAATAAATACTTAGAGATCGCCTGGTGCCGGTCGGCTGGCATTTTGACCATTTGACAGTCTTGTTTTATTTAGTTGACCAGTATACCTTGACCAGTCATTGTATCAGATACATACAATACACATTCGTTTAATAAATTTAGGTTTAAAAAAACTAAAAAAAACACGCTTTAGCAACCCGACCTAAAAAGTAGGAAATAATTTTCTATAAGTTCAAAAAGAAAAATCATTTTATCGTAAAAAGCGTCGGATGCTAATTGTTGTAACAAAAATTACTGACAGATACTGATAAAAGTAATGTTATTATATTATAAAATGCCTTGAAAACCACCCCACCATCCCGAAGGTCCTGATCAAGATAATGGGACAAACTATTTAAATTATTGCATTATCATCGGTCGTTGACAAGTGTGCAGTTTCAATTAATTCGACGTTTTGAAGTGGGTCAAAATCACGTTCGAAGATTCCGTTACATATATACATACATAAATATATAGAAACATACATACCAAGGTAATAAAAGCGTGTTATAAAGGGGACTTTATGTAAGTATACACTAATCTAGCGCTATTTTAGCACGCAGTATTTTGTTAGCATTTAGCATAGCAAAAATGAGCAAACGAGTGAAGCAGATGGGTCACCTGGTAAAAGAGACTACCGCCGCCCAGGAACGTCTGCTACTCCTGAGTATCTATAGCGCCTTATCTTGCTTTGAAGTGGGAGTAAGTTCTATTCTTAAAGCTTTATATATACCTACCTGTTATTTAATAGTAGTATGTAATCTATCTGTACTCTACAGTAAAGGCAGGTCGTAGGGGACTCTAAAAATAGAAAAATGACAGTCACTTCTAAACCTCAAACAAAACATACCTTATAAATAATGTACCCTCAATGAGTAGGTATATCTACACGTGTTGTTCGTTGTACGTATTATCATGATAATGGTTGATCACGCGGGGGACGCGGTGACGCGCGGCTGTGATCGCTACGAATAATAATAAACTGTAATGGAGCGAGACGAAACTGCACTCTGTGGATTGACGGAGCGCTCTGCAGCTTGCTATAGATAATCCGGTTGGAAGTTGTGTGCTTCAAAATCGGACAATTTCAATAGAAATTGTACGATTCAAAATCACGTTTTCAAAGTCGGTTTTAGTCTGATAAAATTGGCGGTGGGTAAAATTGTATTTATTGTCAGAACTTTAATAGAGCAAAAAAGAAGAAGAAGTTGTTATTTTTTTCCTGTCTCTTCTTCATACTGTTTCTAGTAGTATTGGAAAATAAAATATAGCGGTAAGTATTAATTGCTATGACAGCACGCAAGTCAAGGGATGCACTACTAAACCAATTAGAAAATCAAAGAAAACTATCAAGTTTGGTGAATGATTTCTGTTTCAACGAATTCAGTATGCAGGCGGGTATTACCGAGTGTGTCATCGACCTGGTAGTCCCTCAGGCAGATCGATTCCGGTTGTTCTCGTCTTGCTAAGGACGAGTATTTGAACAGGCACGACCAAGTAGGCGGGATTATTCACCAGAAGAAGGATTATTCACTGTGAGATTATAAAGTGACACTGAAGTATCATGTCGCAGGTATGTTGATGGGCGGGTCCATAGTAATAAAATGGTACTTGGACCGGTCTACCAGCATAGAAAGGACTAGCGCTCCTCTAGGCTAGGACTAGGACTCGCTCGCGGTTATTTCTAATTTTGTATCCCTACCTTTGAACATGACGGACTCCTATACAGCCGTTCATCCCTTATTTTACCCCTTAGGGGTGAAATTTTCTGCAAAACCTTTCGTACCGGGTACTTACAAATTAAAAAAGGATCAGGTGCCACAATTTCATGTTTGTCAAAGAGGTTTAGGCTCTGCGTTTGACGAATCAGTCAGTCAGGGCAAGTATTTAAATGTATAGATTAAAATAGCCGTTGGCTAGTACTTACAATAGTCTCGTTTGTGATATAGGTTAGAGTACTACGCAATGATCATAGGTTATTTTAATTTATGCAAGAATATCGTCAGAGCTAAAAAAAAGCTGGCTCACTAGATTGTTGTCATTGTTCGGTTAGAACCTTAGACCCAACAATGACTGCGTTGAGCTGGTGGATCAAGTAATGAAGATGACGGTAAGCACTAGCAAGTATAGCGACAAGGTGCTAAGTCTGTAGTTAAGCCAACAATTTGTTGGATATTGTCAAATTAAGCTAGCCAATTATTCTGTATAAGTAACGTCATCCGTCATAGTGTAGCAGTCCAGTATATTGTAGTAATGACAAAGATTTTTATAATTTAGTCCCTTTGTCAAACGATAATGAAATGTCGGTTAATATAAAAAAGGCAACGTTGTTACGACATTTATAAAATATTTATTTTGTCAATAAATCACATTCTGTTTACAATCTAATTGTGGCACATAGAACAACAGACATATAATATTCCGAATTATAAACCGTACTATAAGATACTGGTATCTATTTTGAGGTATTCAATTTCACATTATTAGCATGCATTAACACTAGTTTAAGGGTAGTAAAATCTAAATAGTATCAATTTAGACAACAGGATAACGCTTTAAAAAATCTGAAAATTCAGACTTTTATAACTTTATCCGTATCCGCAGTGGACATGGGAATTATATGATTTATATTTTATAATCACATTTAAAAAGTTATAAATATAACACATAGGTACATCTACTAATATTTTAAACCTATCACAATAAAAATAAATTCGTAATGTTGGCAACATTTAACATTTAGGGACACTACTATGACATAAAAGAGTCTTAAAATATTATAAAAAAGTACGAAATGGTAACTTTTGTTATCTTTTAAAAATAAATTAACACAGCCGAAACATCGAGATCTACATCAAACCGAAATGACTAGTTCAAACTTGTCTTTAATTTTTAGAAAAACTTTTAGAATTAGTTACTACACATCGATCACAATAATACCCCATCTAAAACACGTATAAATAACGACATTAATATTTTACCCAAATCACCGGGAAGTGATCGTTTTGTGCGTCGAACGCGATTTAATACAACATACATAATAAATAAATCTGTGAGCAAAATTCGCACGGAGAGAATAATGAGGTACTTTAGGTTGTATGTGAGCAAAAACAGCTGTCAAAGTTACTGTTGGACCTTAGTCTTCTGTTTCTGAACCCAAAGAATACTCTGTCTTTAAATCCCTGTTCATGTCTTCCGGGGAATCATTTCTCAAACCCAAAGAACGAGAGGCGTATGAACTCTGGGTTGCCATACTGGCAAGGATCCCGTTGGACAAAGCTTGAACAGACAGAGCTTCCTGAGATGGGCCAGCGTAACTATATTGCTGGTAGACCGCTTGAATGCGTGCAGCGTTGACTAATGTCTGTATTTTAAGCTGCGTGTCTAACGCCAAACTCAGGGGCAACTTACGCAGTTGACTTGCAATTAATTTCCCAAACATTTCGAACTCGTTCTCATTTCCATTCTCCGAATGTTGACTTAGATCCTGGGGTAGATCCGTGTGATCCCCGCTATCGGAACTGCTCTTTTTTTGTTTCGTGGGCACCGGGTAAATAGTTGCAAGTGAGGTAGTTAGCGGCGTGGCGATCCCTACAGGGGGATTGAGAAATGAAGCGGACGTAACCGGTGGGAGTATCCCAAACGTCCCTTGATTCAAGCCGAACGGGGTCCCGGGACGCGGGGATGGCGTGTTGAGCACGTACGGAGTGGACGAACGTGTTGAGCTGCGACGCTTTCGCGGGCTTTTCTTTTCCGGTGATTTACGCTCGCTCAGGTCCTGAACCGCGTCACTGTCGTCGCTAACCGGTATCTCCAGCAAAGAGTTGTCCACCTATTGAACAAACATTTTATACTTAGCATTATAGCGCATGTAAACAATGCAGGCGTCGCTCGTCGTAGACAACAAAAATATAAACTCACCGAGCTTGGTGTGACGATCGCTCGTAGAAACCTGTCTGCGTGTTCGAACCACGTGACGCTTGGACGATACGCATGCGCGCCAGCCTTCCTCGCCGCGCGAATCTTCTTCAATTCGACGCTGTACGACGACCGTATATTTTTTATTTTATTTTTCAATTCTTTAACTGTGACGTCGACCAAACTTAACGCATTTATTATCTCAATGTATCCTTGCTCTCTTATTTTCTTATTTTTGTAGTGCTCCGACACCGGGTTCCAGAGGTATTCGCGCTTCTCGTACTCGATTATCATCTGAATGGTGAGGTCCTCGCTCCACTTGGGGTTGGCCAGGATAGCGACCATTTTAAATATAAAGCATGCTATTTAGCACGATAACTTTAAAGTCAGTCGATTTGTTATTTAATTTCGCGAATGTAGTATTCTAAGTACCAGGAGCGCAGAAGGGTGCGGGCGGTTCGCATGCGCGCAGCATACTAAAAGCACGTCGATGGGCCGGCACCCCGCGCGGGGGGTCTATTTCGGGAGTAGCCGGTATCACGCAGCCGCGTGCTTTGGAGCGTGCTGTTTCCTCTTCTCACCGCTCGGAGGCTGGGCACGAGTGAAACGGAAGATTTGTAGCCGCCGCCGGCGGACGGACGTCTGCTCGTTCGCACTACGTCGACCACCCGTGACTGCCCGCCAACTATTGTCACATGATTCACATTTCTATTGGAGCACTTACGATCTTCGGCGATATTGAATTTTAGATTTCCCTCAGCCATTGAGAACGTGTTACGGTGAGCCGCAGATGTAAATTGTATTAAATTGATTTTATTATAATCAGTACTTCCTTATTTTAACTTTAGTAACTTTGTATTTATTTTTTATGTTCTTGTATCATGTTTGCTAAATAACATTGTATGCAATTTATTATATCAAAAATAACAAGTCGAATAATAATTTGATTAACTTTATTATATTTTTTCCACCAAGCCCAGAAGTATTTAGTAGATACCACACTATTTTACAAGTATTTTACAACCTAATTATATTTGTTTTCATCGATCTGAAACTTACTTTGGTCTTATTATATTCGACTTAAATCCGAACTGAATATCTAAAATGTAAACTAAATAAATAATAAAAAGTGTCGTGAAATTGAATGTGGTACTTCTGAAAAGTCATCTTGATTAAATAGTATCTAGTTTCCTTAAATAAAACAGTTGATTATTTTTAACCGACAAAAAAAGGAGGGGACAAACTCTATAACTGCGACATACAAGGTCACATAGTATATAAAATAAGATCAAGAGTAAAATAGAAATTAAATCTTGATTGATTTACCTTTTCAACAATGCAAATAATTATCTGTATTCAAAACTCTACTGTTTTTTTTTTTGTTTGTAAAAAAAATATTTCTTTTTATTTGTAAAACAAAATTTGAATATAGAACTTGCAAAGAAATATTTAAAATTTGCAATGGAACTGAAACACAAAGTATGTACGCTGCTCGAGAGTCCGGTCCGTGATCCTTCGCGTCGCGTCGGCTAGCTCGTTCGGTCGCCGGTCGTTTGGTCGGGGAGGCTCGGCGCGGGCCATTTACTCGCGCCTCTCGACGATCATGGCGTGCCGACTGTCGCCGCCCTCACGTCTGCATATGTTTGCAGCCGATAACCTCACCACCCTATCTTTGCGCATAATTGTCCATGCAATTTGCGAGATTAGATATTGGAACTTGAACAATATACCTATATGTTTCGTGTAACTTTTAGACGGTAGTTACCTAAATATTTTGTTATTTTTTTAAAACAGTGCAAACTTTTTACAACGAAGTTGATGGGACGGAGCATTTCTTTTTCGTTATAGAGAGTTTTTGTTAGGAGTTGAGACATGAAAACAAGCAAATTCAGAATAATTTAAAATTTATGAATTACTAATAATATCCATGCAGTTATGTAATTAAATTATTGGACTTCCGCAGCTCCTCTAACCTCACTCACTTAACACCGGTTTTTTGTGAGGAAGTAGTGCAAATAATAAAGTTGTATAGATTATACACTACTGTAAAATTAAAACTTACTGCTATCAAAATGCGTATGGATAACTTAATTAGTTTTCGCATGCAGAGGTCCTGAGCACAGAATCCTATTGGATAGAACAATTACTACTTAGGTTTTATTATTATACAGTGTCAGAAAAGTACCGGAACATTTGAATAATTCGCTAGGGATGCACTTTTCGGAAATACGTTAAACACAAAAGTTACAGGAATTTTCCCTGGCTATCTATTGGTGTCCTTGAAATTGACCATGTTCGCAACCTTGAAGGTTATCTCAAGGGTCAAGGGCAATTTTCATATGGTATTGCATATTTTTAGCGCAGAATTAAAAAGAGAGAAAAAAATTACAATCGGATATGACCTTCAATTACGCAAATTTTGACATCTGAAGGTCACCAATCCAAGGTCGTAAAAGCTGAACGTAAAAGTTTCCCAAAGACGTTATGATGAAGGTTCTGTAGTGGTGAAAAGAGGACATTTTGCAATCAACTCAAGAGTGACATGTGCTTTGCCGGCTTTAGAGACGCCTCCTCCAAAACCTACAGGGAGGGGTAGTTTGGTTTTCCAGTAACATTACGGATGCAACATTCTCCATTCTATGCCCAAAGAAGAGTCTTCTTGAAAATGATTTCCATCCCAATGATAGCAGCATGACTCTAGATCAAATCGATGGAAAATAATTTTTAAAGTATAGGAGGTCGAAACGATTAGACCGGTTACCTAATGGTAAGTAATAGGCAAAGGATAACTCATTTTATCACACCTGTGACTCAACTAAAACATCACTGTGACTTATTATTATTATTACGCTGGCGCCATACAGGCGAAAGGTCTAACTAAAAAAAAGGTCGCTTTGATTGATTTAGATGGCATTAATCTTTGTCTATGACCAAATCTAAGTAGCGATTTATCACAGATGAAATCACAGTGACAAAAACCTATCATTTCATCAAATGAATATGATTTAAAACGAGCAATAATTTCCATGTCTAGTAAGTAACTACCGTAACCCATAGACGCATGTAATTCAAGATTTACCAAAGAATGAGGTTGGGAACCCAAACCAGAAGGGGTTTCGGCTCCGGAAAGCAACGAAAGAATTGCTCAACACCGGTTTTCTGTGATGCCGTGGTGTCACTCCCGTCGATTCTGCTCTTTGGTTTCGAAGAGCAGTTCTCTCACTTATAAAGTAGGATCCTTATATTCAATTATTTGTCGTAGCAGTTAAGCCATAGTTGTTCGTCAGTATAGCAAAGTTTGACTTTGCTACTTGTCATTTCTGATAGTTCTTGGACGTATGCAAGACGTAGAAATCAGTAGATAGAGTTTGTGTGTTTTCTATGTATAATATGTATGTATTTACAAAAAAAAAAACTATACAAGCATTCTATCAGTCAATCTAGCTTTCATAGTACAAGTTCTGCTTAGCTTAAAACTAGATGGCGTTATGTGTCAGATGTCCGAAAATAATGTTTTTTTTATAATCTTTGCATTTATGTAAATGAGAGCAACTGTGCGTATTTCTTGTGTCTGTAATTTTTATTCATTTGTTTTTAATATGTTTGCTTTCCTTAGTTATTATATCTGGTCTGTATCACGGTTTAGTTATTTACAGTACTTTAACAGAAATACAGTGATTTTGCTTCGAAGTTCCTACGTGAGCTTCTCATCTTCCATCTTTAATACTGAACTTCTCGTGTCTTTTAGTTGCAGGTGTCCATGGGCGGCGGTAATCACTTACATCAGAAGAAAAATTCTCGTGATAAAAGTTCTGTCAAAATTATATTTCGATCAACTCTCGATATTACAACTGTCATAAAAGGTATTTTCGTACTAAAATAGTCAAATAATACTAACAGTAGCAGATTCCCGATTCAATTTTCGGTCACAATACGATATAATCACATTACAGTCAATGTCGGATGTTTAATACTTTACACAGAAATTACCTTTTATATAGTTTTACCTTTTGTTACCTTCTATTTTATAGTTCTCAGATCGAGAGTTGATAGGAACTGAATTTTGACCGAACTTTTATTACAAGAATTAGCCTTCTGGTAAACCGCTTTCTCGTTTGCCCCCCTCTCGTTTGTTAAACTTAAAAATTCAAACAGTTTACTCGCTTCCTGAAGTGTTGAGTAGAAAACATTAATAAAGCAAAGTTATCCTATAAGTAAATATTCCAATAACACCCAATTAACATTCTCAGGAATCACCCCCCACTGTTGAGGGGTGAAATGAAATTCCTTCAAACAGTTTGTGTCATATTTGTACATTTATAAATTTTAATGAACATTTTGACGTGCTAACTTTGTAATGAGCATTTGATTAACAGTTTATTACAATAATTATGGCACAGATATTTTGCATGCTTCTCTACGAGCTTGTTTTACGCCCGTGAGCTTTCAATCTTAACTATCGACCATTAAAAATATACCGGATTACCGAAAATTAATTAAATATATTTTTATACCAGTCTTTTGGAGTAGTTGTTAATGATTCTGACTGCTGAGAGAGAGGAAATGGGTTAAATTCCAGCAAAGGATTATTAATGTGTGATGAACACGACCTTCTCTTCCGTTTGCGTGCGGTTTACTCGTATCTCCGTTTATCTGCAGTCTGGTAAACACAGTACGGGCTCGTTTAGGATCTTCTAAGGACTGAGTGCAAGTTTATTTCACATTGAAACGCTCTCGACGACGAGCGCGTTTAGCGTTGCGATTGGTGGTGATTCAGTGCGGGCCTATCGTAGCGACGAACGCGCCGTGACGATCGAGTACAAGTGAAATAAACTTACATTTGGGCGTCAGACGACCGTATTTGAATGAGTATCCAGGTATTATTATTAATGGTGGCAAATATGCATAGCCTACTAGCTTTTGCTCCGCTTTTTACTATTTCGGTTATTTCCATTGGTCAAATAATTTTTAAAATCGGTTTAGTAGTTTAGGTTTGAAAGCGTACCAAACAAACAAACAAACAAACTCACTTTCACATTTATGCTATAAGTATGGTTACCCGAAGCAAGGTATGGAACTTTAGAATGCAAGGTTAAGAATATATTAGGAAGTATAAAAATAATAATAATAAGAAGTTGAAGTATAAAAGTATAAAATACACTCTGTTATGAAATTCAATTTCAATATAATAGCACATCCCTAAATGTAACATACTGTAATGTACATTTTTGTAGTAAACATGCAATATGAGAACAATTCAATTCGGCGACGGCGACGTTTATCTCATAACGCGTGAACCGGGACAATATTAAAGCTAGAGAAGGCGCAGGCAGCCATTTCCCGGACATATTTCACGGGATCACATCACATCGCTGAGATTTCAACCGTTTTCCGTCCCGTCTCGCTCGGCTTCTTTTCTTCGAGCTCGTCGTTTTACTGGCGCTGTCAGACGCCAACGTACCAATATTGCTATTACTCCAGTTTTATTATTGTGGTGCTACTCTTTTGGTTATAGTTTAATACAAAACGAGAGGATTGTAACGACTACTACAAAAACACATAGGCTTACTTTAGAAATTGAATAGGCAAATAAGTAGGTTTACCTTAGTTTTTCAATCCTAATTACATAATTTTAATGGTGCCAAATTGATAGCTAGTTAGATGGTGGTAAAAAAAATATGGTGGTAAAAAAAATTTAGTTGAGTATTTTATACTTACCTATTGTAAGTATGAAATACTCAACTAATTTTTTTTTAATTAACTTTTCTTTTATAATTAATAGACCCTGTTTATCTATCTATACCATATAAAGAGTTTGAGCTTTTGAGCTTAAGAGTTTGTTTGGTTGAATGGCGCTAATCTCAGGAACTACTGGTTCGAATATAATAAAAAATATTAAGTGTTAGATAGCTCATTTATCGAGGAAGGCTATAGGCTGTTATATAACATCACACTATAACCAATAGAAGTAATGAATGAGCATGAATGAAAAATGTTGCAAAATAATATAATGTTTAAAATAATATACTAGCTAGTACCCGCGACTTTGTTCGCTTGGAATTTAGAAGGCGCTGCCTTAGTGGTGTAGTACGGTACGCGACTGCAGTCCATGAAGCCTCGGGTTCCATTCCCTACTACTACTACCTTCCTAGCCATATCCTCATAAACACAGCCCATCCACCTTTTCTTTGGTCTTCCTCTTTTTTTGTACCCTTCAACTTTCATTCCTAACACTTTCTTCGCCACATTTTCCTCATCCCTCCTAATGTAGAAATACGTGAAACATGTTGCAATGTCATGTTGTAACTGTACAACCGATCATCCTTAAATTATGCATCCCTATACTCATGATGATGATGATGATATTCAAGTATAGCAAGACAGATATAGGACCCTCCATCCAAAAAAAAAAACATTGCTCGCAGAATAACGGAACGGGCGCTCAGTAGAACGGAAGGCCAATTTTCGTAATAAAAATTCGGTCAAAATTCAGCTCCGATCCACTCTTGATCTCAAAAATGTCATGAAAGGTATTCGTAGTAAAGTATTAAACATCCAACGTTGACTGTAATGAGATTAGATCGTATTATGACCGAAAAATTAATCGGTAATCAGTTAGTCTTGGTAATACTTTAACTATTTTATATTTTACCACGAAAATACCGTAAGTTATGTACCGTAAGAGTTCAAGAGAGAGTCATTTGTGAGATCAAGAGTAGATCGGAACTGAATTTTGACCGAACTTTTATAACGAGTTTTGGCCTTCTGAACTGAATTCACAAGCCTATCGTTGTGTTTCAGAAGGAGAAATCCATTTCTGCCACAACCGAACGTATTTTGTTATCTATGCTTAAAACTCACATTACACTAAATACGTATTCCTCTATGGATGTCAAGCGTCCCGCATTGCGTTTCTGCACGCGAGCACATCTATCTACACATTTATAACTCTCATGACAACAATCTATCCTGCCAAGCTAAAATGAGTCTTATCACAAATAAATACAGTTGATGGTGACAGTAAGTCGTGTGAGCAACTCGACTTGCTAGGTGGCGGTGCCGACGAGGCCAAGAGACAGATAAATACCGCTTTATACTCATCGCATCGCTTTGAAGTGGTGCGGTCAGTAATTTTCTCGCTCTCACTACCGAGGCGTTAGTAACCCCGCGATATATTTATCACGGCGATAACTAAGAGACGACTGCTTTTACGATTATTGTGCGAGCTTTTGTTTGGGAGCGTTTTTAACTGCACAGTTTTTAATCAAGATACTGGTGGTGACATGTAAAAGAACGAGTGTATAATCTGGTTGTAATTTTCATAACCATGGTGATTTTTACCGCCTTTGTCATATCAACATCTTATAAATATCTCGAGAATATCTGATATCAAAATTACAATCATTAACATGCATAATTTTAACCTCCAAAGGAAGGAATTTACAAATACATATCTACTCGAATATGAAGCACGGTTTCGACTTCATTTAAAATATATGACAGTAAAATTGCACGAAATATATACAAATATAAAATAGGCTATATTGTTCTCAAGATGGTTGTTTTTTGAGTTTTAAGCTATGATGAGGTGATTGAACAGAACTGTCATTAAAATGGCAAGTTTTGTATTTAAAAAAAGAAGAATTAAAATATTTCCAATAACTTTATTCCATTCCTGCTAATTATTAGCTTCTCTGATAATAATTAGCAGCAGTCACCATGACCGAAATCGGATGAGAAGGAAGAAGAGAAGAAGATTTGAAAAGAATTTTTATAGCTAAGAACTGCAGTACTAACTACTAACTACTACTAAGAAGGGAAACCCTTTTGCCTAAGCCGCTAACCCCACTTAAAACCTGTTGGGGCTGTGCCGATTTCCTTAATTTTATTTGACTATTTTTATCTGTGTTATTTATTGTCTGGATAAGGTGATAAGAAAAAAGAAAAAGTTTGAGAACTAAAACGAGGAAAATTTGCAGAAACCTGAATTTACTTATTCTCCTATTTGAACACTATTTCAAGCCGTAGCCAACACCTAGTATTTATTAGGTGTTAGCTACGAAATATATATTTACAAACTAGTAAATACTAGGTGTTGGCTACGAAATATATGTATTTACAACATACATACGGCTATCGGATCTAGATCACGCTATACTCGCACACGTCGTTCACACTCACAGACTGGCAGAGATACAAACATATGTATACTTATGTTGTTGTGATGGTAACTAGCCAGGTATACTCGTAATAGCAAAATCGAAGTTACTGGTTTTCTCGTTCTGTCACAACTAGTAAGTAACTGCAGACGACATAATCTAAGACAATTATAGATATCAGCGGAATATATAGGTGAACACTTATTACACTGAAAAGTGGCAAATATGCTTCTTCTGTCATTTTAAGAATAAAAATCACATGTACTAAAACACTTAACACAGTTACCACTTAGATATAATTTCACTTCTTAGTAGTAGTTAGTACTATACTTCTTAGCTATAAATATTCTCTTCAAATCTTCTTCTCTTCTTCCTTCCCAGCCGATTTCGGCCATGGTGGCGGTTGCTAATTATTCTTGGGTTTTTAAATACAAAATTAGAATAAGTAATAAACCTTTGTAATTAATGTTCCAAAAATAAATAAAAAATTGTATGTTAATTTGTACTGTAAAAATGTGGTGTTGTTGGTCAATGCCGTCGGTGGCGCGTAAGCTTTACGTTTATCGGCTATAGGCGATCGCGGTGTTCAAATCTTTAAAGATTTCGTTGGTTTGCCTGTACCCACCCAAGTTCAGGAATAATTTGAACCTTTTTGATAAAGACTTAAAACTACCAAACAAATTATTATTAAATTTGTTACATAGGTACATAGAACAGTTTTTTAGGTATGGTTGGGTGGGGACCGATTGAATAGATAGCAAAATTCAGATATAGCAGAGATGACATATTTTTTTAATTTGAAATTCAATTAATCTAGTACTGAATGCAATTGCAATGCACTGTCAGTAACGGTATTATTTCATTTAAATCCATTAATGTTTTTTCACCTGTTTATAATGTTTACCAGGGTATAATAAAACAAAGGAAGTTTAAACAGTCCTGAAAGATTACTAATAAGCTCGTAAGCCAAGAGCCATATGAAAGGAAATGATAAAAATGCAGTTGTAGTTTTGCATTTATCTTCGTGATGTGAATTATAAACGATTTACGTGTGTGGTCTCCCGTTGCGCGCCGTGCGACCTCAATGAGATTTGCATTGCACGTCTTACGAAAAGGTATTTAGTTAAGTACTTCAACGAATTGCATCACCCTAGATTTCTTTATGAAGACGGACACACATAGCGTGGGTTAAACATATATTTTATCATTCACTATCAAGTGTGGGAGCACTGTAGTGCCGACAAAAAGCCAATTTTTACTTTTTAAAGTTTTAGATCCTGATATCATCATGGTTGATCAGTTGTTGCGATCGCAAAGGCCATTTGGTTTCACATTCCTTTAAAATTGTTTTAGCAAGTTCAACCAAACCCTGAACAATAAGAATTATACTTAATTATTTTTTTTGGTTTTCTTATATCCCCCCACGTTAGTTAAGCATTCGAAGTCATGCATCGCAGGTTTTATTCCCGGTCAGTTTTATATTTCGTACGCGTGTAAAAAATCCCTATTTACAAATAGGTCATGCTAAGCCTGTGTTATCTTACTCCTGTTTTACTTATAACTTTTAAAAGAGTAAGTAAGTAAGGGGGATTAAAATTACAGTCATCAAAATGTGGTAGTTTAATATGCGTCTGTTTACCCCTTCAGGAATATGGGCGAAAAGATAGTACGTGACCTCTTTGCTCGTTTTACCCCCGATATCATAAAAAAACAAGATCACTTTAGCGCTGCTTTCCATTATATTGAGGGAAGTGTCTCATACAAAGAGTAGAGAAAAACATAGAGCAGTAGACAAATATGTATTCAAACATAAATAGACAGAACACCACGCTACAAATGAACAGAGCTGTAAATTGACAAGTCTACGTAGCGTAGCGCCATTTTGCAGAATGTATCACGCGGTAACATAATGAGGGTGACAGTACGGGCGGTGTCGGCGTGGGAGGCTAACAGGCTCGAGCCCCCTGGCCCTTTGACGAGCTGCCGACCGCCGACGGAATGTGCTTGGTCGTTAGCGAAGCGCTGATATATTTTGATATATCTTCCACAATTTTTTTGATGGTGAAGTTGAAATGAAACGTCTGATAAAGATGAAATCGTCTGCTAGTTCAATGAAGCAGTTCATGAGTGTTATTTTTTTTGGGGCTCGTTACGAGGATGTGATGAATACAGTGTTTTTCTACTGCTTTAAAGATCTCTCAACATTCGCTATTCTTGTGTTCCAGTATAAAAAATATACAGAAATATTTCAAATAGTCATTTGATGTTTGTCGTGTTTGACGAATCATTTTTTCGAAGAAGCCGGAGAGAGAAATTTGACGAAGAGGAGACGTTATTTGAATAAGGACATCACTGGCCATATTATATGTTTAAACCAGTATATAATAGTTTGAAGGCATTTCGTCCTCCAACATTAAGAATAAACGCAGAAATAGACTGATGTTAATAACTAATAAGACTTAAGCAAAAATAATTAATTTCCAAAACCAATTTCCATTTCAACCGCACCTATTCTCGGCGTATAAAACCTGTTACTGCAAAGTTTTGCAATGGCGCGGTTACTCTAAATGAGGACGGTATTCAAATGATTGGTGGTGACGTAGCTTGGGAAACTATCACTACATTGGAAATTAAAATAATTAATTTTACTGAGTAATAAGCAGACATTGAATCCCAATGGAGTCTTAAAGTTGACTTTACCAAATCTAATTACTAAACTAGCATGCAGCAAGAATGTGTATCTACTGCTTAAATATACATACGTATGTATTTCTTTTCATCAAAAATATCCAGAGAAATCTAAAAATATTGTAAGTATCAAGCCGTTTGTGTCGGCGTATAGCCCGTCAGCACACTGGCACTCGACAGGCGCGCGAGGCGCGGCCCGGGGCGCGGCAACTACCTACCACGAAACACGAACGATGCACATACCACCTACCTACTACGAGATACGTCACACGTCACAACGATAAAATATAATTAGAGATGTGCATTTGTTTCGTGCAATTTCTATTCGAGAAGTAATTGTTTTATACTTGCATTGAAACCATTTTGGTCAAAAAATGTATCATCAAAACGTAACATAATAGACACACGAGACATTTCATCAATGTAGGTCTACTTACAAGTTAAGTACTTATAGGCGTTTAAGTATTGAATTCATACACTTCGAGTTTACTTAGCTACCAGTTAGTAGTAGTCACATCTCGTACAAATATAACATTTTACTTACAGTACGAGCTATAGGTAGTGTGCGTTCAAGTGTAATGTGACATTAAGGCGACATGGAATAACATGTTACACAGTAGAAGGTATTTGCTTGTTGTGTATTGGAAACTGATTTGTGTTTGTCAACTCTAGAATAAAGAAATTGTACTGTATAAATGTCAACTAAATATTGTGTTAAAAACTTGGAACTAGTACACCCCCTACAGTTTTAATATGAAAGAACCACTGCAAAAACATGCTGTCATTTTAGTTTCTTTAAAGAAATTGATGCTAAGTCTTAAAACGGAAAATAACAAAATTGCGAAACATGGACCTAACAAGCAGCTGAGCAAGAAAGACCTCTGGAAATAATAATGGTACAAAAAATCAAAACGAAAAAAAGAAAAATCGTCACCGGGGGAGCGAGGGCTAACGAGCGTCGGGTACCAGGGTGGCATGACATTATAGTAGAGGCACGCGCCATTAGACGTTCTCCGGGCGGTGGGCGCGGGCGCCCCGGAACGGGCCCTATTTCCGGAAGGAAGCACGCCCGGAAGCCGCGCCGCGTCCGCTTCGCCTGTCGCTAAGTTACTTACTACTACTGCTGAGTTATATGCGCCTGGTGGCTGCACTAGATTTTGATACGGGTATAGTACGCCTAGTATGTCTTCCGTTTAAGTTTCTTCAAGTTTTGCCACTGTAGTAGGTTTACTACTTAGTTTCGCTAAGCTTTTAGTTTAAATTTGTAGCTCGTATAACAGCTTTTAGCTTACTTTACTGGAAGCAGCACTTTTCTATACTCTACAAAGTATGATTTGAAACTCACTGATCATCTTGTTCAACGTACCTGAAAAACAAAAAAATGTTTTAATAAATCATATAGGTAGTATCAATAATTTTATAATCAGTTTATCGATGGTAATTATACTATTTAAATTATTATTTACCTATTTAAAATATTTACTTCTTTACAAATAATGTGACAGATTTGAATATATGTACTTTAAAAAAAAAGAAGATAGTTCTAAGACTTTCAAGAACCTAATTTGGTTCTTCAATAAAAAATTCAACACTCAACTGTTTTTAAAACCTCTATGATTTTTTAGAGAACTTAAAATACTGTGATTAATTTGTCACATAAATTAAGTAGATAGTTAATAGAAGATAGTAGATAGCATAATTTAATTCCTCTCATCAGCGGCAGCGTCATAAAGTATGTAATGACTAGCTGTACCCAGCCACGCTTAGCTGTGGCACATTGTGGTTACATTGAGAAACGAAGAACAAAACTTATGCGAAAAATAGATAAGAACAATCTTAAAAGCGGATTTTATAACATGTCAAAATTTGGGTTCAATCGGTGCAGAACTTTTTGAGTTTTTGGAGCGTACACAAGCCAACTTAACATTTATTTTTATAAATATATATTTATAAATAAAACAATACAAAATCAACACATGTGCCAGTAGCTTAAAGATGTCATGACCAGGAGAGCATGAAAACGAGGTTGGTGCTCTAATTGACGAGTCACCTAATTTAGTATTAGGTCCGCGCTTGACCGGGTCCATTGCCCGGATAGGGGGCGCATTTATCAAAATTAAAAGTAAATTACGTGGCAAGCAATGACATACGCGGTAAATCTCAAATCCCTTTAGGGGAGAAGAGGGATTTGACTGCTTACAACGGTATTTGGGGAGGATGTCGTCAGGGGTTGATTTTTGATAAATTAAGAATTTGTCGTAATGAGATCAAATCAAAAACGTAAGGAATAGATATTGCGCAGTAAGTTTTTTTAAAAGACATGCTAGAAATAGATTATGTTCTTTAATAGGTACTAATTTTTCGAAAAAGGTATACAGTCAGCGTATCCGTATACGGTAGGTGAACAGTCAGCGTCACTTTTAATAATGAAAAGAACGCAAGTATTAGCAATTTTCATTGATTTAAGTAAAAATTAAATTAAATATGATAAATTTAAAGCGGCGGTAGTCTAGTGGTTAAGGCGTTGGACTTGCGATTAAAAGGTCGTGGGTTCAAATCCTGACCAGTACCCTACCGACGTGAACCCACTCCTAACACAAGCAATTTAGCTTAGCTGGAGGGGATAATGGGAATACTATATAGTAATTTCGGTTGCTAGTAGACGTTTAAAAAAAATTAGTTGATTTTTTATGCCATGCCATTTATTTATTCAGTGTTTGATAATATGACGTGACGAAATAATGATATCGATTTGTGACATGCATGTATTTTGAACTATGGATTTAAAATCTGAAAATAAACAATATTATTATTATTAAATATGAATATTGATAATAAGCCTTTCAACAAACACCTATTAGTAGCCTTAAACCATTTATTTAAACCCTGAATAAAAGTCTGGAATTTTTATCAAAACCAAGTCTCAACGAAATATCCTCGGTTTCAATACCGAACACTAAATCACACCCACACGTCTGTAAAACCCGGCTCTTCTCCGGACATATGGCGGGCGGGCCAAATTGATAACTTGATAACGGGCCAGGGATCCGCAATCCCGCGACCCGGGAACCACAATCCCGGCCTAAGGCTTATCCGGGAGAAAAAGATATGGTTTTTAGTGCCGACCCTGCTCGCTGCTTATTATTTTTATGTAAATCGTAATTCTACGGAATGAAACGATAACATTTTGGTCTGGTCGTGTATGTGATGTGTGCGTGGAAGTGTAGCTTGGATTTAATTCATACTTAGTTTCTATTTCGTTTAGGTTAGCACATTGCAAGGTTTGCTTAATCCTAGTCAGGTCATTCTATGGATGAGTGACCATTCTTAACACAATCTCCGCGCCTCGGAGAGCGGTCACGGTTGCCATACAAACATCTGAGGCAGTCGTTACGGATGGTAGGAGCTCTAAAATCCATCTACAGAACTTACATCTACAGAACACGTAAAAAATCAAACCTCAGTCGTATTATGCCAATGGTGGGCTAGCATATATCACAATTCTTAGCAAGGACTCGACGTATTAACTTGATAATTCTTATTAAAAATAATTACATCCAGTTTGCTAATCAAAATGGTTAGAGCATCTTTTGTTGGTTAGGAATGAACAATTAAATGCAAACAAAAATTAATACATTGCATATAACTCGGCGTAAAAAAAACTTGAAGTAGCACTAAAAGAAACGTCACATACTCGTACAATCTCCAAGACTTAATTAACTAAACCATAGTTCAATTTGCACGATTTACATAAACCTCAAACTTAAAAAACTTTTAAGTAATGAAAGGTTTTTCAAAGCGTCTAAAAAGGAGGATAAATCGTCAGTGGTATATTTTCTGCGTTAGTACTTGAGTAGTAAGCTGTCTGATAATCTGATTACAAGGTTTAGCGATCGATAATGCGACGAAGAAAACGCGCTGTCTGTGCTATCAAAGTACGAATCAGCAGTCTTCCTGTGAAACTTGTTCTAATGATAACGAAAATATAAAAATTCTTCTTCTTAAGAATCAATCTCAAACAACAACTAAAATGTATTAAAATGTATGTACGTGTATGTATTATATTACTAAAAAAAGTACCATGTAGAAGTCTGAGAAGTCACATACATACATTTATTTAGTCACATTTTTATCTGACTTCAAGAAGGAAGGTATTTAGAGGTGTTTTTTGTTGTGATTTGGAAAAATTGTTTATTTTTCACTAGGCATATTTCCCGTTTGGTCAAATTTTAATTATAAAAATCCAAATTTGAAGAAAAAATACTACCACTAAGCATGGAAAATTTAGGAATGAGGAATTAGGTGTATTACAATTAATCGTGATAAAGGGGCATTCAAACCGGTATAAAGCTAAGTTATTAAATGTAAGGATTAGCAACATTCTAAAAGAATATTTAAATTAAGGAGTGGGCACCGCATCGCCGCGGGCTGTAGAATTTGATACCCGGCCCTGTTCGTGCACTTCTGGTTTTTCGAAGTACAACACGTTTTAACGATGAAAGAAGACCCGTCAGGAAGCCTTATATAATAATGTTCTTGAAGGTTTACGAAGTTTGATAATGGCTGGACAGAATGATAAGACATTTAAATAGCAGTACTAATATTAAAATGTTAAGATTCTTTTGACAAACACGCAAACTCCTTGGGATCAACGTGATTATTCTATTAAAACTGTAAGGCCCGAGGTTACAGAAAGTTTTATTGAAAGGGACCCACAACTCACTAGCTGTAACAGTATTTACTAGTGCACAATACAGGGACGGAAAATTCTGAAATTATTATTACACACTTTTTGTCAATAAAGAATTATTGTTTTTACGAATTAGATTCACATTGAATATAGTGGGAGTGGATGTACTGGGAGTGTAAAAACAGATGGAGACATCATTTTACAAGTGTAACATCTCATTATGCCATGGGCGAGTCCCCGGGAACGGCTCGATGGAATGGAATTAAACGCTGCCGGGATAGACTGTCCCGGGGATATACGCCACGAGCGAGAGTTTGGCTACGAATTAAAGCTAAAACTAGATGAGACATAGTATTTTTTAAGTTTGTTAACACAACCCTCTTTTTTTTAATTTCATTTATAATGGAGAGAAGACCTTTTCGCTCGAATTACACAGTGACAAGAATAAAAAAAATGCATAGCGTTGTGGCTAAGGCGTCGGACGTGATTACACTTACACTGAAATTATCGAGTTGGTTCCCCGCTCGGGTTGCGTTGTATGTAGTGGCGATAATCTCGACACCTAACACAAATATGTGGATCTAAGACAGTCTGGCGAAATATTAGTGTCATATACTTCTTCGTACCATAGTATAATAAATGTGAGTATGTATGTTTCACTATTTCTTTTTAATGATGTAGGTGGCAAACTAGCAGACGGGTTATCTGATGGACAGTGACTACCGCCGCCCATGAACGCCTGCAACAGTCATAAGCGCGTTGACAGCTTTTGGCAGCAGTACTCTTTTGGTTTGCGATTCGAATTGATTGTACAAGCAAAAAAATTCTGACTTAAAATCATTTTTTTTTCTCTTCGGTTAACTTGCAGCCTTGCTGCCTATAAGCGACTACGAAAGCAATTACTATGTTATTGATAAACTGCCGACGTCTATGTAAACAAAACTGTACAACTCTTCGATATTATTATTATTATGTTCCAAGTATCATCAAAACTTTTAACTAAAGCACATCAACTAAAACTAACAATGTATTACAAACTCAACATTATTAAAGTCAGAATAAGTCAATTCTATTCCAGTATAACTTTATGTCCGCGGTGAAGGGTCGGACCGGCCTAGTCGTTCGCAAGTTCGATCAGACACTAATTGGGGTGTGAATTTGCTCCTGGGCCCACAGGCGCAATTGAGGGATCCGTTGCTGCACGATTTACTGCTTCTGTTTTGTCTGTGGCAAGAAGCATTTAAGCTTTTGGGGACTGAATAAGAGATGATATTTGTTTGCATCCGTTGTCAAAAATTGTTGTTTCATTAAAATATATACTCACGTCTATCCCCAAAGGGGTTGGGCGGGGCGAATTAAAGGCCCACATTTGCGCCACAAGCTAATATAATAATAATAAACCTCACACATTTCACACACGGCAGTCTGATCCCAAACTAGGCGGAGCCTCTACTATGGTAACCAACCTGCTGATAAACATACTTATATATTTCTAAATACATACATATTATAGATAAATTAGAAGCCACAGAACAAACAACATATATTTGTCCTAGGTGAGACGGCCCACGACCTCCGGCTTAGCAGTCAAGGTTACTAACCACTCAGCCCTGGATCTAAGAGGGGCGGGGGGGGATAGACAAACCGGGTGGCAGTTTCAGAGGGCGTCAAAATCATAATAAAGTATGATTAAAAATAAAAAAGTTACACAAACCGCCTAGCATACGGAAGCAGGGTTGGCTCACCGGCCACTTGTAAGAAAAGGGCGCTATACACACCAACACTACTGCTGTAACCACTAGACTAACAGGCCCGTCAAATAATAAGGTTGATTGATGGCAAGCCATGCTTCGTTCTCACAGAAAACCTGTGTTCAAAGCAATTCTTTTGTCGCTTTTCACCTAGTGAGTGACGTTACCGGATCCCAACCCCCTCTCCTCCCCCAACACCTAATTTTGGGGGAGAGACTCAAAGGACGACACACCACTTCTAACTCTTCGAGTTGCAGGGGTCCACGGGCGGCGGTCACAGTCACTTACCATCAGGTGACCCGTCTGCTCGTTTGTCGCTCGCTTACCAAAAAAAAAATTAAGTCTCTTCCCAGGTCAAATTTTTAACCCACCCTCTTTGTTTCAGCTAATATCAAATTTTGCCGATGTTTTCGAAGACATAAAGGTACGACCTTTACCAAAGCGTTGTCTCTGCCGTACCCATCTTGGTAAACTCAGAACTTTTATTTTTACAGATACACTGTCACGATACATACCATCAATATCACGCTGCAATTTCCACTAGTTTGTTCAAAAAAAACACAATAGGAATATAGAAATGGAGAACGGAAACAGGCTTTAAATTGAAAACAACGCAGTCGGTTTATATTTCGCTAGTTCAAAGGTTGCGCATTTGTCTAATTTAGATGGCTTTTGACAGAAGGACAAACAGATAGTCTCGTTATACTGCCTTGACAATAAGGCTCTATTTTGGACCCTTTTGGGGCGGAACTACGAGATTATAATGCTAACTTCTGAGTTACGCTTCTAATGATGTGACTATTCTAATGATGTCAAAGTTTGAAGATATCGATAAAACTTGATTTAATTACGTTTAACTAGTTCATTTTAATTAGATACATACATTGATAAACGTAGGTACGCAGAAGGTAACAAATATCGATTGATAATGAAAGTTACTATATTTATTGTGTATGGTAATACGTAAATCTGAGCTATACAGTGCTATATTGGTGAATAAGGCAAAATACAGCTAATTCCACTAGCATATAATAGCTACACAAAACATAACAGCAACCTAAGTCACAACATAATGTCAATTCTGAAAAATCATGGTTTGTCAGCCTGAAATGAATTTTCTTTTTTATGGATTTTCACAAATAAATATTTACATATTTACATTTATAGAAGTTCTCTTGCCTGAACATAGTTAACTTTTTATGTTTTAAGTTCAATAAGGCAAAGAAAACTAATAATAAGTATATTTTAAAAAAGTACCTATTGTTAATACAATTTTTTTTAAGTATTTGTTACAACAGTCTGCCATAAAAAATATCAATTCTGATAAAAATTTAAACAATATTCCACAGTTCTAAATGCAATTCAAATATAGAAAATGTGCGGGCCGAGCGAGTGGTGGTTGGTGCTCGACGGGCGGCACGTTCGCCATTTTACGTAGCGTTTTTACGATGTACCCGATAACGTTTACGAGGCGCGTTGAGTGGCGTCGCCGCGGCTCGCCCCGACTGATTGCATGCGAGGGCACCACGTGATAGGGCTTGTTTTATACATTTATAAAATTTTATTGATAACATTTTGATTCTCTTACAATAAATACAGTTATACATAGTAAAATGTCACAGATATAAGTATACCCGCAAAATCGTTAATGAATATTAAAAGAGTCTCAGGATATTGGCATTACAATAAGTACTTATTGCCCTTGTGGTAATCTCACACCTAGAGTTAACATGGGTTTATTTACAGAACCTACTACCTCACGGATCAGGTGACGGAGTGGGTGCGTCAGCCCGGCTATGTAACCTTGTCGCAGCCAGGCAATTTAAGATATGTAATACCTACTATGTGCTCTCGTTATTACCCTTACAAATATACAATTACATGTCATGACATGGCGAAAGTTTAAAAGTTAATTGCAATAATTTAGATCAAAAAATATATCTAAGACTATCGCAATGTGTTGTTTGTTAATAAGTCTCCTTAAAGTCGATATCGATATTTTGGATCCTTCGCCACATCCTTACCAGGGTCGGGTATCCGTGACACATCGTGTAGTGTAGCCGACGACATCGCGCGGCGTATTTTATGCGTCCCGTCGCGTTGCCCCGACCGCATCCGAGCGAGGCCGACATTGGCCGAAGGGTTCCCACAAAGCAAGAATGTTGCCTTGTTTTTATGAATTTACTTTTTATATTTTGCACATATGTAATTCACTTAAGATTTCCTTTTGAAGCCATACAAATGACACAGTCTCAAGATCTTTTTCGAATAGCGCTTTTTTAAACTTTTTTAATTCAAAAAACAAAAAAGTATAGGTATTTAATTATTCTTGTAATGATAATTATTGCTAAATTAACTGTAGTAACTGACTGTAAAATCTGTCAGCGGCAAAATCTAGTTTCACAATACAAAAAATATTCTAAATATAAAATAGAATTCTTTGACGGATTCTTTTTTAACAGCTCAATTATCATATCGCCACTTAACGTTTATTTGTTTCGATGAATCCTTTCCTTAAAATAACAAGGCTTATGTTAAAATTTTAAAATTCAAAAATGTCTAATTTCAAATGCCATCCCTAACGCCGACCGCTCCCGACCTCTCACAAGTCCGCACGAATGACTGCCCCGAACGAACGAACACAGCCCCACGAATTATAATGAGATAATGTTTTTTTCAACTGATATAATTTATGTTCCAGTGTTGATGACTGTTTCAATGAGAGCTAGCAACCGAGGTGTTGGTACAGTGTCACATTTGATAGAATAATAATTAAGGAAAAATAACCGTAACCAAGAAAAATTAAAGTTTAATATCCTATACCATAACTGTATCATTGCATAGTATATAGTTATTGAGTTGTTTTACCACTACAAATAAATATATTCCCATTTGTGGATATAAAACACAAATGGGACTAGGTATATTTTATGAGTAAATTCAAGATTGCAACTACTGTATTCCTATTCCATCTGTTAAACCAAGTGTTTAGCTGTATATTTTTTTTGGTAACTGGCTTAGACAAGCTAGCTTTTGTTGTAAAGAGAAAATTACAAAATAAATAAAAACTAAATGCGTATAGCGGAGTGGGCAGTCTCTAGATTCCTAGTAACTGAAGGCCAATTCTCGTAATAAAAGTTAAATCAAAATTCAGTTACGTTCAACTCTCGATCTCGCAACTGTCATAAAACGTGTTTTCGTAGTAAAATAGTAAAGTATTACTAATACTAGCAGATTACCGATTCAATTATCGGTTACAATACGATATAATCACATTTACAGTCTACGTAGGATGTTTATTAGGTACTTTACTACGAAAACACCTTTTATGACGGTTGTCGGATCAAGAATTGATCGGAACTGAATTGTGACCATATTTTTATTACAAGAATTGGGCAGCTGGTTTTTCGTTCCTACAAAACTACCATTGTATGCGTTTGTATATTAGTGGCAAGGAATTTGTATCAACCACGTTTTTTGACACAGGACATCTGGGCATCTCTAACAGACAACCTTTTCAGGCAGGATGATTAAGACAATTATAGAATAGTGTTGCCAGACTTCCACGTGGAGCATAGAGCACAAGAATATTAAGTTTCTTTGTGACTCGCCGAGTGTCACGTTCGGCATATTCTCTTGACTCGTTGTTTTGTTTATGCGAAAGTACATATTTTTTCCTTCTGATGCTTCTGGTTCAGTATCTTTTTTATAGGTAGAAATGACGTTGATTATTGCATAATATAAATGTGTAAATTTATTTTTCAATGCCCCTAATGCCATGATTGCAAACTAGGGGATAATGTATAACATCGTTTCGGCCGGCACCCCTCCTTGTGACGATAACTACTTTATTTTTCTATCGAATTACTGTAAAGTTTATTTACTCGTGTGTCTCGTCTATTAGCAAATAATACTTTGAAAAAAACCATCTACCTCTACTTCTTCAATCTTACCATCGTCATTCCTTATTCTTTGTTCAATGCATTGTGTTGCGAGACGCTTAAGTTATGATATGGCCATCATCTCAAGCTTGTATAGCAGCATACATGTCGCACCTTTATCCATCTTACCATCGCCTATAAAAAGGTGACTTGCTTAGACTACGTCCTTAATTTTAGCGATGGTAAAGCGAGAGCGAGCCTACATACAACAATACACAGAAAACGACATCGAGTGTGCTATTCTCTAAGGAAACAGCCTTGCGTACAGCGCTGCCACAGCGTCGAACTTCAAACTAACTTAGTTTAAAATTCGACGCTGTGACAGCGCTGTAGCGTCAAATTTTAAACGAACTCAGATTAGTCGTGGAAAGAGTGCTTGTTTACCTCATCAGCAATTATAACTAAACAAACGCAATTGAAAATAAATACAAGATCAATCTTTGAATCTGGCTTCTAACCCAATGAATCGAATACGATTATTAGTCAACCGGATACAATCATATACGCAGAAAATCTATTCAAATAGATGCATTTCTAAACAGTACTACTAAAATATACCCGCCTATACAGCATCAGAACACTGTAAACCGACTAAATGGCTTCCTATCGGGTAGTATTTTAGAACAATTGGTATCAGAATATTCTGTGTCAATATGGCGGTGACGCACACAGCGCTCTGTGCTTGATAGTCACTATTTAAACAGACAGAGGTATTAATTAATCTATGCCACTCTATGAGCATATAGCACAGATTACTAAACTGACTAGAATTAAAGATCTCTCTACGTAGATGCGGTTACATTATGGCGATATTATAAGGCTTGGTTCAACAGTCACTATTTGTGTTGTATGTCTTGTTATATCTAATGTATATCCCCCCTACTTCTAATTAGGTGTTAGGTAGGGTGTTTCTAAAATAAGTTCGTATGAGGTTAGGATTTACCGTAACACATCAGGATCCAAATAAATTAAAGAGTTACCCTAACAATTGACGAATACACGCAGGCTTTTAGAGCTCAAAGCTCACAGATAGCCTAAAACTCATTACGTGACGAGATTCTTTAGCATATACATCCGTAGCAATTTTAACTACTTCTTGTATTTACTTTTAACGAAAGACAGTGCTAAATATTGTATGATTATTTTGCAATTCTACACCAAAACTACCCATGAATTCGCCTGTTTGCAGTCGTTCTGTCCATCCAAAGGTTGTCTGTAAGAAATTGCTTTTTAGCTATAAGGCCGCAATTGAAACATCGCCGGAAACGAGTGATTTTTGGTGTACAATAAAGACTATTGTCTCGTACAATATTTGAATCAAACGTAAGTATTATAAATTACTTTTAACTTGAACATTTTTGCTAAAATATCATATAATCTCAGCAATTTCAACTAAAAGGTATAAAATGGACAGCCTGGTGATGTCGAATATGGCGATGGCGAATAATGATCCACAATCGAAGAATATTTGGCCGAGAGTGACAATAGTCGGCGGTTATAGAACTCAACTTGGAATTTCAAATTAACTTTAGCCCAATCGGTATCAGTCAGTATATATTAATGCAAATAATTTATATCTCTTTAGCGTAGTAGTATGTAGTGTCACTGAATTATAATAACTTAGGCAAATGATTGGCAAAGAATGTGTGAGTTCGACTCCGAGGGTATAAGATTGACACTGTAAAAGTGACATCGTAGTGTTAAAAAAATACAGCACAATTTTAAAGTTTTCATAAGGCTCATCCGCATGCGCAACTATTCGAGAACAAAAATATTTATTTAGCTTTCGTTGTAGGGGTGAATACGAATATAGTAATCTGAGTGACTGACTTTACCAGTACTAAGTAATCATGAGTTACATCCTCATAAAAATGATATGAAGAAGGCATGGATGTATGTCGCTTCATCGTAACATGAACATGTTCCAACATAAATCTCTCAATATAACAGTTATTCTAATATCGCACCAGTAATAAAATTTACGATGTGCGAACCTAAACTGGTAATAAACAAGGTAACTGTGGCGCAAAATGTTAACTTTTCAGTAGAGGTAACGACATGGCATTCGATATACTAAGTGAGAGTACTAGGTATACATGTGTATATAGAGGTGTTCGGAGCTCGTGGCGGGCGGTAGCGCCGTCGGTCGGATGTATAAAGTGGCGCGCCGGTGGCCGCATGACATAGCTATAACTCCGCGGTAGCATGACAAACAGCCGTCGAGGAAACCGTGGAGTTGAATCTGTTTCATGCATTTATAAATTTCTCGACTTTTTTCAAGTAAAACTTTATTACAAGCGTGCGCTTGACTAGCTGGTGAATACGTGACGAGAGCGTTACGAAAAGTGTGATCGGGCGAGGCAAACGGCAGTTGAGAGTTTGATATAAGTTAGTGAAGATAGAAAGAGAGTTACGTTTCGTATATTACTGTAGGGGCAAGAGAGTGAGGTACGAGCACATTTTCTTTCTCTCGTTCTCTCATAGCCAAGAAGTTTTACTTCAGTCGTGTTGTCTAAAGGTCCCTCGTTATTTTTTACAAGACTGATGAAGTCTTGTAACTTAGGTTAGTAGTATTGTAAGGAGAATTATAGATGCGATTAAAAATTGTTATTCGTGTAAATATCTTATAGCATGGTAGCGGAGAGAATTATTGCTGGCATTTTATTACATAAAATATATTATTTCATCGAGATACTTTAAAATAAAAAATTAAATGTATACACAAATGTGAGGCATACATTATGTATATGGTAGTTATTTTATCGAAGTCCACATATAAACATATTCCTAGTAAACCAAAACTAAAAAAATAAAATTATCTAGCATCGTTTCGACTCCGCGCTCACTGAGTGCGCGCTCGACACCGGAGGGCGCCGTCGCTAAAGCGCGATACTACGGGCTCGCCTCGGGCGGCGCGAACCAATTACCCGCCGCCGCCGAGCGGGCATTTACCCCCCTCCGTCTCTCCCCACTTCACACACCCGGCCGCCTCGTTCACGACGCGCCGCAGAATTACTTATCTCCTCGCACCGCTGTTGCCCTGGTACTCTGCCGCCAGCCGTACGCCCGCAATGCGAATGCGCCGCAGCTTTTTGTCGCACGATCTCACCAAGCATAATGTGCGTACCTACCTACCCCTTTTCCCATATGCCAAGCGTATTATATAGGTGTAGTGGTAGTATATATAGACTATATATATGTTCCTAGAGACATATTAAGCAAAGAAATGTATGCAATAAATGAACTACGAGCATAAGTCGTTCATTTTCAGCGATAATATTGTGATAGAAATTATTATCGCCGTTCCTTAAGCACGTACTTATTAATGAAGTCTTTGTTACTTCCGTAGCAATAGTGCATTAATATGACCACTTGAACTTGAAGTGTTTAAAAGATAAGCGGTAAGGCCGTTATTGTGGCGAACTGATTACGTTTTAAAACCTGTGCATTGCCACACATACTTATACAACGTTATCTAATACCGGTATAAAGTTTTAAACGCAGTAACTGCAAAAGAGTCGCATAAAGAGTAGGTATTAAAAACTGAGGTGTGTAGTAATTTGTAGTTCAATTGAAAATCTGACTTATTGCAGTAACAAAAAATGTGGAACTTTAAAATTATCCTAAACTATTTATATGTAAAGTAAATATTGGGCATCCAACCGGCCGATACGGTAATCACTCGTTTAATAAACTAAAAAGTGTTTCAGTTTCACACCCAACATTGTAAATAAAATATTGATACATTTTCAATACGAACTTTTCATTTCCGCAGCACTCTAAAGCCCGAATTTAAATATTTAATACCAGAATATGTTTCACTTAATGTCGACTACATTTATTTACTCCATTGCACTAGTTCATAAAATATTTTGTTCAGGTGATTTTTTTAAACTAAGTACGGAGGTTCTTTAGTGTTCAACATATTCTCTGAACTTACGCCATATTAAGACGATTAGTATGTATTCTAAGTTATGAAAAGCCAAAACAACGCCTTAAACTATATCTATCCTAAATATATCTCAAAATCAATATTTTTTAAGTTTATTATTCTAACAATAAAGTAAATTAGTACGGACAGGTATTTTTTGGTAATGACGAAATTATTTACCTAAAACAAAAGTTATTAATATTAATACTGGGATCACATTCAGTTAAATTCACAAAAAGTGGCTTTGTCGCTATGCTGCTATAAAGATGAGAGGAATAAAAATGTGCATATCGTCAATGGATATAATATAAACAATTAAGTACATAGTACAAGCTCTGCTTAGTTTGAAACTAGATGGCGTTGTGTGCTAAATGTCCGAAAATATTATTATTAAGTATGTAGCGCACAAACGCTTAGTTACATAGACTAATCGTTTGTGCTCTTCTACGATTAGAATTGAGTTGAGACGATTGAATATTTCTTTAATTATAGCAGAAGAGGTCCATTGCTTTAGTTAGGGTCTCTCTGGATGGGCCGCTGGAATTTTTTAATTTAGATGATATAGTTACACACACAGACAACGCACATTACAGTTAAAAGTTTAAATACACAGATATGTATACAGCTATTTAACGTAGACTTAGAGGGGGAAATATGGTCGTCTATGCCTCCAATACGTATCCAATTCACTTACAAAGCGCTTTCATTTATTTACCCGTTAATCACTGAAGTAATTTCTATGTGTATACTGGTGAGTTTACAACTCAAAAACTACAAAATCGATCAAAAACGTTCTAGGTTACTAGCTATACTACCGATAATGATTATGTAATAAATCATCGATAGATTCTCATTTTTTATGGTATTTGGCAAACGAGCGAATGGGCACCTGATGGTAAATGACTACCACCGCCCATGGACACCTTTTTTTTAAGGGGGATAGATAGAAATACTTTAATATCAAATACCTTACGTTTAAATCAAAATGGTCGGACGGGAGTTCTACTCTTCCAGTGAAAACGATTTCGTTCATCGATAGATGTAAATAAAATAAGATGTACGACGATGATGCACAAAACGTGAGGGTCCTAATTAGGACCATTTCAAGTGAGCGCACTATTCTAGAAAATTCATAAAATGCCTTCCTGTGTATTCCAAAACTGCACAAATTACGACACAAAGGTAAATAAAGATAAAGGAATATTATATCATTGGTAAATGTGTTTTGTTCTAAAATGCATTCATAGATGTGTGTACGGTTACGGAACAAATATTATCTGCGTGCAGTATGAATATAACGTATCTGCCTTAAAATTATCATTGGAAAACTGACTAACTTTTTTTATGATAGTTATCCGATAAACATAAGGTTCTAAAATTCCTAACTGGGTTTATCTTCACGCGGTCACCTTAATGTAAACTCGTAACTTACCTAACTAGCGTGATAAATTCAAGGATTGAAAACTACGTCCAATGTGTTTGGTGTAAACATAATGTTACTACAAACGTCTGACCTATGGTGAAAGCAAAGATTTACCAATTAATATTAATAAAATTCCCTAACGTTTATTTCATTTATTTTTATCAGGCAAGTTTTAAGTTTTAGCACAGAGACAAAGTAAATGTTGAATAAATAGACATATTAACTACCGACGTTTTCTATGTAAGTAATGTGTATATGTAATGTAAGTTGTATTTATCTATGTAATTTGGAATCTTAATCCCTTAATATTTCACCCTTACAATTACCCTTCGAAAATTCAAATGGAATATATTATAATAGTAATAGTTCACAATATAGTGGTCACAAATGAGATGAAAACATCATTTTTTAAAGTCATATTATACAAAATTTGGATATTCGTTTTAAAATTCATTTACCATAGGTTATTAAAGTGTCGCGAAGCTTAAAGCAGCGAAGGCCTGAAAGCATTCCCGAACGAAGCTGGCCGGGCTGTGTGAAGTTGCTCGCTCTTTCAACGTTGCCTATTCGTCCGAGAATCTCAGCGAGTTCTCGCAGAGAATGTAGTATACATTAATATTTTGTTGAGAAACCCAAGCTAGGGGTGCCACAAGTAGACCTGTGGATATAGTTTAGGTAAAAATAAATAAAAGAAGGTTGTATTGCTCACTATTGCGGTTTTGTGTTCCTATAGTTTTTTAATGCCCTTAATAGATACATAGGCGGTGGTAAATTGGCGGCCTTTTTTTTTGTGTGTTAACGACCTATGACGCCCTGTGTGTAGATAAGTTAACATTTTAAGGGGTACCTTAAAATTCTCTTCTCTGCCTTAGGACATGCCGATCACTTTCAGTTCTTATTCCGTTAAAATGATGTATCGGTTAAAAGTTGTAACAAAACAACAATAGTGCAGAGCACAAATATTAAGTTCTCATCCGAGTTTAGATTGATACAAGGGTCACAATGATGGTTAGCCATGTCAAATGCAATCTCGGTGATCAGTAACCCTACACAATACACGCACAGCCCGTCAAAGCTCGGGCTGAGAACCAACACGTAGACACATGGTTATCTATATTCTTACGCCGCGCGTCAGTAAAGCGCACCCGCCTGCTCGCCTGTTGCAGGGTTACCACACAGAAAAAATATTTTTTCTAAATAATAATTTTGAGTGAGACTTTATTCAAAATAATTTATGCCTCGTAAAGGTAGGTCCTTTGGCGATTAATGTTAACTTAACGTATCGTGTAGTGCTAAGTAAACATTGTTATACTTTGGTTAACATTCCGTTAAAGAAAAGTGTTGAAACATAATAAAAATCCCTTAAAGTGCTAAAAAGCTACTTGAAGTAATTTTAGGGAAGATTTTCTTGAAGCAGCAGTAACAATAGCAGGACATCAGAAAAGTTGAAGAGGTCACAATCGAGTAGAACTGTTTTAAGTATTTAGGCCAAAAAAGTCACTCACGAAAACTCTTGGCACGCAAACCTAAGTGTTTAGGTGCCAAGTACTGGTCACAGTATCTACCCCACTCACGTATCACGATATCACAAATCTTGCATTTAACATGGAGCCACATCGCTTATCGTAGTTTTTGCCGCGTCTGTGTCAAGTCGCGCCTGTTTGTTGTCTCGCGCTACTCCCGAGATATAGGGCTGCCAGACAAACCAATTCAATTGAATATCTCAATAAACGATTTGGCACCAATATGAAAATTACTTGTCAAACATTCTCTCACTGAAATCTCTATATAAACCAGTTTTTTTATGGATTCGTTTTATTCTAATCACGGGTGGGGAACCTATTACATATATGTGTAAGTATGTACGTTTTATGTAGCTTTAAAGAATTATGAACTTAAGCAATAGTATAGTGAATTTACACAAATTAACAAGACAATATACTATGTGATAGACATAGTATATTGTCTTGTTAATTTTAATTATCCGATACTTACAAAATGAATATTTGTAACAAAATAATACAACAACTTACATATATATATATAATAGAATAAAATTAGAATAGAATAATATTCTAAAGTTAATTAATGAAATCTCGAATTATTTAGTGTCCTGTTCTGGGGGACATCACAATCAAAAGTTATGTTGTATTATCTATGGCGAAAGTTAACATGCAGAAAAGTCGGTGTGTGACAGTACTAGTAGTATAATGCTGTTACACATTGAATACCTAAGTGTTAAAAGTGGCGACTTACTATAATTTCATTTATTATTAAAGTAATCGATGTATATGTTTCCTAATAAAATCTTCATATTGCTAATTAAACTTCGACCAAAAATCCTTCCATATACGAAAACTTACAGAATGCTGTGACCTGAAAGTCCCTGTTTAGTAATAAATAAATCACCGCACAAATAAAACAACAACTTAACTCCAACCTCAACTTGTACTGAACTTAAAAAGATATAACATCGACGAGGGAGTCCAAAAATACATCTACCTCGCTTTGGCCAACCCTAGCTATAATTTACGACTGAGGCCGCGTCGGCCCGTCGTCGGGCGCAAGCCGGGCCCAATTTATAACGTAATTTTTACAATGGCCCGTCGACCTATGCCGGCCGCCGGGATTATACAGTACTTGACCGTTGCATTGAGAGTAACGTATTGTGCACTGCAGTATGTAAGGGAGCTCTTTATTCTATATGGCGCCCTGGTAACTGAAGCGAGTTGGTAAGGCCTATTTTTCAGGATATTCACAATGAATAAAAAACTCTAATCCCATACATAAGTACATACACTGTTCGCATTTGCGTATGAAATAAATAATTAACTTTTAAAATAGTATTAACGACTTCTATGCGTCTTTATCATGATGAGTAGTAATAAACTGTATTTTTCATTTATTTATTTTCACACATAGAGGGAGCATTTTTCTTAAAAGATGAAATGGACTAAACGGGAACCTTTCAAACAAAGAAATAATTTGAAAATTTGATTCATAATTGACGGAGTTGTAAGGTAACAAACATTAAAAATACAGCCGAACTGTAAACTTCCTCCTTTATTTGAAGTCGGTTAAAAACGAAATGACTTAGAGTAGAAACATAACTTGTATAGTTAATCTAAGTGACAAACGAATACCACAAAGACAGTACCTAACTCTTACTGTACCGCAGGGAACTATGAACACCGTATTGCGAGTATTTCGGATTAACGAACACAAAGCACGCCGGGACGGACTCAAAACAATTACTACGTGTAATTGTAGTTGGCAGGGTTAGTTTTAAAACTTACAACAACTAGGAAATACTGACGTTAGTATAACTAATCAGCTCAACAATAAATGCGAAATTACATTTATTTTGGATGTGGGCAGCACGGAAACGGTTGTTGTGGCGAACCTTGGCGGAGGCCCATGTCCAGCACTGGACGTCGTTCGGCTAAGATGACGATGATAAACAATAAAAAAGACTTATTTGGTATAAGTCCTTTGAGTGTAAAACATTTAGTAAGTTAAGCAATTAGGCCAATTTCCGAAATAAGTATGTTTTAATAAAAAAAGACACGCGCCGTCGAAAAGTCTATGTTGTCGTCCTAGGATGATTAACATTTTTCTTGTTTTTTTTATACGAAAGTCTTTACGAATAATATTTTTTTAAGAGTGTTTACTGTGAAGTTGGATATTTCGAGATTCGACCAAATCGCTTTCTGTTGTTGATGCATTACTTATGTATTATTATTATTTTATTAAATTTTAATTGTCATTTCTTTGTACTGTTAATTTTAGGTTGTAATGTTATACGATACGATACGAAAAATACCTTCAATAACAGTTGTGAGACTGAAAATAGATCGGAACTTAATTGTGACCGAACTTTTATTACGAGAATTGGCCTTCTTGTACAATTATAAGCCACCGTATATAAGCCAAATATCAAACAAAGTACAAGCCTCTTCTACTAAGCCAATTTCGAATTAAGACTTTGTAAGTTTGCGAACACGACGACAAGGGCTAAGAAGATAACCAGATTATTGGACTTTTAGATCGACACGAACGCCGAATGTACTCAGTATGGACCAGATATTACAAAGCAAAGACCTTTTTTTTTTTTTTTTTTTTCCGTGCGGAAATCCCCTCGGATACCACCTGTCGGTGGCATGTCGGACACGAACCGACTAAAACCGCACGCCTTCGCCGGGTACTAATAGCCGGGGAACCAGGTATACCCTAGAAAGGAAGGCCCTGGTGCCCCGACATACCTCGGGTCATCTACAGACGAGTAGACGACCCCCGCCCCGTGTGGGAACCCCATGTTCCCTGTGCTCCCTGGAAGCGAGCGCGCTTCGCAACGCGCTCGCCGCCGCCCCGGCCTGCTTCTGCTAGGGTGACAGATGGCCTCACCTGTCACCCCCAGGCCTGCGCTTATGGAGGACGAAGGTCGTTCTGCGACCTCCGGCGCCTGAGTCGCCTGCGCTGCCTGGCCCGTGCCCGGGCCTGGCGGGCCGGGAGAGTTCTAAACCTCTCCCGGTCCCGCTCCGCCGTCTCCTTCGCGAGCATAACTTGCTCGCAGAAGGAGACGGCAGAGTTCCACGCACTCTCGCTCCGCACGATAGCCGCAATCAGGCTATCGAGCGAGAGAACTCTCACTCCGATGGCCGCCACGAGGTCTCGCCTCTGCTCAACCCACGCCGGGCACTCTGCCAGCGTGTGGATCAGACACAGGTGATCTCCGAAACATCCCTTCCCAGTGATCACCTGCGTCAATCGGTATGAGAGGGTCCCGTGACGCCTCTCGAGCCAATCCTCCATAACGGGTCTTACCGCCGCAATGACGGCGTGCCCGGCGCTCGGTTGCCCGAGTCGTTCCCTCCACTCCCCTATGATGACCTGGCGGAGTTGGGATTTCCGGTCATCGATTTCTCGAATCTCGGGGTATCGACCCAACTCCTGCGCCTCCTTGCGCCACTGATACAGTGCTGCAAGGGCTCTCGCCTCCAGGTCCCACGGTGGAGTTCCGGCCAGGAGACTCGCCGCCTCGAAGGAGATCGTGCGGTACCCCCTTATGATCCTGATGGCCAGCATTCGCTGCGGTCGCCGCAGTATCGCGACGTTGCTGGCCTTCAGGGCCCCCGCCCATACTGGGCACCCGTAAAGGGCCACAAAGCAAAGACCTAACTTTATTGCTAAATGAACTCTAAATGTTCCTTGCTTTTTATGAGTAAAATTGAAAGTGTGTTTATGGAGAGCACTTAAAGCCTTAATAAATCTTTAAGGAATGTGTACCTACTAGAAGGAATGACCTAACCACCTAAAACATTGTTTTGTTTATCTATTCATACTAATATTATAAATTAATGCGAAAGTGTGTCTGTCTGTCTTTCTGCCTGTTACCTCTTTACGCTTAAACCGCTGAACCGATTTAGATGAAATTTATTATAGAGATAGTCCGAGTCCCGGGAAAGGACATATAGTAGATTTATTGTAGAAATCATACTTTAAGGGGGTGAAAAGGGAGGTGGAAGTTTGTATGGGGAATCAAGAATCGCTGAACCGATTTAGATGTTAGTATGAAGATACTTTGATTCTTGAGGAAAGACATATGTTACTTTTTACCGCGTTAACTGACAATTACGCGGGCGAAGCCGCGGGAAAAATTAGTACATAATAAAATTAACTACTTACCCTGACTTACCGACTAATTCATCAACACAGCCTAAACCACTTGGGCTACGAACTTGAAATTATGCAAGCTGATGCTTTTCATGATATAGGCACCCACTAAGAAATGATTTCTAGGAATTTCACCAATAAAGGGGTAAAATAAGGGTTGTATGCAAGTGCGTTATTTTCAAAGTTAAAAACACGAAATAAGAAATAATCACGGGAACGAAGTCGCCGGCAATAGCTAGTCACTTATAGTGTACGGGCAAACGAATCCCTGAAGTAGTTACGGCGAATTTTGGACACCGGCAAACCAAAAGTAGCGAATGTTTTAACATTAGCTAAATAAAAGCTTAAAACAAATAATAGAAATTTTCCTACAAGCGACAGCTATTCGAATTTTAAAAGTTAAAATTCGGTCCTTTGGCCACGGGAATACGGCTCTTCCTTCTATTAAGAAAATGGTGGAACGCCTTACATTCAAAACACGAGCAAAAACAAAATGTAGTAGCATTTGTTTAACAAGAGACGGGAACGCGAATTACAAGTGAATGGATGTGCTCGTAGCATTCCGTCATTTCTGTTACATCCCTGGGGATGAAACAAGCTCGATCTTAGAAGGAATATTTCAAATATATATTTTATACGGAGCAGTGATAGCGCGAGAAGTGCTCCTCTGTCAGCGAGAATTTGACTCGGCATATCGATATAAAGTGGAATAAATTGGGAGTTTTTTGACGAGTCACGCAATTTACGGGTGGTTTAAAACAGTAACTAGGGAAGTAGAGTGATCTGAGATAAGTTATTATGTTGATTTGAATTGATTCACGAATGATATTTTGTTTGTATACGACCGTGAGTTCGTTGTGCGATATCTACAGAACATTCAAACAGATTTTTACCAAACATAATCCTTTTTTTTTCCGTGTGGAACTCCCCTCGTATACCACCCACCAGTGGGTGATTATGTCGGACTCGAACCGACCAGTAGCCAGGGAACCAGGTATACCCTAGAAAGGAAAGCCCTGGTACCCTGACGTACGTCGGGCCATCTACGGCTTATGGATTACCCCTCCAGTGTGGGAACCCGGATGAACTCCGTAGCGCGTCGCGCCGCCACCCACCCTAGCCTGCTTCTACGGTACCTGGCCCGTTCTCGGGTCTGGCGGACCGAGAGTGTTCTGAAACTCTCCCGTTCCCGCTTCGCCATCTCCTTCGCTAGCATAAACTGCTCGCAGAAGGAGAGGCGGAGTTCCACGCACTTTCGTTCTGTACCATGGCGACAATAATGACACCGAGCGAGAGAATTCCCACTCCGATGGCCGGTACGAGGCCACGCCTTTGCTCCACCCACGGCGGGCATTCTGCCAGCGTGTGGAGCGCCGTGTCCACGGTCCGGCTATCAATGGTGGCACTCAGGCGTTGGCTCCTTGCCGATAAGGTACATCCTTTCCCGGTGCTCACCTACGTCAGCCGGTATGCGAGGGTTCCGTGATGCCTCTCAAGTCAATCGTCCATAACGGGTCTCAGGACTCCGTCACATGTGCCGCGCCTCCTCGCACCACACATACTCCTAAAATAAACCGTGACTGCAGTCACGGCCTATTTTAGGAGTATCGTCTTGTCAGTAAAAAAATTTCAGAGATCATAAACTAGTAGGTGTAATTGCTCAATTTAGTCATCGCTTCCAACTTTCAACGGGAACCACACAACTTTGACAACACTAGTTGGCAATAGGAAGTAAATACTTAATTCCCACAATAACATGTGACGGTCTGCGATGATCACCTGCTAAACTAGAGTTAGCCAGTTGTTCTACAAGTTCTAGAACAAAACTCGTTTTGGTTAACGTAATTTTCTATGTTAGGTAACTGTCGGATTGTTCTGTGTCTACTGATTGTAATACTGAAGTAAGTCTGCTATCCTAGTATCATGGGCATATTTTGGGACTACATTTAGTGTTACACAAAAACATATAATTTAAACGTAGGTATTTCCAAACAAAATTGTTCTTATATAATATTTGCATTTTAAATCTTAAATATAAAAGATAATTATTAATTACCTTTTTTTTTTTTTGTCTGATCATGGTGTCCTCACGTTAGAACGACTTAATCATAATTACATAATTAATAATATAACTGATCCATGACATAACTTTGACATATTTAGATCCTAATTAATAATATAAATGAGAATGTGAATTTGTATGTTTATTACCTCTCTAACGCATAGACTACTAAACCGATTATCATGATATTGCTTTACCTTTTTTAAGGAATCGATTTTTTAAATGGTATCCTTCTATCGTTCTAAATTTAAAAACGCATCAACACTTCCATAACGCTTATTTTGTTGTTAGCACTAAGCACCACTGGACTGATCACAAGCTTTTCTTGCACATGCTGAGCTCGCTCCGACTCAAATGTGATGTTGTGGAATAATTTAATTGCCGAGCAACACCACTGCATCCGCCATTGCTCCGCGGAGCTTGAATTTTGTTTATATATTTTTGCTTGTTTTGAAATTTAAAAATATGAAAACATGCGTTTATTTTATTTTAATTTTAAGACCTTTGTAAATAAAGGTCTTCAAATTAAAATAAAATAATGATATGATGATGAGTAATGCGATATTAAGATAGACCACCCTAACCAATCTAAAACCATTTACAATTACAAAGACATAGAAATATGGTTGAATTTGGCGCTAAATTTGTTATCCGTGTGGTGACGGATTAAGAATACGGTATGTCACCAGCCCTATTTATCGCGTGGGTGTCGTAAGAGCCGACTAAGGAACTAAACTACAAGACAACAGCACTGCAAAGAGAAGGAAAACTTGAAACAAACCTTATACCAATCCGTCTGGCCAGCGTTGTATAGCAGGCCTAAACTTCCTTTCTAAGGAGATGCCTATGTCCAGCAGTGGACTATTATAGGCTGTTGATTGATTGATTGGCGCTAAATTCTAGTTTTTTTTGTCAAGAAAGTTCCACTACATTCTCACTTACGTATCTGGTATGGTAGCATTTAACTCAAATGTGAACAATAAAGAGGTATATATATGTAAACAGTTACGCAACAAAATACCAGCCAAGTTCACATTAAACTAGTCACAAGGTTTTCATTACAACATTACTGAACTTAACACTAAATAATTCTCATTTGTTTTTTCTGTGAAGATCTTACTCATAAATTTACATTGATGTTTTAATCTCTTTTAAACTTGGTGTTTAGCCAATCGACTTTAGTAAACGCTATCATCCTTCCTTATAATCCTAAATGCAACTTTGTGTCGTGGGAGCCTTTACAATCAACGAACGCAATATCACCTAAACTCGAGATCATGTTACTGTAATCTTAAGAACAATCTCAATAATTTAATATTTATTTAAAGTTTCTTGACTCAACAGTACTGTTGACCATAAATATGTTCCCTCGTCTGAAACCAATCAAGTTATGGTGAACTTTAGAATAGACTAATCCAATTTCATGCGTATATGACGTATCAAATGATTAAATGATATTTATTTCTTTAAGTAAATATTTTCAGATATTTTTACAAGTCGGATTTTACAGCTAGAAGGAGCCGGCATTTCCTAAGACTCACTCATGGAAGAAACGGCGAAACAAACAAAAGGGTGTCTTTTTTTTTAAATCCGTAAACAAAATTAAATAAAAAATAAATTAAATAAATAAAACAAGAAGCTAATGACCTTTTTAGCCCTCCTCGTCCTCTTAACGTATTACGTTATATGTATGAGTCTAAATTTAAAATGTATAATTTTAATATAATTTTCATAATATTTGTTTACTATTTTAAAATTTAAACAGTTGTAAAATAACGTAGAAATCACTGCAAGAAGAGGAAGTATAATTTTTTTAAGATGGATATATGTACAGAGACAAGATTTATCTTTATTAGCAAAAGGATTAGGAGACCCATAAATTATAGGAATTTAAAAGGTCCTGCTGCTAATAAGCGTTTAATTCTGGCACAGGTAAAAACGGCAGGGTGTGGTTGTGGTCCAGCATTCATTTTAATCAAGTATGTCAGGCCGAACCGCCCTGATAGCCAGATGAATTATATTGCCCCAGCTTTGTTTTATAACGTTCGCGTTGCCACCACGCTCGGTTTGAACATTTATATCACCAATTTTTTGAGTGTTTATATTTTTTCCTGAATAATATTTAGGCCAGAATAGGAAATAGTAAAGTATACATAGAATAAATTACATATTACAACTAGAATATCATTTTCTTTACAATCCCCTCTTCTTATCTATCGGAACAGTTGCGAGAACATACATTATTACGTTGCCTTGTAAAAATTAAAGAAAAAAAAAATATAAGCCTGTAAAAGAAAATTACCTGAACTGCCTGTGCTAATTAAGAGTTTTTTTTTTAAATTACGTTACGTTTTTTTTTAAATAGAAAAACATTTAGTTGAGTATTATCGATACAAATAAAAATATTTAATAAAATACTGTTGATAGAGTAGATAAGTGACGAAGACAACTCTATCTGCCAAAACCTGTCCGTAAAGCAAGCACAATCAAAACAATTGATCGATACTTTCGATAGAAATCACCAGGGCGACATACCGTGGCAGGAGGTTGCTAACAAGTCGAACAAGCTGAGTTGAATCGATCGCTGTTATCGCCCACACATCAGGCGGTGGCATCTATGTGTGGTCGCCGCGACCACGCCGCCCATTGTTCTCCACGTTTTTGCTAAACCGTGCGCCCGGAGCGCTCGGTGAATATAAATTGAATGCGAGCGTTTGTTTAAATTTTCACACCGCGTCCGTATTGTCATTTGTGCATAGATATGGGTGAAACGTCCCACAACACACCGTTTTTACAAGGCCCGTGGATATTGAATGCTCGTGTTCCAAATAAAATCGTAAATTGTAAATTAGACGTATCGTATGTATGGTGCACTACTAATGCTACTAATGTGGTCGCCACGTAAAATATGCAAGTATGATATTATTCCGAAATGCATAATAGTTACTTCTTGCTCTAGAAGCACTGGAGTTATTCCCTCTCATGTTTTGTAAATTTTTTGGACGTATTAAAAAATAAATGTGAAGATTTCAGACTTTTATAGTTTTCGATGCAGAGATATTGATTTAACTAAATTATTGACGTTAAATTGTCAAATATGGTATTTCTAAAAGTGATCTAAACAAGCTAACTTTCCTCTTTATTATTTAACCATAGACTTAAAAAAAAGTATTTAACATACGCAATATTTTGCCATATAAAACTATATATTTTCTCTATCAACGATTACCTACTTAACCTAATGTTATTTCACGGAACTACCCATCTTAACCTAACTTGAGTTTTCATCCTCAACTTGAAAGGAACCAAAGGAAATATTAATAATAAGCGGATCTGTGGGCCGCAGTGAGTTCAGGTGAGACCTGGCTCGCGGGATAGCGGACTCTTTAATAAACATGAGGCAGCAGGCTGGGCCGCTAATAATAAATGAGCGAGCGAGCGGCCGGCACGTCTGCACACCCGGCGCGCAAGGGAAACTAGGAGAGCATAACTACATCTTATAACTAATGTTACTCATTACGATTTGATGAAATCCTAGTAGTGTTACAAAATTTAATATACATTTTGCTTTACACATTATTTTATAAATTATGCACTTCAAGAAATAGATAGAACACATTTACAGGTATGTGGGTTGAAGGATTGTCCAATACACTTCTACAAGCATAAAGCTGATAATAAAAAAATACTTTAAGACTAAAAGGAAATGTCTACTTTATTTCAAATGATTTCTTGGTACTTTTGCATTGTAAGTAGGCAACTTAGAACGTTACTTAAAATAAATTTAGCTTTCCCAAACAAAATCGCTGTGTAAAATGTTTAAGAACCTATAGACAATACAGTGTTTTGCTTTTAGTTCTAAAAGAAAAAAACTATTTGCTAATTGTTAGCTTAAATCAGCTATTATGTGTCTAATCTCTACAGGACAAGATTCTTTCTCCTTTAACCGCTACCGGTAGTTAAGCTTAGTAGCAACAAACGGCGAATTTTAAAGTATTCCAACTTTCTAAGTATTTGAGGGTCCCCAAGATTTCTGCGGTTAGGAACTTCGTACGGTAGTGTAATATAGGCGTGCTGACGATGGACAACAAGTGCAAGTGCAAGTTATAACAAATAATTAAATTTTAAGAAAGTACCACCAACTTCAATAAAAAACTGTATCCTTCATTCCATAATTATCTACACTTAGATGGTGTATTTTTTCTACAAATTCGAATAGGACCAAACGAGAACTGCACCCCTTTAAATAAAAAATAATTTTCCAAATCAGTTTAAAAGAAGATTATTCTCTTCTAATCTAAACTAAACAAATAAGAAACAGTGCAGGATAGTATTTTACTAATTATTTATTTGGTATAATAACAGCACACGTACACTATATTCTAAGCAATATTCCTTTTTCAAAAGACAACTCCCGCACGAGGAATATAATATCCTATGTCGCGGGTGACTTTAAAAACATACATAACTCAGACACAATTTGTTGATTACGCAGGTGCAAGCAGTAGGAAGTGGCGAGGTGACCATGCCATTCGTGCAGTCAATATGTCAATAGGTCAATAATATATTGCCAATATTAGTTAATGCTTGAAGTATATGTATTTAATGATAGTCGATAGTCAACTCTATACCACCTGATGTTACAATGTTATTTACAATTTTTTTGTTTACACATATTTTATCAAAATCCCCATCTATCTAATAATAATAATTTAGCAATTTTAAGGAAAGGTTCATGATCAACATGTGTTTGATTTATTTCAAAGTATGTACATTGTACACATATATTTAATTCTTAGCCGTGGCCAAAAGGGAAATCAACAACAGCACCAAAATACCACAATGTAAATAAGTACATTACATTAATCTAGTACTTCATACCTTTATTTTTAATGTATGTGATTTTTTACTGAAAGCCACCTGGCCACTTATAATAAAAGAATAAAAAAAAAAATGGAATTCGAAAATGGAACTCTTTGGAACATGTTACTTTTTAATTTGCGAGACTGTCATTTGTTTTTTCATTGTGACATCGTGAACATTTTCGTTCAATGTTTTTTTTATGATTTTCGTTATGGCTTAATTCAACAAGAGAGTTGCCAGAGACTTTGATTGGAATTTGGTGATAAAGCATCATGTCGCAGCTCTGTGTATTCGTGGTTTGAAGAATTTAGACGTGGATGCGATCACCTCTATGACGAGGTACGTGAAAGTCGGCCGACGACTGCTTTTACAGACTCTAAAGGTCTCGTGCTTTGTTAGGCATTGGAATAAGACAAGTGCAAAACATTTTACATGTGCATCTGAAGATTGTACTTAGGATATGATATATGCACTCGATGGATACCGCATGACTTAACGGAGGACCAGAAACGACTGCGTGTCCAGTGGTGCCGTAAAATGATAAAAAAGTTCGCTGTAGGACAGTCATTACTGTCTATACAATTGTGACAGGTGACGAAACCAAGGTGTACTGCTTTAAACCCGAAAGAAAAAGCCAGTCGGTAGAGTGGGTCTTTCCTCTTAAAGATTTGCCGACGAAAGTTATGAAAAGTCGAAGCATTGGTAAGAAATGGTTGCTTCTTTTTTCGGCAAATCAGGGCCCCAATTCTCCTATTTTAATATTGTATCAATAGAATGGAACGTCACTGGAATAGTTTTGCACTTTTCGTATGCTACTAACTATGTAAAACCAATGGCCTTCCGATGACTAAGTGATGTCACGGAACTGCCATTGATACAAATGTCGTCCATGTTTTTGCAATAGTTTGGTAAATAGTGAGTACATTTTAAATTAGTAATGTAATGATATATTATTTGCCAGATATGGCAATGTTGTTGATATCACCATTGATGAACATTGTCACTACATCGACAGTCTATTGACAATGTGAATTTATGGTAGTAGAATACCGATATTTTGACCGATGTCAATGGCGTCTCAATGGCATCTCAAACTCGTGTCAATGGAATGACAGTGGTTTGTGCGTTAACATAAAATAGCAGAATTGAGGCTCAGGCCATTACACTACAGTATCGCTTGAAGATGAACTTGCCCAGATTCTTAGAAAAGTTGTAGAAAAGCGTCTTCGAAGCAATGTCCTCCTTCATCACGATAACGCATCCTCGCATTCCGCTAAGGTAACAGAAGCCTATTTGAAGGCTTCAAATGTGGAACTGATGACGTATCCGCCTTACAGACCGGACCGCGCAACCTGCGCCTTTAAATGCACACGTTTTATGATCCCTTCTTAATCAGCGGTGAATGGGTTCATTAAAGATGTCCCTAAAGAAGACTGGTCCAACTGCTTTGAACAGTGGTTTTAGCGAATGCAAAAATGCATTAATTGCAAAGGAATATACTTTGAAAAACAATAAATGTATCGTAAGTCTTATATCTAGTCTTATTTATCAGAATCCAGAAACTTTCAGTATGCCCTAAGTAAATAAGTTTATGTACAGAAATGAACAGCTTAATGGCTTAATACGACTGCTTTGCACAAATATCATACACAACTATAAATACTAATACACGATGAAGTCGTCAGCAACGGCTCACTATACTAAACTACGAGTATATCTAAACTATACTAAATCTAAAGAATCACTGAATCACTCAAAATAAGAGTTTAAACTATCTTATAATTTGCATTAAAAAGGTTTTTCATCGTAAATTTATAGTGTTTAAAGGTCCGAGTGCACCGCTGAGTGGAAGTGAAATGAGTGTTTAGCGTCCGCCTTAGGATAACGCCTAAGTAACGACTATATTTCTTTATTTTGAAGAATATTTTCAAATCAAAGTTATTTACAATATAATATTATACATAATAATTAAATTATAATTCAATATTTACATATAAGCTACCTGTATTTCTATATTATAAAGATTTGTATTTCAAAACTATTGCCGTTCAAAATATAACTGATTAAGTTTTTTCTTGTTGACGGGGTAGAAAATCCTAGAGGCTTCTCCCTGCCTGTTTGCCCAATCATTGCGTGTCACGGCCCTCTCACATTTTGGTCGGTATCAATGGTAGTAATGATTGCCACTGATTAAGAATTATAAACCATTTTATTTGTTTGATGCTTTTAACGGCACTTTTGCAGGAGATTGATGGGAAACTGGCTCGCTGAAATTTTTGAATCTGCACAAAATACTCGTATGACTGTACAACTGTCCAACTCTTAGAGGGATAACGATCGGCAGCAACCTTTATTACATAATCAACGAACTATGGCATCAACTTTAGACTAACCTAGGTCTGATTTGATGATGATAGGTAGAACGGAGCAATTGATACGGTGCTGCATTAGGTCATGTTCATAGACCTCGCAGTAGAGGGAATGCAACGATTGTTTGGCTTGTCAACATGTCAGAAAGAAGATTCGAACCACTGTTGAGGTGTTTGTGTATTTATGAAGGAAATGCCAAAGAGATAAACAAAATCATAGGTTTTGCCAACCAATAATACTTTTCAGGGTTTATATAAGCCGCAACGGGAGCTGAATCTCTCGATGAAAAAATGCTGGTGAGCAATGGAGATAAATTCTATATTGTGACTACCAGTGGCGGCTATAGTATCTTTATGAGCTGTGGCAACAAAGGCTATAGTCAAGGTGTTCTATATTTATGTACTTGATGACCATCATCAAGGACAGAAGGCTAAAACAGGCGAGGTCTATAGCCGGTGCGTCCAATTTGTATGTTATTGTTTTGATTATTCTTTGCCTTCGCCTGCTATTGACGTTCCGTCAAGGAACGTCAATAGCAGGCGAAGGCAAAAGCCGGTGATATATTATTTGAATGCTTGGTATCTTTTACTAGTGACGGAGCGGCTACAGCATTTCATACAAAAATGTAGTGTCAAAGTAACGTTACATTATTGGCTCAAGTGTCCGCGAACGTGTTAAGGGTTCCGTTTTTGCCTTTTGTGGTACGGAACCGTAAAAAATGAAGGATAGTAAAGGGCTCTATCAAAATTGTCAAACAAGAACAAATGTTGTCTCAAAATCCATGATTATACTTTAAAAAATTGAAATCCAATAAAATGTAGCCAAATTGATCTAAATGAGGAATCGAAAATTTCTTAACCTTGCACAGGAAACGAGTAAAGTATTCAAGAATCACGCACTAAGCAAAAAATCCAATAACGTAGTTCCATTATACATGCAGAACGTTTGATAAGGCCTACTTGATTGAGTTCTTAATTAAACAATATCTGTGATTTATCAGTCTCACGCAACTTAACAATTTACGAGGTTGGGATTTTCTTCCAATGTGATTCTGATAATTGATAGATAGTACTAGGATAGCATACTATTCGAATTGGTATTACGTAAAAAGTTTGCATTGAAGTTATCTCGGTTTATTCCATCGACTTAATTGCACCTACATTATGATGAATTGTAATAAACCCTTTCTTCAAATTTGAATATTTTAAGATCAAACAGAAAGTATACCCATCCTAATAAAAAAGTTTTTTTCTAAATAGGTTCATCATTGACGGTTTAAAAATCAACAAAAATAACTTGGAAATTCAGATCTTTTCAAAAAAGCCTTTTTTAATTATTGTCATCATTATCATCATCATCAACAGCATTTAATATTCAACTGCTGGACATAGACTTCTCCTATACCACGCTGACCAGACAGGTTGGTATAAGGTATGTTTCAAGTTTTCCTTCTTTTTGTAGTGCTGTTGTCCTGTGTGGTTTGCTGCCTTAGTCGGTTCTTACGAATGGAGAATGGAGTCACTCAAGAATGGAGGTGGTGCGTATTCTTTATCCGTCACCACACGTAATTGTTGTACTTATCTCCTTTTTATTATTTATTAAAGGTGGAAATCAGGTTGTGTTTTATAAACTTGAGCTAGGGTAATTTAGTTGTTATTAACAAGATCAGTAGGCAATAAAGATTTTTAGGACATTTTTCTTGAAAACTTAGTCAGAAATTTAATTTGTATTTTATAGAGGATGAAAATCTTTGTTTTAAATTTCGATCTTCTCTTATTCAATTACGAAATGTAGAGAATATTGTCACACATGTCTTTATAAAAAATGGCTGCCTTAAAGTATTGTCTTAAAGTTTTGCAACTAGGTGATTTAAATGTATGAAATATAGAAATGACTTTTGCGAGAAGTAAAATACCGATATAGACGAACACGACTGATTCATAGTATGTATATATACAATGCAAAGAAGCGATAACATCCTAGCCGGCTAAGTAGGGCGCCACCACATGCACACAATTCAGACTGAGTAGTAGTCACATACTCTTTCTCTTTATTTCTTTATTAATCCATGTACTACTGGTAACCTATCCAATTTGATACATCATCAAATACAACTTAAATCTACGAGTAAATAAAGTCTGTATGGTCGATCTATCACATCTCAAACCCAGTCACGTCAAATAATCTGTTTCAACGCAAACGAAATCCCGCTCAAAACTATACTATGAAAAAGGCATGTGTTTTAAAGAATATCTGCTGGGCAATCTTCAAAGGCGTCTTTTCAACTAATCTCCTGCTTGTTACTTTTTGAAGTAAAACTTCTTTACGCACGCTTGACTTGGGGAGTAAGCTGGTGAATATGTGGGCGAGAGCGTTACGAAAAGTGTGATCGGGCGAGGCGAACGGAAGTTAAGAGGGAGATATAAGTTAATGAAGATAGAAAGAGAGAGAGTTACGTTTCGTATATGACTGTAGGGGCAAGAAAGAGAGGTGCGAGCACACACTTTCTTTCTCTCTTTCTCTTAAGTTAAGACACAGTGCAGGCCTATTGTCTATATCACTCGTGTGGTCTAAAGCACATTCGTTTTTTTTAGAAGTTCAACCTACTTTCTCATATTTATATAATACAAGCTGACCCGCTCAAATTCGTCTTAAATTGTAATAATAATATTTCGAACATCTAACACACAACGCCATCTAGTTTCAAACTCAGTAGAGCTTGTACTATGAAAGCTAGATTGACTGATAGAATACTTATATACTTTTTATTTGTAAATACATACATATTATACATAGAAAACACCCAACCTTCGAAACAAATATTTGCAGATCATACAAACGTTTGGCCCAACTCGGGAATCGAACCCGAGACCTCAGCACGGCACTCGCATACGTTACGAGGCACCGGGGCAGTCACGCCACGTATCACCTAATGGTAAGTAATTATCAACGTTCATGGACACTAACAACTCGGCAGACACTAGTTTTTTTTGGGTGAGGTCCCCGGTAACCTCACAAAATTGCTTAACACTGGATTTCTGTGAGGCGGTCGTATCACTGACTCACCCAAGGTTAATTAAAACGTTGACAATGCGATCACTATGTTTTTCATCATTATCATCAACAGCCTTTAGTAGTCCACTATTGGACATAGGCCTCTCGTTAGAAAGGAGGTGACCAAATTATGACTCGTAATATTATAAGGGCCTAACAAAATACGATAAATTTTTGTGGCAATCTGTACATTAAAAAGAAGGTTGCAACTTCTTTAAAACTTCTTACTTCGTGGATAGTACCTACATATATTTACAGATCAAAATAATTCGATAAGGTGGTTGAAGAACGGAACTAATAATATCTCGTAATGTTAGGGAACCCCTAGATGTTTCCGGATAACGTTCTGGCGGTTTGTTTAATGGTCATATTTTCTGATACTCTGTTCCTTTATGTGTCATTCTGAGGGGAAGAGAATACAATAGAAGTGGGGTGAACTGTCTAAAGCGAAACAATGACCGGTAAGCAACGGACGGAAACGGTTGTGGCCGCATGGAAAACCCTCTGTAAAAATTTTTCGCTTTCTATGAAATATTGGTTGGACGTTTATTTGTGATTTGGTTGAAATCCTCCAGAGCCTTTATCTTGAACAGTATTAGACTGGAGCGCTGATGTTGCAAGAGCGAAAACCGCAAAGGTTTATGTACCACGAATAGTAAGAAAACCACAAATAGTAGTAAAAAAGAGTTGTAATTACAAAATATCTCAACGGAAATCTTCAAGAGGAAGAAAACAGGTAAAGTGTAAAGAAGTTTATTAGAAATGTAATACTTTGACTTAGGAATGGAAAATTCCTGGTATTATACAGTGGCCATCTTATTCTCTACCCTGTTCAGTCAAAAAGTTACTAATTCTGACTGAAGGTGTGCTAAGGCGAGAGTCGCTTACAATACAGGCGGCGGCAAAATCATCTATTTTAGACTAGGTCCTAGTCCGAAACAGACGTTTTGCCAAAACCGTCACACGGTAATCATAACATTTATTATATGGCATCGACACCATGTAATACCGTAAACTATTAGCCTCTGCGGAACCTAAGCAAAGCAAGAGCTTTTGTTATGTCTTAAAAACGCAATCAAAACTATAATAAAATATCCTCATGATTAATGATATCCTGGTAGAGTGATAGCACACACCAATATAATATAGTTTATTGAGTAATGAAGTATGATTGATTATGATGGTGTTCATAATACAAGGATACAGAGCGTAATATTTCAATGAACACGGTACATCAATATAGGTATGTATATTACTCCTCAAGTTTCTTGTTGCCTTAGTAAAATAGGTAACCAAAATCACCTGTTAATGAAGTAACGAAGGTACATAATATAAAAGGACAAAACCAACGAGTTTAAAGGTCCTCGAAATTCGCGTGTTGTATATAAACTACGAATAAATCTGGCCTGTATATTGAATTATAATTATTAATAAGTTGAAGTGAGCAGCGGCACATGCTGAAAGACAAACATCTAAATGCAATGATTACTGATAAACATATAAATGTAGATATTCTTTCTCACCTTAACTGGCGGCGTAGGTATATAAAGAGGGGGATCGTTTTGTGACCCACTATATATATCTTGACCATCCATCCCCATTTTGCATCCTTCAGCATCATGCACGCTATATCGGCACACGATGCCGTCGGCTGGCTTTGCATCGTATCCTGGTGGTTTTCCCACGTGGAAGCCCTTCGCTTTCACCCAAAAGCGAAACTTGGAGCTGTCCGAACTATTACATTCCTCTCCTCGTAACGTGCGCAGGATTCGCGCATACTTTTTTAATGTTATAGTTTTCGTTTTAGCTAAATCTCCGTAGGTCTGTATCACCCACGGCTGATATGTTGAAAACAAATCCAATTTAGGATCTCCCGTTTGTATCTTAGGTCTTTTATTGTTGTTCTGCTCGTTCTTTTTATCTGCCTTTGAAGAACTGGCTGTAGATTTACGCTTCGAAGGTTTCCGAGGTGTTTTTTCTGGAATGGCTTCTTGTGTCAACTTTTTACGAAGTCCTCGATCACTAATCATCGCCGCAGCCATGATCAATAAAACTGTTTGCACTGCACTCAAAAGTTATATCCTCATAGTCTAGTTAAATGTTAATTTGTTTCTGAACTGAACACAAAGTCACTTCACGTTTTCGTCCCAAACACACTTTTGTTTTCCATAGAACAAACGCAACTCGTATCGTTCTGAGAAACGGTTAAAGAATTGTTTTCGCAGAAAGTTGTTAAACTGAAAAGTTTCGAGTCTCGTGCGTAGAACTTTTAGAACGCAAACTTTTGGCTGCGAAGTTCGCATCGACCTAAAAGGACTTGTAGAAGAAAAGTTTTTCCGTCGGGCGGCTAACGGAACCGCCACAGAAGGACGTCAATCGCCTTTTCAATATTTTTGATTGCGGTAATGCCGCTTCTGGATCAATAGCATTTTCAAAGTAACCTTGTTAATTCCTGATGAGATGTACCTACATTGCATATATATAGTTTTATACTCATGCCAAATTGATGGAAATGATAAAGAGTCAATTTCAAACTTATTGTTGATAAACAGTCCGGCTGGCAACAGGTGTCAGCGATCGAACTACGGCAGAAGAAAAAAAATACTGGCCAAACAAAAAGTACCGGATGGTGAGGGGTTGGCGTCCCGTACGGAGTTCGCGCGGCGGATGTAGGGCTGCGCGACACAGATCCTACCGTGACGGCCGCTCGCAGTCAGCGCGCGCGGAGTACTGAAGTACGGTACGGGCGCTTGGCGCACGGCGCGTCGAAGCGCGGTACGCGGCACGTGCGGGACGGGCCAACGCTAATTGCCCGCAAAACAATCGGACCGATCGTCGGCCGCGGGGCGCCGCGATGTGGCGATAATAGTCACACTTGTGCCCCTCATTCTCTTAGATAACGCTACGCCGCTATTGTTCCATAGATAACTTTACTCCCGGCTACCTATGCCTATGTTGACTTTATTGTTCGCGGATGATGCCAAATATCATTAACACTAGTGCGTCGCATACCGCTGAAATGCAACCTGGTATAAAGTCGTCTATACATACACTAATCATATGATTGATGCCTGCAAAGTAGGTTAAGTCTTGAATACAGTATTTAAGTGAATGAATAAAGTGAATAACACTTTTATTGGTACTAGACATGGTGATCCACAAATTGTCGTTCCGACCGTTTCATGTATGTTTGTAAAGTCCCACGTGACACATGATACAACTTCCGCACTAGGATATTCCTGGTGCGGAAGTTGCCTTTAAAAAAAATGAATTTCCTAACTTAGGTAGGTAAGTAGTAAGTACTGTTCTTTTGTCTGTCCCTTAGCAGATATATTTTATGATATCTATGGAATAGTACGAACATTTGTTATACGTGAGTCTAAGCACTTCAAAATAGCTTTTACCAAAATTATATTATTTAACTATGTAGAAAGAAACCATCTACAATAATCCAGTGTTGTCTGGTCTCCCATTTATAGGAATCATATTGATTGGCTTGAAAGAATACAAAAACGTTTTCTAAGACACTTGTCTGGCAGTTTCAAGATGTGCAAAGAACTAACATCATATAAAAAAGACATGAGTACTTTGGGTTGTCTTCTCTCGAGAGTCGCAGGAAGATGTTGGATATAATTTTTCTGCACAAATTACTGACCGGGACCATGAACTGCACCAAGTTGCTCAGCAGGATCGGCCTCAATGTGCCTAGATTGAACGCTAAGTCTTGTACTAGGCGAGAATATTTCTGTAGACCTAAATGCCACACGAACCTTAAATCGCATTACTCAATAGCCCAATTAGTTGCTGCCTTTCAACCTTATGCTAATATAATAGATATTAACTTTACATCCGTGCCTCGAATCAAGTTTTTTTTTTATCGAATAAGGGGGCAAACGAGCAGACGGGTCACATGATGGTAAGCAAATACTAATTGTATTAGATACAAGAAATGTAAGCTTTTAGGAGTTTATTTATCAATTTAAATTTATTTCTTTGCTTTGTAAGTTTTTGTAGTCTTATAATATTTTTTATGTTCACATTGTTTTTTGTAAATTGTTATTGCAGTTTTGTTGGTCTACGCTGTGCCTATCTGTAAGTGGCGTGATGGTTAGCTATAAAGTTTATACGTTTGTATTTACAAACGTATAAACTTTATAGCTAACCATCACAATGTATGTATTTACATACATTGTAATAGTGAACTCGCCGTTGGTGGCCTAATAAATAAATAAATATATAGTAGTTCAAATACACAATAAAAAGCTCTGTATCTATAAAAGTGAATTTAAAGTTGCTGTAATGAGTTTGACAAAAAATGTTTTTTTTTGTCGTTTATTTAAAAGGGATTCTGTGCGTTTAATGAGTAAGTTGATTTATGACAGATAAAAAAATAACTTCTCGGACAGATTGCAAGATTCCTTTTAAAGTCGGTTGAATAAATGAACAAACATAATGGTATAAAATAGTGGTTTTTTTTGTTGACGGGGTGGAAAATCTTTTCGGATCGCCGCCTAATCGGGACGCAGGACCAGAAGTAAAAACCACCTCGACGCGACAGCTGGTCAGAAATAATATTATTCATATTATTTTATTATTATTATTATTCTCTTTATTTACTTTATACACATATTATTTACATTTTTAACATACACTTTATATAAAATATTAAAAAATACATATTTAAAAATATAAAAAATAGTAGACCACCGACATCGATTACAGGGACCAAGACACCGGTGGTTAGGACTCCAAAGATAGGAACCTTCTCACTATACGAGCCGTGTCAAGGAAGACTGCCTTCTGCATCAGACCCTTGATCCAGCCGTCCAACGTGACCCTCTTAAGGTGTTGGTCGAGGCTCTTGGCTATCAATCCGTGAGCAAATACGACTATCGGAACAATGATCACTGAATCAGCATTCCACATATCGACAATCTCCTGAGATAAATCCAAATATTTGATTTGTTTTTCTTTTTCAACTTTCACGAGATTCTGGCCATGAGGAACAGCGATATCAACAATCAATGCGCGGCGCTCTAATCGATCTATCACCACAATATCTAGCTTATTAGCAACAATAGTCCTGTCTGTGATAATAGATCGATCCCAATACAACGTGGCCCGACCATTCTCGAGAACTGGGTCGGGCACATACCTCTAATATGGCACCTCTAGATTTACAAGATGGTATTTAAAGGTACTTGATTGTGCCTGTGCAAATATTCACCGTTAGCAAGACGAGAACAACCAGAAATAATACGCCTGATTGATTCGCCAGGACCATGGAGCTCTTTGCCCTTCCATACTTCCCAGCGATCTTCTTTCTTCTTCTTATTATTATTCTTACTCTGGTCAGGACCTAGATATGCCTTATCCCGCTCGCGTTTTGCGACTAGGCGGCCATCCTATCCTCTACGTCAGCAATTTGTAGAGGACTTGACTTGTTGAGACTTTCGAATGTTAAAAAAAGAGTGCCTTAGATGCTTTTCTTGTTCTATTAAATCATTATAATCACAAATAATAATCATTGTAATATGAACACCTACCATGGATCTACATAAATGATGGCAAGAGACGATGTAGGAAATGAAGAAAATAACTTTAAAACCTGTCTAGAGGCTAGAGGCAAAATAAATAATAATATTTATTTTGATTCTATATCCAACTGTTGAGTAAGTTTTAAACCAACTAACCAAGTCCAATAACGTTAGTATTGATTTTAAACACTAAGTACAAAATTTTAGGTTTAATATTGTACAATACTCCATTCAGTTTCGAATTTTCTTTTGGGTTTGCCTACATTTTTGTCTGCCATATTACTATTTTATCAATATTTATATAATATGAACTCCACCCGGCATGCGTTGCAATGCCACATAAAGTATAAAGAAACGAAAAAAACATTGGTATCAAGATCTTTTGTGTAACGAAACCTCTCAGGCGTCCATAAAACACCCTACGAAAGTTTTATCACAATCTGATCAACAGTTTCGGGATGCATAGGACAAACATACCACACTGATTTTTATTTATATAGATATAATTATATACATATTAGCTTTAACCCGCGGTTTCTGATTCTGATTGTTAAGTTTAATTTGAGATACTGAAAATTGAACTTCTACTTTAGGTATGTCATCTAAAATCAAACTTAACAATCAGAATCAGAAACCGCGGGTTAAAGCTGACATGTATGTTTATAATAAATAATATACTTAATATAATTTAACTTTTACTATTTTAGTTTTTTTAAATTATTATTATCGGAATTTGATGTGATCAATATCCTAACAAATTTCGAAATTATATCTATTTCGAGGTTTAGATTGTTTAATTTTTTTTTAACTTTGAAAAATCATGAAACTTTTTTTATATGTTGATACTAGAAGTAAAAGTAACATCAGCCCACCGCCTGTCACTTTGTATTGAGCATGTTTAGACACTTATGCAGAACTGCTCTCAGCTCTAGACAGGGGCATCCCAGTACAAGCTTCTCCCTTTATGCCGTATGTAACGAAGATTAATACAACTATTTATTCTCCGCGGAGCACCGAAAAGTTAAATATATCATACCTATATAATATAATTAACTTTTTGGTGCTCCGCGGTGAAAACACCAAAACTGTTCAAGTAAAATAAATATTTCATGAAATTACCCTGTTTATTAATTATAAAATACAAGATGTACTTGCGAAAGGTATACGCGCGAAATACACATAAACGCATTATAAAGAATCCCACTTCAAATCTTCGCAAGAGTCCTTGCCTTGTCCTTTTTCACTTCACTAAAATTGTGCTGACAAATTAGAAGTAAAAACAAAATTCTGCAGAAAGAGTTGTACCATTCTATATCACCGTTAAAAGTTGGGTGAGCGAAAAGCCGGTCGATAACTATGATGCCATGCGATTTTAAAATAAATGTCTTGAGCGCGACGCGACAGCCGGTGTGGCTCAACATGCGCGCGCGCTCCCATTCAATCACATTCACTTCGTTATATTGTAGACCTAAATGGTAGACAATTTTATATCTTATACGGGTTGGCTTTAAATCTAAATTGTATTAATAAAAAGGGGAACTTGTGTTGTTTGTATACCAATAGTACCGGTCATGCGCGCGCATCGCGCACGATCATGGTGCGCACGAAAGCCCGCACTCTTGCGCGAAATGTGCGCATGTTACTAGGCGCCCATAAAGTAAGAAGAGGCGCAACAGCGGCACGACCACCGACTACGATACAACGCGCGCGCGCCCGCTTAAAACATTTTAATCATATTTGATCTTTATGCGCATCGTGTTAAGTTCATTCTTATTTGATAATATGTTACAGGGTCTTTGATCATTGCCAAACTTTAATGGTTTCCATTCGGCCATTTTATGTATTTTAAATATTCTTTGCTTCTTATGATATCCTGTGAACTTGATGAACAAGTTAGCCATGATTTCAAATTATTTTTTTGTATCAAACTTTATCATGTAAATCCCTGAAGATACAACTGCATGAAAAGATCATCATATTTTTATTCTATAAATTTTGTTAGTAAAGAAATCAACTATTTATTATATAAAGGTATGTGGATGAAAGAGTACTCAGTATTTTAAATATTTCACAAAATTATTAGATTTTCTACATATAGAAAAACAAACCTGACGTTGACAAAACTACGTTTCTGACTGTGTGACTGACTAGCTTGGCAGTGGTAGATTAGATTGAATAAGAAGAATCGATGTTGCTTCATTGAACGAATTTCTACTAGGTTGTTAGAACCACATAGAAGGTAGTGTAATTTGACTCAGTTGATTGAATTGACATTTTGAGGTAACCATTGTAGTTCGAGAATAAAATAAAAGATGGCGTAAGTATTGTAGTTTGAAATTTTTGTAAACTCGTTGGTTTGAGATTTAGTTTTTGTGCGGTTGATTGTGATTGTGTTAGAATTTTACGTTTTACTAATTTCTATAATGGATTTTAATGATTAACGAATTATTTTCTTAATTGTTGCACTTACACAACAACAATAAGTACTTAAGAATTTACCTCTACTTGTATTTATGCACATGTAGAAGTAAATGCATGGTATAATAATAAATAAAAAATACAATTATGTATACTTAAAAAAATTAACGTAAAATATTAACTTGGTATCTTTATAGTCGGGGACAGTTATTTGCCAATTTTTATGTTTAAGGGCAAATGAAAATTTTTATGACTAAAAATCGTTCCCATTAAATAGCCATATGTAATCCAAAGCATTGAGAAAATATGAGTGTAAATTTTATTTTTTTATTTACACTTCCTGCATTACACCTTGCTCGAGGTGGACTTAATGCCACATGACACAATTGTTTCAAGTTCTAATTACCAAAACAACTACTACATACGTAAACGTTTTCTACATTATTCCTTAAACAATAAGGTCTAAAATACAATCTAAAAAGACACAAAAGCTATCTTCTACAACAACGACAACTATTTCGCATGGTAAGGACTTACGCGGTTTTGATTTTACTGAGTCGGGTTTATACTAGGATATCATATATTACTCGGAGTCATAAGTGATGCGATATCAAAGTTGTTACTGCCGTATTCTTATACATTCCTGGTAGTAGTGTTTCTAAAGAAACTCGAAAACCGCCTATCTGCGTTGGAAATTCAAGCGTGCATGCATAGTGTGCAAGCTGAATAACATTTCAAATGCCTTTTTCATACTGCTATCTCTTTCAAACATATCTAGAAATACATTTAATATTTGGACGTTCACGATCAGTATCGCTTCAACTTGTTCTTCTTTACTCGTTGCTCATCCGTGTCAGTGACATATTGCCAGTTCTTTTGTAGCCCGATTTACTAGGACATCATAAGTTGACAGAGTTTAAGTAAAAGTAATCCACCTCCTTAGCTAAGTTTGTTCAGGAATATGATGCAATGTTACTAGATCTACATGAGATGAGTAAGTATTTCCAAATTGAATATTATGTTAAATAGATGAATGTGTTAAATCGAAAACTTTAGTAGGTACATATACTAAAGATTTAATTCACTTCTATCTTCTCAATTTAGCGTATATAGAAGAAGACAGAAGATAGAATAAAATTGCCCATAGAGCTCTCTTTCCACAATTAACACTCTGTTTTGCGCCAACTCGTAAACATATATCTTATATTCCTGGTGTGCTCGTCAATTAGCTTTCCAGATTGGCTAAGTTTGATAATTAGTGCTCAGCTCTTACTGGACATTTCATGATCTCAAATAGCCTATAACGTTCCTCATGACGCTTCCTATTAATACTACACAGGTTCATATCTTTAGTTCAGAGACAAGTTATTTAAAAAAAAAAGACGTGTGGCACTCGGGGACTGCCGCGGTAAAGCTATTGCATAGCATTTTGTATCAACTTATGCAATTATAATTATTTATTTATTTTATTTATGCAGTATTTTTTTTCTTTGATATTAATTCAAGTTACACTTTTTGAGCGTGGTGACCGATAAGAAAACATTTTTTTTTCTTTTATTAAATAAAAATATTGAAACATATATTACAATTTGTTTTTAAATAAATAAATAAAAAATATTATTATTAAATCAAATTACATATCCATGTAAGATTTTTCTGCATTATGTTAACGAAATTTCCTTTGACGTTCAGCATTTGATTTTGGTACTGTTTTTTGTTTTGTTTTTAGCGTGAGGTTTTTTTCGTTACGGAAGTTCTGGATTCGGTCCCCGCGCTCAAGGCCCTCCACAGAAGCTATACAATAGCTTAATAATAAATAAAAATAATTATCATTTGTCTGTCTTAATTTACTCTCGCAATGTCATAAATGTTAATGTAATAGATTTAGGTTTTAAAGACACGATCTGAAATGCCTACTCAAAACAATAACAACCAATCTGCTCCAAGCTACTGCCATCTATGATATATATGAAGTATATCTCTACAGAGTACTGCTATCCTGGTGGTGTAGTGTCCTCGTATTCATCGTTGATACAATCGAGTCGCTCGCTAATGCGGGCCTTTCGTCGCACGCTCGGTGACGCCCGCCACCACGCTTCACGACCGCTGCTGAACAGCCGACGGTTAGTGATGTCACTAAGATAGACATAAAAATATCGATGTAATTCTTCTTTTTTGCATCATTAAACATCAGTAGGACGTATGTTTTATATTAATTACCTCAGATAATTTATAATTTATTCTATTACTATCCACTAGACATGGAAATTATTGCTACTTTTAAATCAAATTCATTTGAGGAAATGATTGGACTTAGTCACAGCGATTTTAAATGTGATTGTGATTTCGTCAATGACAAAGATAAGTGGCATTAAAATCAATCAAAATTCTTTTTATCAAAGATTACGACGTTTATTTTTAGATTTAGACCTTTCGCGAGTCTTGCGCCAGCGTAATAATAATAATTAAGTAGTAGTAGTGGTTTTGTAAATCAGTTACAGGTGTGATGAAATGACCTTTAAATCATATGATTTAATACTTGTGATTGTGATTTATATGATATTATATTATATGATATGATATTTCATTCCTACTGTCAACTGAACTTTTTACAACTTTTAAACAACATGATTGTTACGTGGGTACGTCAAAGTCGTACTTATTTTTTCGCTTTTGCATTCAATAGTTTTTGCTTTTTTGTTTAATGTTAGCTGTTTACTGTAATGATGGAAACATCATCATCATCAACAGCCTTTTATTGTCCACTACTGGAGATAGGCATCTCCTTAGAAAGGAGGTAGGATGGAAACACTACCATAGAAATATACAGAATATAAACAAATATATTTGACAATATGCGATATCTCCTCGAAATAATCGAATAAAAAATAGTCCCTCACTACTAACACCTACTTAACTGGCCAAGCCAGTGCCGCGCGTCGCGGTTTGATCGCTACTCCCTCCCTCCCTCCAACCACCCACCCTCACTCCCCACAGCTCGCTGCTTATCTGACGCGGAAGCCCAAAGAGCAGATATATTTCATCTCGCCACTCGACAGTTTTTCTGTACTCAGCGAATCCTGAACTCCTGGCGCTGTTTGCGCTCATGGTACTTCATCTATATTAACTGACAGCACACCGCCATTGAACGTTATAAGTATGCAGGCTCTCTTTAAGCTATTACACTAATTATATGCCTATATATTAAAATGTATTAATGTTTAATCAAAGATCACAATCGGTGCAGAAAAAGGGATGCGATATTTGATTAGGCGATTTAGCGCGATTACGAGACGTTGATAAAGAAGAAACTTCGACTTCGTGGAAAAAACCTTCTTAGGTTTTTCTGTATGGTCTATCTATTAATGTAATTTAACCTTACATGTTTATTGAAATAAAAAACATTAAATATCTTTTTTTCCAATGGAGTATTGTATATACTCTTTTTTTTTTGTAATTCAAAACAGATAATCTTATACATAAAATTCTCGTGTCACAATGTTCGTTCCCGTACTCCTCCGAAACGGCTTGACCGATTCTCATGAAATTTTGTGTGCACATCGGGTAGGTCTGAGAAACGGCCAACATCTATTTTTCATACCCCTAAATGGTAAGGGTGACCCATCCCTATTTTTTTTTTGTTTTGCAATACAACGTTTGCCGGGTCAGCTAGTTAGCTATAAAATTGGACTAGATTCATAGTCAGTATAACTATTCTGGAATAATATTTGAAATTCATATTTGGAACGAAAAGAAAGCCAATGACACACAATAATTATGTTTACAATTGCCAGAATAAAAATCGTTAAACAGTAAAAATGTATAATGTTTATTATCTATATTTATAAGATATAAGGTATAAGAGATTTCTACGTATATAGTCAGTCATCACGATATCTCTGGAACCATTAGAGCTAAAGACTTGAAATTTGCTAGAAATATTCTTTTCACCGAGTAGAGGTCAGCTAAGAACGGATTTTAAGAAATAAAAAAAATAAATGGAAATAGCAAAACAACGCTTGCAGGGTCAGCTAGTCGTTTATATAAAATATAAAGTCCTCTATCGTGGAAATAGGCTTTATCTGCATATAAAAAGAGAGTATATGTGTACCTACAAAGGCCGATAAAAATGATTTCCGTCCGATCTCCTTTGACCCAGATCCCGCCCTGCGGCTTACTATGAGCTTTAATTAAAAAATTTACGCCTACCGACACACCTAATTAGCGTCTGACAGGCTTAGCTTGGCTTTGAAGAGCAACCCCGGGTATATATGGCAAGAGATTGCGATATTAAACCTTAAGATTTACCTTACCTTTTACTTTTTATAAATACTTGTCAATCCTTATCTTCTACGAAAAGCAGGCACCGGCTGTTCGTAGAATAGTTAGTGCAACATTCTGAGACGTGGTACTATATTGTAGATGGAGGGGTGTTTTGTGGAAACATCCTGACGTCATTTAAACGCCCACGAAGCTTGTCACTGTACGAGTACAAATCTATTTCGAGACGTATATTTCGACCTCGTAAAAGTACAAAAATACTCGTATACTTAAGATTTTGTTTCTTTGTTGATATCACATAATAATATTATTTTAACTAGTCATTGATCAAACATATTCATACATGTACGAGTACATTGTTTTATACCTATTAGAAATACATCTGGTACTATCAATTTGAATACAGATATAATAATTACACATATTGATTGAAATACCTTTAAAGCATAGCTAGATAGAAAGAAATATAGATAATCTAGCCATGATTTTAGGTTTATTTACTGCTCAATATGATTGACTGACTGTTTACCAGGATATAATAAGACATAGACAGCCTAACCGCACGACTCCCAACTTGTCAAACGCAGGCACTGAAACTGTTATGGATTAGTACAAACTAATATTGAATTGTAACACAAAGTAGGCTATTTGTATACCGAGCCCAGCGTTGCTGGCTTTGAAGGGCTTTATTTGAAACTGAATTTAGTAAAGATTAATTTCTTTAATATCTGGATAACACTGATTTGAAGCGCGGGCAGCCAAAGAATTAATAGTGTATAGTTTTGTACTGATGAAATTAAGTTAAAAATACTTGTGACGTTTACGAATTTGAGACTGATTACCCTTTTTATAAAATTGCTGCCCTGTTCACAGTGGCTTAATTTTCTTAAAAAGCATTTTTGTACTCTTCTCTCGTATGTAATGATAAATTTTTACAATTTGGCAAATGGGTTAACCTCAAAATCTTAATTGTAATAAAGACATTGACAAGTATTACTTTGTGAACTACATGAATTCTATTCTTCTTTTTTTCGTCTGTTTTCTCTTACTTTCTCTAATTCTTCATCAAATAAGCTACGAGTAATTGTGGTGCGTGCTAATAGTAAGTTTTATCCGTGGGTACTATTTCATTGTCAGACCCTTACCCGGGTAATAAAATAAAACAAATATGCAGAAAATTTGTTATAAAAAGCAGAAACCGTCTTTCAGTGGACTTATTGCACGCAACAGTGTTCTTGAAAGCCCTTTTCTGTTAAGAAGAAAAACCTCAAATCTATAATAGGTTTAATTTGAACTATATATATATAACTAACTATAACTATAACTATACGTTTATTCTTAGAAGAAAGATTCTTAAAGGTATTTTAGTTCTTAATTAGTTAATGAGTACAAGACTGTTTAACTGTGTGACTGATTGTACTATAACTTAAGGAGACTTATGACTTACTTCACTCTTTCGTAATAAAATAAAACATGATTATGAGAAAATTGTTTGTGTTTCTGCAAAAATTGCCAATAGCGGCTATTATACCTATATAGTATATGAAAAAATAATACCTGAGCCCCGGGTATTAAAAAAGGTTGGATACGCGAAAACCCTACCCAAAACCTCCTTTCTAAGAAAAGGCCTACGTCCAGCAGTTGACCATTAAAGGCTGTTGATGTGATGATGTGAAAATAACTAGACAGACAGACAGACAGACGGAATCATAAATAATACTTTGATGTGATTTAGATGTGTTGTAGATTGGCCAGAAACAAATACTCAATAAAAAATTTAACCGTTGAGTGATGTCAAACTTGAAAAATATCGGTAATGACATGGCAACTGGGCACCAACATTACACCTTGAGACAGGGCCTCTGTCGAGTCTGGATTTATATATTTAGGAAGATATTGGAAAAATAGCTGGACCACAATGGATACGAATAGCACAAGATCGTAAACAATGCTAGTCCTTGGAAGAGGAAGGTTCCTAAACAAACAGGAAAAAAAAAGACTCAAATATAGATCTAATTCTTAGAAATAAGCTACACAAAAACTGTAATAGTTACTGTAAATAGGAAATAAAAGGCTTTATTTACTTTATATACATATTAATTACATTTTTAAACATACACTTTATAAAAAAATATAAAAAAATACATTTAAAAATATAAAAAATAGTAGACCACCGACATCGGGTACAGGGACCAACACACCGGTGGTTAGGATTCCAAAGATAGGAACCTCCTCACTATACGAGCCGTGTCAAGGAGGACTGCCTTCTGCATCAGACCCTTGATCCAGCCGTCCAACGTGAGCCTCTTAAGGTGTTGGTCGAGGCTCTTGGCTATCAATCCGTGAGCAGATACGACTATCGGAACAATGATCACTGAATCAACATTCCACATATCGACAATCTCTTGAGATAAATCCAAATATTTAATTTGTTTTTCTTTTTCAACTTTCACGAGATTCTCGTCATGAGGAACGGCGATATCAACAATCATTGCGCGGCGCTCTAATCGATCTATCAGCACAATATCAGGCTTATTGGCAACAATAGTAAAAAAAAGGCTTTATTATTATTATCATACCCTAAATCTCTAATTTATATATATATATATATATATACATATATATCGATTGCACAGACTGCGCAGTGGTTTAAGCAGTCGCCACGCCGCATACTACTTCGCTGAGTTTTTGGGTCCGATCCCCACACTTTGTGTGATCCACAAATTGTTGTTCTGAGTCTGGGTGTTCTTTGTGTCCATTTCATGTATGTTTGTAAAGTCCCTCGCCACACAGGATATATTCCTAATGCGGGAGTTGTCTTTTATAAGAAATGAAATAAAATCTTTTTCTTCTCTGACGTGTCGCTCTTGCCAGTCGCTTTTTTGTGTTGTGCGCTTAGATCTTTTAAACTAAGCTACTGATTTTAATACGGTTTTCACCAATAGATAGAGTGATTCAAGGGGAAGGTTTATATGGTTACTCATAATATATGCATATTATAGTACAGAAAATCCGAGAATTTCAAAGGTTAACCGTAAAAAACATGTTTTTGTGCGCTTACATCCGTGATCAAAAAAGTCCGTGATCTTCTAAGGTTAACACACAATAAACAATTAAACGTTATTCGTTATTAAAAATTTCGTTATTAAAAATATGTTATTCCTTATCCAATTAAATACGTTAGATACGTTGTGCATTTAATTCAGATTAACTTACATGGGACTAATCCCACCCACACGCCCACCACTGTAACTCCTGTACACCAGGATCCACAGCAGTGACCCACGAACACACCTAGTTATGACACTCGGGAAGTCCCAGGAAGAAATTAAACTGTCTTGGAACTCACAACGAAATTAATCAGAAGAAAATTGGAGGAGTTGGAAATACAGTAAATCCACTCAGCATTGGCACCATATCATTAAAATGAATATTTTAGAACATATTAGAGGTTTAAAATGCGTGGGGCAACTACCGTCGAACCATACGTCCGTCCCGTCTGACAGCAGCGGCCTCCTGGCAAGATCGGAGTGGGGCCTATAAATATTGCATTTATTAGACATATCATAATAATAATATAATTAATTACTCCGTAGTAACGCCACATTAGTAGCATTAGAAGTATCTACATTGCACCCGTGCGAAACCGGGGCGGATCGCTAGTGTATGTTATAACATTGAAGTTTGTTTCAATAAAATCCCCCAAGATGCTCCGTTCAATTTTGGCTGCCTTAGTTAATTCCCTTAGTCTTTAGAGCACTATATTACTAGCATGAGCTAGATACCAAAATTGCAGCCTTTTTAGGATAAATTTTGATTTTTTGAACACAATGTTGGTAACCCGTTATGATATTCTCAAACCGTATGGTGGAGTAAGTCCCCTCTATACTCACCATTAAATGTCTACGTCATTGCTAGTAGTTCTGTCTACCAAGGACTACCATATTATTAGGGGCTAATTGAGCGGTTTCTTCAACTTGAACAGATTTCGTTATGCACTACAAACGAAACCGAGTCTTTTGGAATCCTACAAGTCGATTCGCTGAACATAACCTCTCGAATTGCCAAGGATCCGTTATGTGAAAAAAATGACCATGAGTTTTCCAATTAGCGTTTCATCCTCAACACAACGTCTTGCTTTGCAGCACGCGCCGCTCGTCGCCATTGCTGCGTAAAAAATGATTAAAATGCAAGAAACCGGGTGTTGGCGTGTCGTTTGTACCAGGGCCGCACCGAAAGCTAGGAGTAAATTAGGCGACGGACACTCGGTGCGAGGCCGACGCGCGCACTCAGCGATATTGTTATCGGCCCGCCCCGGTTAGATTTAGGGTTGTCGAGTAAGAATAAAGGTTGTTTATTAACAGTTCAATTATTTTCTAATATGTTTAATAATTAGAAACAGAAAAAAACAGCATTTATTAAGCATAAATGATCAAAGATTAAATACCGTTGATATAATATTATGATTTTCAATTATTATTATGAATATTATGTAAGATGTAAGAGATATCATTTTCTGCCTTTAACAAATAGACGTACTGTCGCCGATACACATTATTAAAAATCATTAACGGAGATATAGATTGCTCGATTCTTCTTGACAAAATTAAAATCAGAGTACCGCATAATTTACGCACTAGGCATAATCCACCCTTAGCAGTACCTCGAACAAATACTAACTACCGCAAAAATTTCTTTATTATTCAAGCCAGTAAATCTGTAAATGATATGCATAAATTGAGTAGCGAGTTTGAGCTCTTCAGATCCAGACCTTCACATGTAAAAAAATACATGCTTCAAAATTTTTTTCAGCCCAATATTAAGAGCGTGACATTTTCTTAGTCTAAGTTTATATTTTTTCCTTTTTCTAAGTTGTTGTTGTTAAGTTGCTTGAACTGTTGTTTTACACTTGGAATCTATTTGCCAATACCTGTGAAATAGCTTCTGTTGTAACTTTACTCTAATGTTTTGTGCTGTACTCCGAACAAAATAATTAAAAAAAAAAAGAACACTGCAAATTTAATATTCTGAAGAATTCCAATTCAGTATTAAGCCTGACCGGATTGCCTCGCCTTGTTAGAGATAGCGCCGATCGCATCAATCTGGCAATATGTGTAAGTGTTACTATCTAATTTGTAACTTTTTCTTAAATCTGTTGGAGAAACACAAGGAAAAATATAATAATTTTACTAGGCAGCCCTGAGTATTGCTGGGGCGGAGCACGGCGTGTCGGCTGCCAGGCCGGGAACAAAGCAGCCGCGCGCCCGAGCGCCACTCACCGCGCACACTTACTGCAACCTGCCGAACTTGATCATTTTGAACTCTTTTTTCATTGTATACTCATACCATGTTGAACAAACAAGGGTTTCGTACTCATATTTCATCTTTTTTTTTTTTAATTGATAATATTATTTCGTGAAGAACAATCATGTTCCTTGTAAATATGATTGTTCCGTACAACATAACAGATTAAATAATGTATTAAAACATAAAAATTATACTATACAACTCCTAGACTACATTCTCGAGCCACGCAAGAATCATCACATCATACATCACATCAACAGCATCTACTAGTCCACAGCTGGACATAGACCAAAAAAAATATTTAATTATATACGCGTTCGGGCATTGACGCTATTCTGCCATACGTATTTATATCAATATTTTTTTGAATATAATATGGCTGACTGTGAATACGGCCTGCGCAAACTGATCGAAACCTCATGTGTTTCATCAACCTATTACGTAATGGATTTAATTCATTTACTTACGAAAAACGATCGAGCCGAGTAGTCGAGTGTAATATCTGACTCTCACCTACCGTCTGGCCGACAACTCTATAAATCCAGGTACACGTTAATCAAATCAAATAGCTCACCCTAGCTTCCTGTTACAAGCTTCCGTCTTTTTCACGAAACCATTCGAACAGGGCCTGAATTCTGCTAGTTTATGTTAACATACAAGCCACTGTCATTCCATTGACACGCTATTAAGATGCAATTGCCATCGGTCAAAATATCGGTATTCTACTAACATTAATTCATAGTGTCAATAGACCGTGGATGGACAATGGCTCATAATTAGTGAAATTAACAACAACATTGGCATATCTGGAAAATTAAATAAATAATTACCTTACAAATTTGAAATGTGCCGTTTACCAAACTATTATAAAGACATCGACGATATTTGTATCAGTGATAAGTCATCGGGAGGCTATTAGTCTTACATAGTTAGTAGAATACGAAAAGTGCAAAACTATTCCGACGACAGTCCATCGACAGTCTATTAGTACGATATTAAAATAGGAGAATTGAGGCCCAAATTACAGGAAAGCTAGAAAAAAGATGTAAGACATCCAATAGACATTCAACAAATTAATACAATCAAAATCAAGCAAGTATCAAAATCTGCGATCGTGTTATCAGCACATTTACCCAATGATTCACCGGAGGCGCGGCGCGGCCCAGCCGCACGCCGCCGCATCGACACCGTACGTCCTGTATATACCTAGTAGGTATACAACACAGCATACATATACTTTTATATATACAACTCCGTACATTTGTGGTGCGCAGTTTTATAATGAACGACCACACATTACGTGCCAGCCACAATACGCCGGCACTACACAAAAATGCCCATTTCACTGAAATTGTGTAGTAATTGGGGGGTTTCCTTGATTTTTATGATTAGGATATTAATTAGTATTATTACCTTTGACGTTTAATGAAAAAACAGTACTGTTTCAACATTTTTTTACTCTTCACTCATCTATAGATTCTGTAGATCAGAAGGCCAATTCTTGTAATAAAAATTATAGTTTTAAAAAACTAAAAAAACCAAACTAAAAAAAAGAAAATAAATTTGAAAAAAAGGGTTTTGGGTGCCTTTTCTCAATAGTCAAAAGCATCCCACGCTTTTTTTCAAATTTATATTCTATTTTTTAGTTTGGTTTTCTATAGAAAGCTGGTTTTTTAGTTTTTTAAAACTATTTTTTTTTAATTAGTGTATTGTCAACGGTCCTCGATATATCTACAAAGTTTGAACGAATTCTGACTGTTTAAAGTCAGTCAAAATCACGCCCAAAGGAGTCGGTTACAAACATACAAACAAGCATACAAGTGACGTTAATATAAAGCGTGTAATAAGTGTTTGTTTTAAAAAATATTGTTGATATCGCTGTTCCTCATGACAAGAATCTCGTGAAAGTTGAAAAAGAAAAACAAATGAAATATTTGGATTGCCACACAACCATCCTCATCTGCTATTCCCTACTCACCCTTCCGCTTGTGTCCACTCCTCGTTCCTAATCCAGTCTGTATTCCTCTGGAACGCTCTCCCTCTAGAAATCAGGATAGCACCCAGCCGACTCGCGTTCAATATTTCGAGCTTCGAGAAGTTCGAGCTCGCATTCTAGACACCCTAGCAGATTCATTAAAACCTTAAAGTTTTATAAATTATTAATATGTATGTATGTTACTAGGTAAGTATTTATGTATGTGTATGTATTTGGTACGTATGTATGTATGTATATTTATTGCATTGTTTCTGTCCAACTTCTCAATAATTTTCTTTTACTTTACATATCATTGCTAGTGCACCTAGTCACACATTTCAGCACCACCCTAAGGTAGACTGGGAGAAAATGCCTGTAGCATTAAGTCCGCCGTTGTACAAGTATTAAAATAAATAAATAAAATTTTGTTGTTTGTTTTTCTTAAATTTCTATTCTTTCATTTTAATTTATTAAAATTAAAAAAAAATGTACAAGGATAATGTATTTATAAGATGATAATATTGTGTGAATGAAATTAGCGACCTTGGTATTCTGGTACGAGTAAACACAAACAGCTGACACCAACTTTGTTATTCGTTATATCTTACATCCGAAAAGGCATGAGTGTTTAGATCGCTAATAATTTCATGATCGCCTAGTACTTCTCGTGTTCATGGAGCATTTACTTGAGCGCCAGCGTACGACCTTTTTTTTTTCTATGCGTGGATCTCCGTACCACCCAACGGTGTTTATGGCCGACTCGAACCAACCAAAAACCGCACTCTGTCTCGGCTACCAGCACGTCCGTGCCGCCTTGTGAACGAAATCAGACAATTTCGATTATTTTCGATACCTGCCGAAGAAGAATTAGATTCGTAGTACTAGGATACATTTAGTGAGAGATTTTCATTTTGACAGTGAAGTTAATTTTGATCGATTTGAAAAAAAATGATTTTAAAATAAGGATCTGTCATCTTTTTTTCTAGTCTTGAGTTTCTGACTTCTTTTACGACGATTAGAAGGTGTAAAATAGCTAAGAGATTGAAGTCAATTTAGGTTATTTTTTTTATCGAATGTCAATGACATAATTTGTTAAATGTTCTTATCCTGCATACTTAAATAGGTGTAAATATAGGTATACTGCTTCTTCAATGTGATGAAGTTCGTTTGTCAATAGGATGTTTCTTGAATGTGGAAGTATTACTTTGTTTACTGCACATTATGATTGAGACGGCTTGAATATTAATGCAAATCTCCTAGTGGGTCCTGATCGCCTGGTGTTTGAACTTTGTGAAGTAAAATATGTGTAAGTCGAGTCCCGAAATGGCGTCTACAATTTAATATAACAAACAACAATGAGTTCGTTTTTTTTTACTCGTACAAATTATTGTATAAGTAAGTATGTGTGTAGCTGTATAAGTAAACTATTTCACTTAATGTTTTTAATAATAATACCTAGTAGATACCTGGCAAACATACTCATAAAGAGCTAATTTACAGATAAGTAAATAAATGATTTTGATGCAGAAAAATGAATGCAGAACAAATGGACGTGCTCATTACCCATTTATTTCTTTGTCCCTGGATTTCAACCAAATGTGTATACAAAATATTACGCTTTATAGTAGAAATTTAGTAATAATATATCACAGAGAGCTTATATTACCAAAGAATGGGATGCTTTTGAAATGTTTGCTCACCTAGATATACTAAAACAAAAAAAAAGCCGTGTGGTGTCGTGGGACACCCGATAGGAACGAAGTTGTTACGATCGAGTAAAACTGATTAGACACGATTTTAATTACAACGCCATATATGAAAGCGGCTATTACCTACATATTTTTCAGTTGGTTTCTAATTAAAACAATTTATACATTGGTAAAATCTCCTTGAGAAATGATGTCGAATACAATATTTTTTGCTCAACCTAAGAACATAAATTTTAATTTTACTATTCGGTAGATGGCGCTGAATGACTGACAAGTGACAATTCAAAATAAAAAGTGTCGTGACCAATTTTCGTAAGATTTTTTTCCGTCTAGCCCCCTTTCACAACGCGCGATAAGGAACTTCGTTCCAAAATGCATGCGTCATAAAATTCTTTTGAAGCATCTTCTGGTAGTGTTCAAAGAAATGTAGTACCTTTATTTTAAAATTAAGTATTTCTACATTTATTTATTTATAAATTGAATAGGTAGGAATACATCAAATACGAGTATACGCCTAGATCTCTCGTAAAACTTAGCATGAACTGACTATGATACCATTTCGGTTATGTTTGCCTAATACAAAGCAACACTATGTTACCAGCACAATGTGACGGGGTGAATAGACACAGAACACTCACGTGTAGGCGAGAGGTGCGACTATTTGAAATTTTTTGTTCCTTACAACCAAACGTCATTCAGTTTAATTTTCAAACCACCTAAATGTTATGAACGCCGAATATCTAGTAACATTTACAGGCCCTATGTTGCAAGGAAATAAAAGCGTAGCAAGCAGCGGATGAGGAGAAACAAACGATTGAGAAAGATGTTTTATTCAAAAAAAGTAGGACAATCTTCTACAAATGTCTGTGCGCCTGGTCCTAAGCAGCACTAAAACACAGTATGTTGAAAAGAAACGTTCGCTTTCGGTTCGCTCAGTCTCTTGGCGTATGCGATGATGATGTTTTGTATGTCAGACAATATTGTTCTGAATAATTAATTACATCGTATACTTGTGTATACGATGTAATTAATTATTCACACATACTTTATAAACGTTATGTATTTTGTCTGTGACCTCTTTATGTATCGACGTTCTGCGCTTTTAGCCAAATCAAGAGAATCTAGATTAAGTAATTTTGTTCCGTAATGTTCCTCAAAGCTATGTTTAGGACCAAATTCAAGACGATGGGCCAGTTCATAAACTACATAATAAACACAATATAGTAATACAAGAAATACCACTCCCAAGGTGAAAAAATAAAGAATGAAGAAAACAGTTAAAATGAAAAATGTAGGCGCTTAAGTAGAGGATACTTTTTAAATGTTAATTATTATAACTTTCCGATTGAACAGTTATCGTCATTGCACAATCTTATTCATACCTATTACAAAATGTATTGTATTACCTCTACATAATGAAACTAAGAACACAGTTTAAGACTTATTGCCTGACAAACGTCTCGGTCAATAGTTTCGGAACATTAACAGTCACGATAATAGCAGCTTAGTAGCCCCACCATCATAATTGGGGGTAAGGCTACTCTCCTATACGGTGTTTAGTATAATTCGAGTACGTTATGGTCACTTGTGCTATTTATTGTGCATTGGATTTTTTCTCTTGTTTCTTTAGATTGAAGTTCTAAACAAACAAGCGATAAGATTACCACATTCTGTATGTATTTAGTTGTTACTGCTTATGAATTTATTATCGCCTAGTACCAACCGTGGTCATGAGACAATGTGACGGGGTAAAAGCAAAGTATTTTTTGTAGACGCTAAACTAAGCGCGCTATCCTCATCTTATATGTGCTGATTTTGAGAAATTAAGAAAATAGTTATTAATGTATTAATTACGTTCAAAGATGTAGGTAAAGTAAATAATATTTAACTTTCAAAGTCTGAAATGAGACTTTTATTTAATTCTGCTTATCACGTCGGCAACGTTTACTAGTAAAGAGTATCCTATTTTCTTGATTCAGGTCTTCAAGTAACGGTGAGCCCATCTAAATCTGCTCAGCCGTTTTTGCTTACAAGAGTAATAAAGGGTCCCCAAGTTTCAAGTTTATAATGTAATCCAGTAACTATGTACAAAATCCCGTCTTTATAATAATGACTTAGTAAGATTGTTTTATAATAATACTTTATTGGCAGGTACAGAGTCCCATTATTGTAACAAAAAACGTAGCAATTCACAGAAAAAATATTACAGAGAAGATAATACACACAACAACCTTAATTTTAAATTACAATTTAATTAAAATCATAGGAGTAACAATGACAAGAACACAAAAACAAATGCACATTAAAGTTGTTAATAAAGCATAAAATTCAGCTTCAATACAATCATAAATAAAATACTTAACATCTAAATCATGTAACTCCAATTAAAAGAAATGTTATCTACTTATATTTAATAATAATAATGTAACATATAAAATCTCGTACTAGGGTTATTTACTGGTTAACAATTTATACATTTATTTAATTGCACGTCGTACTTATCACTAGAGTTCCAGATGTGTGTCTATTAAACAATTTGCTGTGTATAAGTTTTATCTTATTCCAGAGGAGTTCTGTTTAGAGGAAGTATTTAAAATTTTTGTAACAGCAGGCAATTGACGTGCATACCAGCCTGGTAAAAGTACGTTTATTTTACATATTTAACGAAATCCCAAACCCTCGCCCGAGTCGTTGCGTTTGCGCCTCTAGAATTTATTAAACTCTTATAGTGTTATGTTTGCCTGGTACTTGAAGTTTATGAAGCAAAATATGTGGGGGTAAGATGGCCCACCTCGCTACGAACAACAAATTCATTGTTATTGTAATTTGAAAAGTATTCCGTGATAAGTACTGCATGTTTAATAAAATTGCGGTAATAAAGGAACTATGTATTTATGGAGATTAATAAGTAATTAAATAATTATATCAGTAAGTAAATTAATCATATCACGTTAAAAAACCGAGATAGGAAAAATAATCCAATCTGGCAAAATACATGTCAGTCATACAAATTCAAAATGACGGGCATATTGTATGTACGCAAATTTTTTATTTACTTACGTTCACAGTTACTAAAACGATATAGAAATCAATAAAATAGTTTATTACACTCAAAAAATGTATTTTTTTTATGAAATTAAAATACATTTAGAATTTTACACAATTACAAAGGCACATCTAATTATTGGCTTGGTGTATTCGTGATGGTGTGTTGGTTCAGTTGGCTTCAGTATTGTTTTTTTAGCATAAATTATTGAGATTGTGATTGAAATTTGGATTCTGCAGATAATTGACATGCCGACTCTAACATAGGTACTTATTTACAGGTGAAATCTACTTTCTGTTGATGTCCATGGTCTAGTAGTAGCAACAGGAAGTTAAATTACCGATCGTTTAAGCCGAGAGCTATGCGGCACATTGTGCCGTAGCCGCGTGGTGGTGACAACAATTAATAATGTCATCTCCTACGTTGTAATGTTTGCCTAGTACTCAGCAATACGTGCGGACATTATGTGACGGGGTAAATAGAAACAAATACGCAATGGCTATGTTGAAGACGGTTTAGAATAAATTTAATCATTTATTTATCGAACCGGACACATTTAGCTAGAGCAAAATGTGTACAGGCAAGCTGTTTAATAAATTGTCTACCTAGCTACACGAAATGTTGTCAGACTAAAATTTTGCAACACGATTTCTGTAAAGATTACTTTTTACACCACCTACACATGTCTGTAAGCCTGGTGCTGAGCAACATTTGATAACAATGTGACGAGGTGATTGTGATGTAAAAAAAAACTGATTACTCCGACTGCTTGTCCGTCTTCTTTACGAAAGTTCCGATGTTTGATGCACCAAAAACCAATAAACCTAAACCAAGAGTGTATTTTAGGTATAGTAAGTAAGAAATTAAATAATAAAACTGTGTTTTTTGTAGACTTTCTAAATGAAATATTATTAAGAGAAAAATTAAAGAAAAGTTATCATCTGCCTACCCTTTTCCCAATTTTATTTGGGGTCGGCGCAGTATGTATGATTTTTCCATTCTACTCTGTCATGCGTCATCTCACTGTTTACTCCCTTCCTAGCCATATCCTCCCTGACGCAGTCCATCCACCTCTTCTTCGGTCTGCCTCTTCTCTTGTACCCTTCAACTTTCATACCTTTCTTCGCCACATTTTCCTCATCCCTCCGCATGACATGTCCATACCAAGATAACCTATTACTTCTTAAGTATATAATTAAATAGTTATTCCTTTTTTTTGTGGTTTCTTTTTCATCAAGTTTAGTAATCAAACACATACTCAAAGCAAAACATCTTTATTTGATATATTTTTGAAATAGTTTGAAATCGTCTCTTATGTAGACTCTCAACCAGGAATGCCCAAATTATTTTGGGCAAGAGACCCCTTTTTTTAAAAGAATTGATACCTTAGACCCCCATTGCCAAATTAATACACACCTGTCACTTTTTAAAAAGTACCATCGGGCCTTCATCTCACCGGGTTTTACGGCGGGGTGGTGTATCGGAATCGGACCGACTAAAACCACACGGTGGGCCACTTTGCGCCAGTAATAGGAGAGATCCGGGAACTGCTATTATTATCATTTAATTAATAGTCTATCATTTAATACATTAAAGATCATATACGGAGCTACTTATTTAGGTTCTATGTGCTATGGTGCACCTGTATGGGCCGATAGGGCGACCGTAGGCGCTGTCCGTCGCAAACTGTTACAAGGCCAACGACTTGCACTGATATTCTTGTGCAAGGCATTTAGGACGGTTAGCACTGAGGCTTTGCCGGTGTTGGCGGGTGTGCTTCGGGTCGATCTCGAGGTGCAGAGACGTGCAGCCATGTACTATTCGCGGTAAAATTACAAGATTGCTTCAACAGCAGTCCGATGTCTATAATGACCTCATAGACGAATGGCAACAAAGCTGGAATGAATCATCCAAGGGGCGCAATCTTTACCAATTCTTTCCATCTGTTCGCGAACGGTTGTCGAGGACATGGCTTGAGGTGGATCACTGTGTCGCTCAATTTCTTACGGGTCATGGTAACTTTAAGAGCAAGCTTTATTCATTGAAATTGGTCGAATCACCATTGTGTCAATGCTCAACACCTAACTCTCACTATGAACAGTCTGCTCATCATATCCTCTGGGAATGTAGTCTTTGGTATAATGAACGTAATATAATGCTGAATAGCTGGGGCGGTATACTATGGGGATCTTGTGTCAACTAGGGAGAATTTCCGTGCGTTGAGGCGATTCTGCCATACATATTATAGAAATCAAATATAGCTCACGTAGGGCCCGTAATATTTTGTGGCCGTGGTGCTTCCCGGTTTAAAAGGGTGTATGCCCATTTTACTTCATTTTGTCTCTCGCTTTGCTAAGGAGGGAAGTGGATTTAATATATTTCCAACTCCTCCAATTTTCTTCTGATTAATTTCGTTGCGGGTTCCAAGACAGTTTAATTTCTTCCTGGGACTTCCCGAGTGTCATAACTCGGTGTGTTCGTGGCTCACTGCTGTGGATCCTGGTGTACAGGAGTTACAGTGGTGGGCGTGTGGGTGGGATTAGTCACATTAAAAAAAAACTGCTATTATTAAGACATCCGGAACCCTCCTAGCGCCTGCCCGCAATGGCGCGAGCACTATCTTCGGGTACATTCTTCATTTAGGCGACGTCCGGCACACGCGGACGTCGCCATGGAGCGTACGACGGCCGGTAGCGAGAGGTGCCCAAGGACCCAATGAGTGCAATAAGGACCCGGCGCTGCGACGCCCAAGCCGGGCAAATTGCCAGCGTGTGCTAAGCCGAATCCTCACTGCAATCGCAGTAGTGACAGGTGGAAGTCAATTCCCTCCTAGCGAGCAAGTGAGGTTACCTTCCGAAGCAGCCGGAAGGAAAGGGTACACCGTACAGTGCCATTGACCGGACAACCCCTGTATACAGCCGTCTTGTTGCGACGCTGGGTCCACCCAGATTAGGCAAAAATCGCCCAAGAGCAGACGCAGCGCCGACGAGCTTTGGAGTAAGCTGTCGGGAGTGCCACCTCCCGTCGAGGATCAGGCCCAGATATTTCATCTGGGTCTGCACCGGTACGAGGACCGAGTTGACCACAATTGAGGCACCGGGGGAGAACCACGACGGGGCCTATGGAATAAGAGGGCTTCCGTCTTATCCAGTGACTTTTGGAATCTCTCCTCTAAACTTTAAAGGGTACATAAGAAACGATTGAAAACAGACTTTAGAGTCTAAAGTCATAGATCAACACGCACAATAGCAACAATCTGGACACATTGATCTCGAAATGAGTTATTTATCTTTTGGATACAAATTTCTATTTCTGGTATTTAAAGCAAGTACATCACTTCTTTTAAAGAAACTATCTTTGTTTTAAGGCTGGGAAGGTCGAACTTGTATACATTGCCCAAACATGACTGTCTACCAATAATCTTAACTGCAACCGTCTATTAGTCACTCTTATTAATATTTAAAACATACATTTAAGAAAAAATATATTTAAAAAGTAAAAATCATTTGAGGTGCTTGTTCCTTTTTAGTTTAAAATAAGCGAGAATTATAAGTAATCGCATCCTTAGAATGGGAAGATAAATTTAAAAAGTCCAGACTATAGTCCTCGTTAATAAACACTAAACTTTACGAAACTAAAAAAAATAATCAAAATCCAAAGAATTTATGACATTGATTTATTTCGTTGTTGTAAGTAGACGACACATCTCCGGACTCATCATGACGAGCCATAGATTTAATATTGCCGCTTAATATTTCCTCATATTCACTAACCAGTTTTAGTACGCCAAGCCGAGTTTTACGTGCCCTTTGTTCATTTACATCAATATTTCCTAAAATTTGTAGCCCAATTTTAATGTGACTCAACGCTTCTGTAAGATTTTCGATATTCATAGGTGCATCAAGAGGTAATGGATCCTGAACGTCTAATTCCTCGTTGGTACTGAATTCCTGCATTTCAATGAGTTCTTCAATTGTAGGATCCTTATTATGAGAATCAAGTAAGTTAGTAATATCTTTCCTGTTAACTTTCATGTCTAAATCTAGAGCCAAACTTATAATTTCTTCAATGATTTCTGAAATTGAATTAAATTCAGTACCTAACTCTGTTTCATTATATAAAAATGGGAAAAGGGTTTTCCAAGATTGTTTCCAATCGTTTTTATTTATATCAGTGCATGAATCCACAATGAGCCGAATAGCATCTAATATATTGAACTCCTTCCACAGATCTTCAGCTGTGATATTGTGATTTTGTCTAGAAGTTCCAACGAGATATTCGAAAACATGACGGGTGTAAATAGTTTTGAATTTATTTGAGATTTCCTGAATTGGCTGGCTTATGCTGGCATCTCCATGCGGTAGAAAGACAACTCTTACACGATGATCGAAATCTATGAGTGTTGCAGGAGAGTGACAATTTGCACTGTCTATAACCAAAAGAACTTTACAAGCAATATTGTTTGCATAACTGTAACGTTCAACTTCAGGAATGAAGTAGTTTCCAAACCAATCTTCGAATAAAAAAGCCGACATGCTAGCCGTTGGATTTGACTTCCATATAACGGGCAAACCACATTTGTGCTTTTTTTGAAGAGCTTTCGGATTTTCTTTGCGATATACCACAAGAGGTTTTAATTTTAAATCGCCCGCAGCATTTCCTCCTAACAACATTGTGAGGCGGTCTTTCGATTCGCTAAACTCACTTACGGTTTGACCTTGTCCCTTCAAATGACTGTTTTCGGGCATTTTCTTCCAATATAAGCCGACCTCGTCTACATTAAAAATCGTTTGCGGAGTATACAAACCTTTTTCAACTATTGTTTTTAAGTAGTCGGAGAATGTAGACTCAACAGAAATTTTTATATTTCTTCCTTTATTTGCCTCTTTTCTGTCTTTTTTAGATGTTGCTTCCGCTCTGTCGCTATCTCCCTCTTGATTTTCTTCCTCTTGAAATTCTGTTAGCATATTGCTTACACATCGACGTTTAAAGCGTAAATACCAGCCTTTACTAGCTGAAAAGGAATTATTTTTAGCCGCTTCTCCATAATCTCTTTTTAATTCTTCATAGATAATTTTAGCTTGTGTGCAAATATCATTCTGCGACAAATGTAAACTATGCCCAGCTTTTTCTTCGCACCATGATTTTAGTGCACACTCTGTTTGAGCAATAATGCCATGCCGTTTACGAATTATGGTAGAGGAATCAAGAAACGCTTCAGTTTTCGATGCAGCTATAATTCTTTTTTTGTCTTTTATAATAGAGCTTACAGTGGAGTTAGAAAGATTAAGGTTCTTAGATATTTGGTTAACTTTCTCACCATTTTCAAACATATTTATGATATCAACCTTTTTCTGTAAAGTTAACAATTTCCTTTTACGGATCCTTTCTTTTCCGAACATAGCTAACACACACTTATGAAGACCCCTAATTAAATGAAAGTATAGTTTATAGCCTCTAAGCAGCTTACAGAGACCGGCGCAACTGTAGTGCCGTAAATGGAGCTACAGTAAATGGCGGACACTTCACTTCGTTCAAATCGCGGGAAACGAGGCTACGCAAATTGAGGGTGCGGGCAGCAGTGGCAGTGTAACAACCAATAGCGTATGTCGAGGTCGCACTACGCCAGTCGAACATAGACGATAAGAAGTCAAGAATGTTTGACACAATAATACCGTCTTATGATGCGTAGTAGTTTTAGTAGTAAATAGTATCCTACGAAATAAAATAATATTAGACCAATATTTAATTTGTACTTAAATGATTGTTATTTTAAAAAACAGCCACTTAGAATATTGTTATACGTTAAGTTTGAGTATTTGTTCAAGCACAGAGTGTGTTTATGAAGGTAATATAGGCCGTTCAATATTATGTTATAATGGTTTTGTATATTCTAATTATATTTACGTCATCATTGTGAATAGTAGTGGTAGTAATATTTAATTAAAACATCGTATGTGTTATTATCATAATCTTCTAATTGTTTTGGATTGTCGTGGATTTTATTTAGCGACATCTCGTAGCGGTCAAATAAACTATTAAGACCATGTGACATCTATCGGGCATATCAGGCACTTCTTACGTAGTGAATTTTTTAAAACTAAGTTATTAATAATATTAGAATACGTAGTTATGTGTATAATAATATAATTTAATTTCTGGCTACAGGGAATTGGCGTAAGCCTGTAGTACTTAGTACCAATGATCCAATCCAATGAAGGCCAAAGAGCTCCATGGTCGGTTTTATCGGGCCCTAAATTGGTCCGATATAGACTTAAAAGCATCTAAAATCGTCTTGGCTACGGTTTGAGGATCTCTTTGGAGAAACGGAAGGTTTTGTTTGTGCGATAATAGAAGAAGTTATCATGACGAATAACTTTCGGCAATATATCCTGAAAATGGTACGGTTGACATTTGTCGGGTATACCACCCTTCTGGGGCATCAATCAGGCATATTATTTCTGGTTGTTCTCATCTGGCTAACGGTGAATATTTGCACAGGCACAACGAAGCAGCCAGGATCGAACACATACAGCTTGCCATTAAATACCAACTTGTGAATTTAGAGGTGCCATACTACAGGTATGTGCCCGACCCAGTTCTCGAGAATAGAGAGGCCACGTTGTAATGGGATCGATCTATTGTTACAGACAGGACTACTGCTGACAATAAGCCTGATATTGTGGTGATCAATTGCAGCGCCGCGCAATTATTGTTGATATCGCCGTTCTTCATGACAAGAATCTCGTGAAAGTTGAAAAAGAAAAACAAATACAATATTTGGATTTCCACACAACCATCCTCTTCTGCTATTCCCACTCACACTCACTCCTCGTTCCTAATCCAATCCGTACTCCTCTGGAACGCTCTTCTTCTAGAAATCATAATAGCACCCAGCCGCCACTCGTTCAAGATGAAAGTTCGAGCTCGCATTCTAGACACCCTTGCAGATTTATTACAATATTAAAGTTTTATACATTATTAACATGTAAGTTTATGTATGTATCATATGTATGTAACTAGGTGAGTATTTATGTATGTGTATGTATTTGGTACGTATGTTACATACATATTTATCGCGTTGTTTCTGTCTAACTTATCAATAGTTTTCTTTTACTTTACATATTATTGTCTAGTGCACCTAGTGACACATTTCAGCTCCACCCTAAGGTAGACTGGCAGAAAATGCCTGTGGCATTAAGTTCGCCATTGTACAACTCATACTTGTCCATAAAGGATTAAAATAAGAAATAAGATTGTCGATATGTGGAATAAGGATTTGGTGATCATTATTCCGATAGTTGTAACTGCTCACGGATTGATAGCCAAGAGCCTCGACCAACACCTTGTTGACAGTAGGTATATGGATTATGCTCAAAGGTAGGCAGGATATATATATCATCTATGAGACTGCAAAAGCGTGTAACAGAAATTAAATTTGCAATACAGCGTATTTACAAAAGTAGCAAAATGTAAATAGATGTTTAAATTTACATTACATCGGAGAAATTGATATATTTTTATCGCATTCCTTTAAAATATCATGCAAACGAATCAGAAACAAGATGAGTCGCAAAAATCTAGCCTATTAACCAAGATAATTAATTAATTCTTCCTCATATAGAATATAGAAAATATTGATACTTACGCGGTTTTGCATCCGGTTCTTAGACTGTAGACATATAATAATATTTCGGATATCTGACACTACGCCATCTAGTTTCAAACTAAGCAGAGCTTGTACTGTGACTGCTAGATTGACTGTTAGAATACTTATATATATTAGTAAATTATATTGATATTAAAATATACTGCGTTGTGAACACGAGTGTGCCAGCGGCAAATTATCTACTAATTCTTCGAATTGAAATTGAAAATTCCAATACTACGGGGTTTATTAAGTACTAGCTGACCCTGCAAACGTTGTTTTGCTATTTACATTATTTAAAATATATTTTTTTGCATTTCTTAAAATCCGTTCTTAGCTGACCTCCACTCGGTGAAAAGAATATTCCTACCAAATTTCAAGTCTTTAGCTCTAATGGTTCCAGAGATATCGTGATGAGTGACTATATACGTGGAAATCTCTTATACTTATATATATAGATTTATATACAGACTTACTTGGAGAACGGTAGTGTCATATCGTCGTAGGTTGTATTACAAGAGCAGAACCTTAGACAAACAGATGACATGGATATTGGTTTACAAACAGGCAATAACATGTCAACCACAAATCAAGGAAAACAAACCCTAAAAATAAAAATAAATGAAATATAAGCAATTAAAATGGAGATAAGACGGCAAAATAATATTGAGAGCTTCATTGGCTCTTTAATTTAAAATGTAAACAATGCTCTAACACCTTTAAAACATGTCTTCTATAATCATTGATGTAAGTATGCTATAAATTATTTTATTGCGTTAAAAGTGCGTCAATCAGTAATACAAAATTTGGCCTTACAGAAATTAAAGGAAATTGAGCAGTCGAATAAAAATGGGAACTGTGACTATTACACATCTAAAGAGATATCAAATTGTGAATTAAAGAGTAGATCGGTCTGTCGGACACAGTCTAGAGAACATACACCCTCCATTTTAACAAACAATGATGGTTGTGATTACCACCAAGAGTACCACACAGTCAAAGTTTGGGCAGGCAAGTTAAGATCGCTCAAATCTGAGCAAAGGCTGTATGCCGAAAAAGCGATATACGATGTATTATTTGAAGCACAGCTGGGAAACTTGAATAAATCCAGCGTGAAAATTAATAACAGAATTTTTCATACAAAACAGCCTCATTCCATATTTAATTCGTGTAATAATAACCCTTCAGAACGACCTATTGAGATAATTGATAACCATTTACCATCTTCTCAAAATGACGAACATGAAAATCGTTCGTCAGAAATTATTATTGCTGAGTCTTTTCCCACAGACATTGGTGCTCTTTCATCGGAGTGTCAAGTCACACTGGACGACATACCGGATTTAAACACTGATACTGGGCAGAAAAGACAGAAGAAATTCGTTGATATTGTGCCTTCATTAGTTCTTCCAGTTTCTTCAAGATCTCAGTCATGGCCATACGGTCAAACAGTTAGTGAAAACACTATCGACAAAAATGATAGTGAAGAAACTATAGACAAGAATGATTCTTTCTCTGGGACTATTGCCACAAATATGCCAGAACAAATACTGATACAATTGAGTAGGTATATAACGTACTTTTACAATTGTATTAGGAATTATGTATGAAGTCCTCAATAATTGCAATTTTTTTGTACATGTGAATCATATCTTTGTGCGGATGTCCAGTGACACGAAGAATACAATGCAAAGTTTCAACATTAAAGATTCTTCCGAAATTCTTCCGCTGTAACTGGTTATTTTATTACGTGGGTACCTACCTAGTAATTTTGTATCATAGCTTCGGTAACTATATATTTATTGTGGTTATGCTTTCTACCTACTGAACCAATTCTCACATTTTGCTTAGGTACACCGCAAATCCGTGTAGTAGTCGTAAGAGTTGACTAAGGTGGCTACAAAACTTATGGCAATATAAGCCTAGATTTGTGTTATATTTAAAGTACTCTGTTGGGTCTATTTTTTACAGATTCTGACAGTTATGTGAGTTCGATTCCCACCCAGGACAAATATTGTGTGATCAGCACGATCATTTGTTGTCTTACTAACATAGAATGTATGTATTTAACGGCCGATGCGCGCCAACTTGGTTTAGTGTGTGTAGACTGTTAGCACGGAATATAAATGTAGTTGTTACTTTTGTGCGATATCTACGGGGGATTACGTGAACGTTTGACAGCTGATTGCATAAAACTTTTAATTTTCGGGCAGATAATACCAATGATTTTCGACTCAGAATGATGGTCTGAATACACCATTTCAGTATTCGTTACACCATCCTTTACACCCATTTTTTTTTTTGCGTGCGGAAATCCCCTCGGATACCACCTATCAGTGGCATGTCGGACTCGAACCGACTAAAACCGCACGCCGTCTCGGGTACTAATAGCCGGGGAACCAGGTATACCCTAGAAAGGAAGTCCCTGGTGCCCCGACATACCTCGGACCATCTACAACAACAGGTAGACGACCCCCCCCGTGTGAGAACCCCATGTTCCCTCTGCTCCCTGGAAGCGAGCGCGCTTCGCAACGCGCTCGCCGCCACCCCTGCTTCTGCTAGGGTGACAGATGGCCTCACCTGTCACCCCCAGGCTTGCGCGTATGGAGGACGGAGGTCGTTAGGCGACCTTCGGCGCCTGAGTCGCCTGCGGTACCTGGCCCGTTCCCGGGCCTGGCGGGCCGGGAGAGTCCTAAACCTCTCCCGGTCCCGCTCCGCCGTCTCCTTCGCGAGCATAACTTGCTTGCAGAAGGAGACGGCAGAGTTCCACGCACTCTCGCTCACGATAGCCGCAATCAGACTATCGAGCGAGAGAACTCCTACTCCGATGGCCGCCACGAGGTCTCGCCTCTGCTCAACCCACGCCGGGCACTCTGCCAGCGTGTGGAGAGCCGTTGTCCACGGTCTGGCCATCGCAGTGGTGGCACTCAGGCGTTGGCTCCTTGCGGATCAGACACAGGTGATCCCTGAAACATCCTTTCCCAGTGATCACCTGCGTCAGTCGGTATGAGAGGGTCCTGTGACGCCTCTCGAGCCAATCCTCCATAACGGGTCTTACCGCCGCGATGACGGCGTGCCCGATCCTTTCTAATGGATTAGGTATATACAGGGTATACCTAATCCATTTGAAAGAAAAAGAATCAGAATGAAAGTTATCAAGTCTCAATTACAAAATGTTATGTTAATATTACTAATCACAAGTATATAATAAAAATTTCTACGTAAAGGATATCGACAGCTTTGTACGGGACTTGGGCCAAGGTGTGGGTATTTTAATTTTGAAATAAGAATATTACTATTTCGTAACTATATAGAAACCAATTATGTAATTAGTTTAGTGTCAAAATAGTTATGATAAAAAAAATATAAAACGTCTTGTTTTCTTGTAGGTACTTATTAATTTTCAGCTCCCAACTGATGTTGAAATCTGAACTATTTTATTATTAACTAAACTAACTTTATTTAACATTAATAAAATTCTATCTAAAAAACTTTAAATTGCATAGATTTTGTAGAAAACTAAACTGATGATGGTTACCCCGAAGCGAATGATTGACATGAGATAACAGATTGGTCCTAATGTTACCAACATATAAAAACAGAATAACCCAATACATTTGCCAATTTTGTTTAATAATTTCTTAAAAAGCACGTTATTTGTATTAATTTTACATTAAATATATTTTTAAAGTAAAATATAGTTTGTAAAATATTTTCGGAATGAAACTTTTATTCAGTATTGAGTATTATTGGGTTTCTTTTTCCACCGTTTTTGTAGTATGCAACACAGAGTTCCAAGGCCCAAATCTGTCGGTCTCCTTTCAAAATTCGTTTTCAAATGGTACAAACAGTCAATTTAGCTGCGAAAAAAATAAATTTTATAATGTGCACCAGGTTCATTGGTTTAAAAAAACAACTAAAAAAATTCCTTTTACTTTATTTTATTGCAACACAGCACATTGAAAACAAAACATCTTTATCATTCTTTACTATTTCTCCAGTATCTACTAAAGTTAATTGTGATTATCTGTTTGTTTCGTATTTGTTTTGCATGGTATTGCATTTACATAAACAAAAATCAACCTTATCATAATAGAATAAATTAGAAGATGCGAACTTCCTTAATACCTTAAAGCCCGTTGAGCGCTTAGATCATTTATGTCAAGAGAGTGTAAAATTAATGAGCCAACATTATTATGCTGGTGTGCCTGTAAATTGAGCGTTTACAGGGAAAGCTGACACACACAGCGACAGCTGAAAGGATGTAGTGGCCAACAGTTGGACACAATTTTTTTAGCCGCTTTGACAGTTCATCTAGATATAACAATGATCTAAGGTAGCCATGTCTACTGGTAACAAGCGAATACTAGTGCAGTTCGCCAAAGTTTCTATTTTTGTTCATTATAAGGTGGTAAATACATATCCGTGTACCATGCTACCATTGTTATACAATGATGTAACAATTAAGAAAGTGAGATGATGTGTTTGTGAAGGCATGCAGTCACGGTTCAATTAAAAACAAAATAAAACAAGAAATTCCACATCATCCTTGCAGTTAAAAAAAAGTATTCCACAATTTTATATACCACAAAGTGACACAAAATATTGATTGCTCTTATTGTCCCAATAAGACAAGAGGACAAGAGAATAACTGTCGTTACCAGAAACCGAAACTCTATGCCGAGTTTGATGTTTCGTACCCAAAAAAGGCCATATTTGTTTTAAATAAAATTAAAAACATTAATTCTTAATAAAAAAGGAAATGCGGAAATTTTCTAGCTACACTAGCTCGGCACAGCCACATTACCAAAAAAACTATTTATTTTCCAATACAAGAGGTGAATAAATAACTGTATGATAATCAGTCTAATAATATTTCAGTTATTTTTTTAAATATTTATTTTTAAATTATTGCCTGTAGTGTGTCTGTGCCCTTACATCTCTCCTCATTTACACATTATACTAAAAAGTCTTTTATCAGTCATATAACTGCTTGCCTTCACATGTAATTTTAAAAGTTAATTTTATAACAAATATATGTACATATTTATTTAATAATTACTTACACTTAAAATTGATGAATCGATGAATCAAACTAAGTATATATAACTTATGACTGTTCTCTGTGGTTTTTTTACAAAAACATGACTATTCAAACTGTAACTAAAAGATGCAAGTAGACAAAACGGGGTAAGGATTCCTAAGCAAATATCAACATTAACCCGAAAAGATAATATGAAAACCTACAATAAGATGCAATTGCTTACCACAATTTTGTTTTCATTCACTCATTACTTTGTACAGTTATTCAGAAAAACAATTCTTAAGAGTTTGTCATTGAAAAATAAACTGGCCGGTGAGGTACAGGTTAATAGTAAAAGAAGGAATTCGATAAAACAAAAATAGTGCTTACATCAAGATTAAATTCATTTGCTACAGATTATATACATATTTTCAGCACACAGTGTGTTAAAAAGAAACATTATAAAATAAATGACGTGCCAGTGCTTGCTCCTTTAGAAATACATAAACTTAAAAACATTCGAATGATCCACAAAAAAGGGACTCATCACTGTATTGGCACAAAAAAATTAAAAGCAATTTGCATTCTGTGCACTGATTATATGCTCAGCAGTATTCATTCCTATATTTAAACATTAACTATATACAGAGTGATTCAATTCCAATGTTTAACATTGGAATTGTAGGTATAATTATCTTAAAGACCTTGGTATATTTTGGGACAATATAATGCCAAATAACAGACTATCTGGGATGGTTAAGTGGATGAGCAGTAGTATTTATATTCTGTATGTGCTTTAGTTATGTAAAAACAATATTGGTCAAGCATAAACTTGTGTGGGGTCATTTCCGCATTGCTAATGTATATAAGTACCATTAATTAACTGTTATCTAAAGTAACATCAAAGCTGAATTTATAATAAAACCAAGACATGCACATATCAGATCAATAAAGTTTAGAACTCTTACTGCCAATCACCACATATTAACATTTGACCAATAATAATTTACAATGAGCCAAAGGAAAAATCTCTTTATGATTTTCTTTGGTACCAAAATACTACTACTACTAACTCCTAGCTCATCACCAACACAACAATAAATGTAACTTTTTAAGAGCTTAATTTATCTGAAATGGTTTTGAATGCAATTTTAAAATACCCATATCACAATTCACATTATTGCCCGAGCCTTGCTTCATTTGCATTGCAAACTTTTAAAAGTAAAGTGAATTATATAAGTATCAGGCTGTCAGAATGAGGAGTGTGATACAAACAACTTTACGCCATTACAGTACAGTATTTAAAAAGGTAGCTGTTAACTAGCATGTGGCACATTCATAATCCATTTTAATATTGGTTCCATGGAACATTGTCTATAGCATGTTTCTTTAGTTTATGCTTCTTCAGATATTTAGAATCTATGAATGCCTCTCCGCACAAAGAACAAACATATGGCCTTTCTCCAGTGTGAGTTCGCAAATGTACAACTAAATTACCTTTTAAAGCAAAAAATTTCATACAAACTGAACAACCAAACTTCTTTTCTCTTGTATGAGTCAATTGGTGAGTCCGTAAATGAGTTTTAGTCTTGAACCGAAGAGAACAAAGTTGGCAAGGGAACGGCCGCTCATTAGTGTGGACTCTTTCATGCATTAATAACATAGCCTGGCTTGAGCATCCCTTACCGCAAATGCTACATTCAAATCTCTTTGCATTCTTTGCTTTCATATTTTTATGTGTTGCAATGTGAGCTTGCATGTCTCTCTTATTTGGTAGTACTTCACCACATTCTGAACAAAGTAGGTCTGTTGGGTCCACAATATGTGTGCTTTCAACATGTTGTTCTAAGGCAGATTCAACGGAAAACATTTTCTTGCATAAAGAACAAGCATATCCTAAAAGTTTACCCAGGTTTGTGGTAATTTCTTGCTTGACGGTCTTCATTAGTTCTTCTTTAACTTTAATCACTTTGGATTTAGTACACTCATTGGACTCTTTGTGTGCAGTCAAGTTACTCTTAGTCTGGAACGTTTTTTCACATTGATTGCATGAATATGGATGCATGTGAGTCAATCTATGTGTCTGCATGGTTATTTTCTGGTGGAATCTTTTAAAACAAATATCACACTCAAATTCTCTAATACCACTATGGATCATCATATGACGTTTTAAGTTATTTGGATTAGCAAATGTCTTTAAGCAAACATTACAGCGTGGTTTTATATTATTGTGTCCATACTTGATATGTTGTGTTAATGCATTACGTCTTATGAGCTGATTACAGAATGGACAATTAATTAAAAGTCCGCTACTGCTGTGCAGTAACATGTGTCCAGTTAAAATCTCAGTTGATTCAAATCCTTTGCCACATAGACTGCACAAATGTTCTCCAGCAGGATTGTGCTTATATTGATGTTTCTCATAGTCAGCCAAATCCTCAAACTGTTCACCACAGTCACATAAAAATGTACCGTCTTCTTGTTGAAGAACTGTTGATATGTGTCCTTCATCTGCATATTCTATTACCAATTCTGACCCATCATACTTTAGTATTTGAAACTGAGAGGTGTCATCTCCTTCACAGAATATTACTTCTTGGGACATGGCATCTTCATCTTCGTCTTCATTTGTAACCAGCTGTGTGTCAGTCAAATATTGAATCCTGTCATTATTCTTAAGAAGAATTGTTCCATTAGAGTCAGTAGTTGTGAGTATTTTAATATAATTTTTGTTTCCAAGATCTTTTATATCATCAGCAGATATTGTCTCGATAATCTGATTGTCTTGTGCATTCACAATGTGTGCTAAAGTTGGATCTTGAGAAGTACTGTCTTGTGTTTCATCAATATTCATGGCACCATCTAATTCATCTGTTTCCTGGCTTTCTTCCTCATTTTCTAAAATGGTAGCTGGCACATTTGCTGGCACTTTTGTATTGGACATTAAGAATGCATCAATTGAATCTTCAAACTGATTCTGTGGAATACTTTTTGTTTCTACTGGTTGATAAGTAATAGAAGGTATGCCTTCGGAATATTCCCTTTCGACTTTTATCTTATTTTCTAGCATAACATCTTGGAGTTTTTCTCCACTACTCTTTTCTTTCGGGTCATCGATTACCAAAACATAATAATAATCATCATCACTTTCAGGCTCTTTTTTTATAATAGATTCTAACTGTTTGTCGGGATCATTCGCAATATCATCATCATCGTCAATAGCTTCACTTGAATTCGGAAGGGTATCCTGATGCTTTTCTGAAACAGGTTGTTCTTGTTCCAATAGAGCACTAAGTTGTAATTTCAACTCGCTATCCATTTTGATGCACTGTTTTCGGAAATGATGAGCAGAAATCATGATACTGAAACAGTCATTACACAACTTCTGTGGTAGACCATCATCTTCTCTAACCTGTAAATTGCAATAAAATATATTTAGTCATCTGCATATACAGGGAATTACAGAAAGATGATCATATTTTATATCATTGAGTGTAATTGACAAACAGTTAAAAAAATGGATTTATGATACCCTTTAAAAAAAAAATTAGCGCACATGTAATTTCTTTCTTCAAATTAAAATTTCAGTCTAATTTCAATGATTTTTAATTTTGAAAAAAGACTTTTTGGAAAAATATGGTCATTAAGAAGTTAAGAAAGATAAACAAAATGAAATGGTTTATATAGGAGTCAGGTTTTAATCACTTCAGCCAGGCACACTCTACACATTACTGACTGCAGTTATAGCACTGGTTTCTATTCAACCCATACTTAAGATTAGTTTAAGTCAAATGATAATACTTATAATAATTAGTTTGAAGATTCAAACTTTTCTAAGGAGAAGCCTATGTTAAGACCGTGGAATATTAAAGGCTGTTAATGTAATTTAATTTTTTATCAGATTAAATTAATCAATCCTATAATACTAGGTTAAACCTAGAGTTGTTACCCATGTGAAAAGATGATTCAACATTAATATTATTGAACGGGAATTAACACGATCTCTTATTTAGGGTATTACATACCTCTGGTTTGCCTGACGTTTCGACCAGGTTGCACCGGCCGTGGTCACAGTCAGCCTGTGACCACGGCCGGTGCAACCTGGTCGAAATGTAACCCTAAATAAGAGATCGCGTTAATTCCCGTTCAATAATATTAATTATCATGGAACGCGAAAGTTTAAAAGTTAGTATGATTCAACATTTTGGTCATGGATACCAGAAGGCCAATTCTCGTAATGAAAGTTCGGTTATGATAGTTTTGAGATCGAAAATTGATCAGAACTGAATTGAGACCAAACTTTCATTACGAGAATTGGCCACATAACAAACATATAATATAAAAATCGAAAACAAAAAACATAAAAAGAGTAAACATTACATGTTTAGTAGGGGCTAAAATAGATGTGAGATTATTTGAGTTAAGTGTTTCAGTATTTTCATGAAAATAAGTGAATAATACAAAGACTACATGCATTTGTAAATTGAAGACGAGAACAATAGTGAAAATGCATTTTTTTTTTTTAATAAATATGCAATTAATTGATATACCTCTTTTGAGTTCCTTGAACTAGAGAAAATTAGTTTGTTTTGAAAAACACAAAGCAACAGTATCAAGCTTAATACTTCATAGAAAATAATAATTATAGTTTTATGGTCCTACTAAAATTATTCTATCAAATATTATTACTTTTCTAATTAATCAACTTTCGCGGCGTTTCTAAACTTCAACGTTGAGGTTATGTTTGATGTCAATAATTTTATTCAGGAAATGACAGTATGCAATGACATTTTATCAGTAAAATACATAGGTATATCGCGAGTCTCCTATTTCCTTGTTTAAGAAGCGGGATTTAACGTACCTCTATTGTAGTGATCTCAAGAAACTTTTCATTAACATTTTGTTCTGTATCTAATAATGACACTTCACAATTGGCAGACAAACAACACCGACAGAGATCGGACCACGTATCCATTTCATTAGACGCACATAATTATCCACCCAGTAAAATCTGGAAAATATAATAAAAACATTAGGGAAATGCATTGTTTTGACAGTTAGTTATCAAAGACCAAACTAAAAGGTTTCCAAAGAGTAAAAATTATCTACGGACCATGCCCATAAAGACGATCTATTCCAAATTATAGACAAGAGACGAGCGTACAAAATGGAGGCAACTACAACGACGGACATAACGTCACCTCAAGAAAGTTTTTTGACACTAAAGATGGCGCTGTTCTTGGGAGAATAGAGCTTGTTCCGGTCAATAAGAAAGCTTTTAAAAGTAGAATTTGTTGTGGAATATAAGAATGCTGTGCTTCACATCACATAATAATAAAAAGATAAATTTTATTTGTAAGTATAATGGTTTATATGTTTTGATTTGGTTACATACTTGTGTATATAAAATTACTTCTTTTGCAACGTAAATGACATTGACAGGAGGGAGCAATTTCAACTTAAAGGTTGCCAGTTAATAAAATCCCCTAATTTATAGGGAATATTTCATATTTTGTTTTGAATATTTTAAAGAGGGAAATCTGATTTGAATTTGAATGATCAACGGTAAATAGTGCAAAATGAAACTTTCCTTTTTAATTCAATTATTTGCGACTCATGCGCTTTAAACAAATATTGACATAAAAAAATTGTAACACAAAAGTAATCCTTTCGAGACATTTTGGGACCAGACATTTTAAATAAATGTTCATTGTTTTAAATATAAAGTAAATTATTATACAGGTGTGAAAGTAAAAAGGGTCGGAAAACCGGGAACGAAATACAAAAAACATGGCAACGTTGAAATGATAACTGTACCAGTATCAAAGGAGTCCGCGTTTGGAAAAAATCGCGATCCCTAGGGATCGCGATTTTTTCCAAAAACCTCAATTGAATTGATTGGAATCGTAACCTGATAAATAGATTATTTATAAAATGATTTTTTAAAAATCGTTTTTTTCGAGTTTGCTTTTAAACGTAAACCAATTAATGAAACTATTGTATTGAAAACAAGAAAGGAACAACAATAACCAGTCTCTTTTCTATACTAATATTATAAAGCTAAAGAGTTTGATTGTATGTTTAGTTTAACGCGTTGATCTCAAGAACTACTGTTTCCAATGGAAAAATGTTTTAGTATTGAATAATCCATTTATCGAGGAAGTCTATACGCCATAAATGTAAACTTTTTTTTTACATGTGTTGAGTACCATGGAGAAACCCCAACGGGGCACTCGGTATTCATTCGCCGTGATGAACTCTTATTAGGCATGTAAGGCTGGTTTCGATTTAAGTTCTGGCTTCTCTACTTTTGCATATTCTCTTAGAGTATTAAACGAAACGGAGTGGACGCTCGCTGTCTTTACTTTACAAGTCTTTCTGCCGTTTTCAATTAATATTGTACTGAAATATCAATATCGATGTTGTGATTGTGCGTAGGAAGCGGCGTGGCGACCACTTAAACCACTACGCCATCCGTGCAGTCTTTATATAACGTCTTGGATCGGCGCTCATACTAATTTGACAGAGGGTAAGCGTGTATTCGCATCTCCATTTGTTTTAATGCTCTTGTATATTCTCCGTGTTGAGTACATTCAACTAACTGTAAATTATTTTATCGTTTTTATCAAAAGAGAAAAAATGGAATGCCGATTTTATAGGATTAAATATCGCTTCACTGAATCGATTCAGTACTAATTAAAAGATCGATTTGGGCTTGAGAAACCGATTCTTCGATTAATCGATCTTAGATCGCCGCCTCCAGTTTGCGCAAAGTTACGAATTAGGGTGGCTCTATAGTGAAACCGGGGTTTAAAGTTTAAAGAACGCACCAATAGTAGAATAGAGAATAAGGCCATATTAATAAAACTTATTTTGGATTAAGTAAGTAGTTGAGGTTTCGTATATTGTACGGTCGCTATCTTTTGTAAAATACTAGCGATCCGCCCCGGCGTCGCACGGGTGCTATGTAAATATACCTACTAACCTAGTGTCAGTGTGAAGTAATTAATTACACTATATAGATAGATGGATTGGATATTTTGGATATCTTGGATAATATAGATCATAACCTTTGGTTAACATCAGCACTTGTTCGTTTTGAATATTAATGACTCTATTTTGACTAATTGATGTATAACATCTTTCCTGTTATTCCTCACTTTTTACAAAATCACTTACAGTTTTACATTTTCAGCAGCTTGCCTGCAACCTGTAAGAGTAATTTTGTAAAAAGAGGTGGAAGTGGTTAGGGTCGGAAGTAAAAGCCGTATAGAATTTGTGTTAGAAATAACTATTTTTGTTACCGAAAATCATTTCAAATATTTAAAATCATTTTAGGATATATAATGGTAATTTTGCTTATTCCTAAGGTGTGATGTTAGACGTTCCATCACATCACATTATAAATCTCGTTCGTTTTTTTTTTATAATTTTTGCTTGTCACTTCTTCGGTAAGCGGCTCATACAGGACCGTGCTCCTTATATACACTTACTATATAATCCTTGTCTCATTATAAGATAATAATTACTGTTTTGTTTTCTATGATTGGTGCTTTTCTATGAAGGTATTTAAATAACTTTATTTTTACCAATATCTGTCAGTAAAATATTTTTACAACAATTGAGATCTATCCCCCCACGCTTTTTCACGATGAAATGATTTTTATTTTTGAACCTATAGAAAATTATTTCCTACTTTTTAGTTCGGTTAGTTACAAAAGCATGTTTTTTTACTATTTTTAAACTATAATTTCTAATGTTTATATATTCCATAATTTTCGCAATAAGAAAGGTTAAGGTTAGGGTTTATGTTTATTGTGTCAGTTGAATAGAGAAAAGAAATAACGAGGAAGTTCTACTAATGGTAAATGAAGAGGGAATTTTCAAATGGTATTGAAAACAGAAGAGGCAAAATGGTTGGCCACTTGATAACACATGACAACTTCTTTACAACAATACTGGAAAGAAAAATAGAAGGCAAAAGAAAACGAGGAAGGCCAAGATCAACGTAGGTACACACAGCGAGTAAAGGAGAAAGTGGGGATCGCGGTCTATCAAAGGGTCAATCGCAGAAAATAGAGAGGCTTGGCGATTGGCCACCGACACGGCCTGGGCCTACAATTAAAATGTTATTTACAAACAGTCATTAAAATGTTGTTTCTATAACTAAACAATATATGTTGTACTAAAGTTTTCGTCAAATGGGTCTTTTAGTATGTGCTATCGTAGCAACAAAATCCTTTTAAAAGTAATTTACGTAGAACTAAGTTATTAAAGTTAGATTAAGTGCTGTTAACCTTAAATGTTGTTTTAATTAATATCTATACTAACTTTTGAACTTTCGTGTTCTGAAATACATATTTACCTTACAGTAACCGCTCTCCTTAAAGTGACTGGCGATATTAGAAAAGGAATCGAAGACATTAAAGTCACGGTATTCTCTGTTCTCTAATGCCTTTAATACAGTCAACCACGAAAACCAGCTATCTATCCTTATCTGCCTTATGGTTCCTTCTGAGACACTGGAATGGTTCTCCACCAATCTTTCAAGTTGGTGCGACCTCTATCCACACGGTGTGTGTGTGTGGCCATCGTTCCACACGGCAAAATGTTCATCCTCATCACCTGAATAGTTGCTCCACTACTGTGCGCTTTTCGAGACACTTTTGCCCAACCAAACTGTGGAACGGGTTATCGTCTGTGGTATTACCGGACCTATACGACCTTCAAACCTTCAAGAAAAGAGCGTACTCCTTCCTAAAAGACCGGCAATGTGTTTGTTACTTCTAAGTTGCCTCCTGAGTGTTGCCTTCTAAGTTGTCTGCTCGTCTGCCCCTCTAACATAAAAAAACCTCCAAAAAAACAATCCACTCAAAATTTCAAAATCGCCTCGGAAATTTAGTTGTAATTTTGTAAATTTTACGCTAACATGTCGCATAACAAATGTCGTTCAAAAATAGGTGAGACATTGATACCTTTTTTTAGTCGAGTATTTATTATATAAGTGGCTAAAAGATCTCCCAACGTCTTAAAAGATATTATTTATATTTGTTTTCATCGAAAGAAACAAAGTTTGTTCAAAGTACTTGATAATGAGCTATGATTATTTAAATATTTAGACTAGGTTTATAAAACCGGAAAACCGTAAACGTTTACGAAAAGTATTTTAGAACGTTTAGTTTATGACGTTATCATCTGGTGTGTTGTTGCCAAATTGACCAGACATAATTATTCAGAAATTGATACATTGCAGTTCAGCCGAAAACGTTCATGGTACAAATTGAAAACCTGTCAGGTTACCTGTAAAGTTGAGCTGCTCTGAACTTGGCAGTTATTCGAAAAGTTCATGGTAGGCCCCCTGGCACTTATAATTTAAGCCGTCCAACTTACCAACAAAAACTGCTCAAAGGTGAACTTTAAATACCATAAACCGGGAATAATTTTATAATTAACTTGATAAATTGAAATTTTGAAAATTGGGCTTAGGATAAGTCGCTACTATACGCAACTGTAGCCTAGACCTGTCTAGATACTCTATTACGACTAGAAATTTAGCGGGTCCTGTTTTTTTTCTATATACCCTATATTCAAAACTAAATAACTTCAATTTTGGTCAGAAATTTTTAGGTATTCTTCTACTACCTACCTACAGATTTCTACTTTACTGCCTCTATAAATGTTGATATTTCTCGTAGGTAATTACAAAGTTTTACTAATATAATATCTTTTACACTCGTAGATGTGATTGGTGGAATGATAGATTAGCCGAACTACGTAGAAGCTACCGGAAAGCTCGTAGAAAATTAAACACTATTAAAAAACATAACGTAACAGGAGATTTGTACAACAATGCTCTCATTGCTCTTAGAGTTGCCAGGTCCCACTACAGAGCTGCTGTGGAAAAATCCAAGGGAAACTTAATTCAGAAACTTGTTGATAAACTCGATAGAGAGGGCCCGTGGTCACCTTTGTATCACGAATTTAAGGCAAATAGATCAATCGACCTTGCATACATACAGAACATCAAAATTAATAACAGATATACCACAGGAGTAGAACAAACAGCAGAATATCTTTTAGACTCACTCGTACCTGACGATCGACCGGAAAACGACACTGATCATCACCGACAGATCAGGCAGTGGGCCATCGAACCACCACTGTCTCCAATGTCTGATTTACCATCTTCAGACGAATTTCTCAGTATCATTAGATCCTTGCCGCTAAACAAGGCTTCGGGCGATGATAAAATATCTAACAAAATGATAAAAGAAGCTTGTAAACTTTCGGGTGACACGATTTTCACTGTCTTTAAACGTTGCATTGCTGAAGGAATATTTCCTCGTATATGGCGGTGCGGTAATATTCGTATAATACCAAAAAGTGGCGACAAGCCACCGGATGATCCTAAATCCTACCGACCAATCACATTATTACCATCGTTAGGAAAGCTTTTAGAACGTCTTGTAGTGCCCCGGCTTCTGCCAGGTGGAGTCAAATTTCATGATAGACAATTTGGATTTACGTTGGGTAAATCGACAACTGACGCTGTTATATCGGTTAGAAAGTTTGTCACAGAGTCAACATTTCAATACGTGCTGGCTATTTTCTTAGATATATCTGGCGCCTTCGACAACGCATGGTGGCCCATGCTGTTGCTGAAATTAAAATCACGGGGGTGCTTTAAAAATATTTATTCCCTTATCTCTTCGTACTTTTCACAAGGTACAACTAAACTAAGACTTGGTCATCATTCTGTGTCGAAGGCGCTTACAATGGGATGTCCTCAGGGATCGGTGCTAGGTCCATACTTGTGGAATATCGGCTTCGACGATTTTCTTACGATACCAATACCATCCGGATGTACTCTGAACGCGTATGCTGATGACGGCTTATTACTGGTGGAATCTGATACTAGGGCGGGGCTTGAGAGATTAGCCAATAGATGTTTGAACTTGATATCTCAATGGGGTGAACGTAATCGCTTAACTTTTGCACCCAACAAAACCTTCCAGCTACTTTTAAAAGGTAACCTCAAATCACCGCCGAGCATTAGATTTGACAATGTTACTGTAAAAAATAAAACCACAGTGTGTTATCTAGGATTAGTTTTAGAAAGAAACTTTTCATTTATCGAACATATTAAAATAGTTAATGAAAAGTCTAAAAAGAGTTTCTGTGCATTGACAAGGATATCAACTGCGACATGGGGTCTATCATTTAATACATTAAAGATCATATACGGAGCTACTTATTTAGGTTCTATGTGCTATGGTGCACCTGTATGGGCCGATAGGGCGACCGTAGGCGCTGTCCGTCGCAAACTGTTACAAGGCCAACGACTTGCACTGATATTCTTGTGTAAGGCATATAGGACGGTTAGCACTGAGGCTTTGCCGGTGTTGGCGGGTGTGCTTCCGGTCGATCTCGAGGTGCAGAGACGTGCAGCCATGTACTATTCAAGACAACAAAACATGGAATGCGATTTTTTGGGCGCGCGGGATCGCGGTAAAATTACAAGATTGCTTCAACAGCAGCCCGATGTCTATAATGACCTCATAGACGAATGGCAACAACGCTGGGCTGAATCATCCAAGGGGCGCCATCTTTACCAATTCTTTCCATCTGTTCGCGAACGGTTGTCGAGGACATGGCTTGAGGTGGATCACTGTGTCGCTCAATTTCTTACGGGTCATGGTAACTTTAAGAGCAAGCTTTATTCATTTAAATTAGACGAGTCACCATTGTGTCAATGCTCAACACCTAACTCTCACTATGAACAGTCTGCTCATCATATCCTCTGGGAATGTAGTCTTTGGTATAATGAACGTAATATAATGCTGAATAGCTTGCAGGTGACATCTGGGGCGGTATACTATGGGGATCTTGTGTCAACTAGGGTGAATTTCCGTGCGTTTAGGCGATTCTGCCATACATATTATAGAAATCAAACATAGCTCACGTAGGACCCGTAATATTTGTGGCCGTGGTGCTTCCCTGTTTAAAAGGGTGTATGCCCATTTTACTTCATTTTGTCTCCCGCTTTGCTAAGGAGGGAAGTGGATTTACTGTATTTCCAACTCCTCCAATTTTCTTCTGATTAATTTCGTTGCGGGTTCCAAGACAGTTTAATTTCTTCCTGGGACTTCCCGAGTGTCATAACTCGGTGTGTTCGTGGGTCACTGCTGTGGATCCTGGTGCACAGGAGTTACAGTGGTGGGCGTGTGGGTGGGTTTAGTCCCATATAATATAATATCTTCGAAAAAAAAACTATGAGATAGCACAGACATAACACTCTTAAATATTCGTTTCAAACAGTATGTAAATTGTATTTACGTCATGAAAGGGGGCATCTTTAGCATTAATACAAAATAAAGGCTGAATAAATCGTCGATGCCGATACTTGAGTGATGGATGGACTCTGGAGGGACCATTCAATCAAGTGCTTGGAAAATGCCCTCTCATGGTTCAAATCTTACCCTACCATTGTAGCAACGGTAATATTTTGTGTATTTAAATTTCGAAAAATCAGATTTTCTTTGAACTGTAAAGATTTAAAATTATGCTACCAACACACGTAGAATCACAGTGAGTGACACACACTATTCACCTGTACCAAATTCAATTAATTCATTTAAAAACTTGAATGATAAGCATCTTCGGTTACTACAAGATATATAGCATTCGTCAAACCTTTACTAGTCCACTGCTGGACATGGGACTCTCCTTAGAAAAGAGGTTTTGGCCTCTATCTAGCTGAATGGCCAAATCTAGCATTAGATCGGCCGAATTGTAAATTAAGACTATCATTAAAATCTGTTTTAAAACAAAATTTAATTAACCTCCAAATTGAATGTACTTAAATCTACCACATACTGTAATTTGTTTCCTAAAGATCAAATTTGTCAATAAAGCCGTAATCAGTTAAGAAGTCAGTTGCTGAAGACGAGAACACATGCCACACGTTATTTACACCGATCGGCATAGAAACAAAAGGAGTAGCGTTCCTTGAAAGATTAAACAATCTTTATTCGACTCGATGCCACTACAAACCCATAGTAGGGTTTGCATCAAAATAGATTTAAATGAAACCGTTTGGTAGCACATTCGTTCTAGCAAATCTTTCTGTTGTAATTTTTATTGATGTGATTCATTTATATATTCTGCCATGAAAGCTCAGATTTTTATATGTATTTGTGGGTTTCTATACGGTCACATTAAGCACATAATATTTAAGCGAACGAGTGAAATGCTTAAATATTTTAAGTAGTTTTAGTAATGCAGAAGCTACAACAAAATATCTAGTGCACCTCCTTAGACATTTCCCCCCCATCCAAATGTAGACTGGGAGAAAAATGCCTGTGGCATTAAGTCCGCCATTGTAAAATGAATTGTTGTTTGTGCAAAAAGAATGAAATGAATAAATAAATAGCTTTAAATATATGCTGAGTCGTAGGAAAAAGCGAAATATTACTACCATGGATTTACTAACTATGAAATATAGATCTGCGTAGATCCCAATGAGATAAATAACAAAATTGAGAATGTAATGTACTACATATGCTCAGTTCTAAAAGATGTTTTTTTTTTTATTTCTGGATTTATCATAACCGGTTCAGGACTTTCACTATTTAACTTTTATGGCTAGGACGCCCTAGCTTTGTAGTTTATAGATAGGAATATGAAAATTGCACTTTCGGATAGAGCCAGGCAGCGCAGGCGCGGCGATGCAGCGGCTTTCGAAAGATAGAGGCTGCTAAGGATTTACGTTTCTTTTAAAAAAAAAAGACAATTCCTGCATTAGGAACATATCCTGTGTCGCGGGGGACTTTACAAACATAAATGAAACGGACACAAAGAACACCTAGACTTAAAACAACAATTTGTGGATCAACATCAAAGTGTTGGCCCATGTGGGGTTTGAACCCTCAAACACTCGGCGTAGTAGAAAGCGGCGTGGCGACCGCTTAAAACACTACGCCATCCGTGCAGTCGATTTTAACAAGACAATCACCACGACTTTCGATAGATTTTATTGTACCAGGAAGTTGGATGTCGAAATTCTTTCGTTACGGTTATTGTGATAAATTGTTAAGTGAATATTGTTGCGGAGAGAATTCATAGCCATGCTGTAGATAGGTAACGAATAAAATAAGAAATTGTATTTCGGCTTTCTTTTAACCCAACGTTTTCCAGTAGGAAGGTAAACCTCGTACAGCAGCTACTGTATTTATAATAATTATAAGTTAAAACTAAATGTAATTCTATTGTTTCTTGTTTACAATAAACAAAATATGCAGGGTACTAAGCTGGCCAGGGATTTCCTTTCTCCAGGGATTTCCTTTCTAGGGTACACCTGATTCCCAGGCAACTGGTGCCAGAGACGGTGTGCGGTTTTGGTCGGTTCAAGTCCGACATAACCATCCCACTGGTGTGTAATATCCGAGGCGATTTCCGCACAGAAAGTAAAAGAAAAAGGGTACTAAGCTGGACTGAGTGCCCTGAGATGTGCGTACCATGCGCGCTTCCCTAAGTTACACGGGTTGCCATTCCCGAAAGGCCAGTAGGTAAGTCTGTCGGGGTTCACAAGGATTTTTTTCTAAGGCTGGGGTCATTTGGCCATAAGACCCGATGACGGAACACCACGTGATTTTAGTCAGTTCGATTCAGACATTTCAACTTGCCGACTACAATTACTGCTGTCAATCGAAAACATACTAAAAAATTAGACTAAGCCCAGCTTCGCCACGAATAGGGCATACTGCGGAATATTTCTCATTACTTCATCAGGTATCGTTTAATAATTGGATACTCGTTTAAGGCTCACTGGTCCTGATCATCTTCTAACATTATAAGATTATTATTTACATAGATGGACTGTCTTATTCCTAACAATTCCATCCGTATGTTAAAAAGATGAATGTTACGACGATTAGGGAACATTAATTTATATGCTAATGCGAATGTAAAGGTACCAGGATAAAAGGACGCGGCAAGATGTGGGTGTTTCCTTAATGCGGGTTTATAGATGCTGAGAGAATATCGACAGCTGTGAAAAGGTCTGATAAAGTATTGAATATTTAAAATATTATAGTTTTAGGGCTTATTTCTAATCTGGCTTTTAAATTTTCGTAAAATTCACTAACATAATAGAGAATGTAGGCAAACTTAAATCTGTGCTTCATAAAGTTTTTGTGTGGAAATTTTGATATTTATTCATTTCGTTAGATCACTTCGTCTTTCTGGCCGGCTGTCTGTCAAGACTATTTATTCACATTAGGTAAATAAGAATCATAAAGTTACGCTAGTTACGATTAGCTAGCTAGGATTTAAAAACTTTTTTTTCTTCGTTTTTTTATGTTATTACTTGCTCATATTTAAAAGCGAGACATTAAAAATTGAATATAAAGTAATACGTCAATGTCAATTACTGAGTGAAATGTCGCGCGTTGCACAATACACCAATACATTGTTAGGTCTATTCTTTTCTTCAAACAAATATACAAACGGTTTATATGAAAATCATTGCTATGTCACTTTTAAGAAGAAAACAAAAAGCAAAAAAAAGGTTCCATTCTGCAATCATGACCTTTACGCTAGTATTGTTTTTGCTGCGAATCGAAAAAACTACTTTTACACATTTATGAGGAAAATGGCATTTGGAAATATTTCTCTTTTGTACTATAACTGTGTAACGGCAATGGCTTCTTAATTCTAATTTCTCTTAAACAACTTGTACTCTGTCTAATTATAATATATTTTGCTCGCGGCTCCACCCGCGTGTATGTCCGTTATCGCGGTAAAAACTGTTACTCGCTGTTTAGCCTAGTAGCCTATGTTACTCGCTGTTTATGTAGCTTCCCATTGATGAAAGAATTTTTGAATTCGGTTCAGTGGTTTAGGCGTGAAAGTGTAACAAACAAACAAAGTCATTTTCACATTTATAATGTAAGTATTACTTTCGTGTATATCCTCGAAGGGGTACACAGAGAGAGGGTTATTAAAACGTCGAAGTCTGCACTCTCTAATTTTAGACTTACTTACTTAATTGGAAGCAAGCCTATTGCCGTCAAACTGGTATTTTAGGATACCTATAATCCATACTCATATTATAAATACGAAAGTATGTCGGTCTGTTACCTCTTCACGCTTAAACCGCTGAACCCATTTAGATGAAATTTGGTATAGAGATCCGAGTCCCGGGAAAGGTCATAGAATAGTTTTATCCCAAAAATCATCGTCTAAGGGGTAAAAAGGACTGGAAATTTGTATGGGGAATCAAGACCCGTTGAATCGATTAAGATGAAATTTGGTACGGAGATAGTTGGATTCTTGAGGAAACACATTGGCTACTGTTTAGCACGATAACCGATATTTACGCGGCCAAAGCTAGTAATAATAATATTTTTGGACATCTGACACACAACGCCATCTAGTTTCAAACTAAGCAAAGCTTGTACTATGAAAACTAGATTGACTGAAAGAATACAATTTAACTTGTTTTTTAAATACATACATCTTTTATATAGAAAACACCCAAACTCCGAAACAAATATCTGCAGATCATACAAAAATTTGGCCCGACCGGGAATCGAACCCGAGACCTCAGCATAGCAGTCGCATACGCTACCACTGCACCACCTAGGCAGTCGATTTCTCCTAAAGAGTTCTTTTTATATTTTTTTTATTTTATTCTTTAATTATTATTATTTTTTAATTTTTTTTTAAAGTTACTTTAATTTATTTATTTCTTTTAATAATTTATTATAATAAAAAACAAATAAATAATTTCCTCAAAAAACGTAATATATTTTCAACTACCGATATTTATACCGATGCCAATGGCTACTCCATGGCATCTCAATAGCGTGTCAGTGGTATGACACTGGCTTGGCGTAATAGCAGAATTGAGGCCCTGTTTTCAGACTATGCATAAAGACCCTATTTCGCCTATTTAACAGTAAATCTATTTTTTTTTATATATAGCTACCATTCCCTACAAAATTATACATAATACTATTATTATTATTATTTATCTTAAAGTGGTCGTGTGAAAATTATCAGTACAATGAAAGAGAAGGTAGTTTGGCGTCAGGCAGGTCGTCTATAAATAAAAAGCCAAAACCTTTTTGCAATTAAATGAAGGAGTGCGTGAAAGAGGATGTCGAGTGATCAAGGCGAATAGAAGAAGAATTGCACCGACCATAAATAAATTTGAGAATAGGGTAAGGTGGTGTAGTAATATTCCAAAATTATTATCTGGACTAATATTGGGTTGGATGACTTGGGCTTGCTTGAGATAGACTTGGGCTATAAAGTCCAAAGTCAGACATTTTAAAACATCAGTGTACGCAAATTCAGAATATTTCTAGGTAATCTTAGTTTCCTTTAAAATGTATTATTCTTTAAATAATATAATAATAATAATATTTATTGTCTCAGATAACATAAAACACGTTACATTTTCATATCATATAGAACATAATTGTTCTTATTTGATTCGGATGTACTGATGCTGCTCCCCGAAACTATGCAAATACCTCTGTTTTGGTTGCCAGTGTTCAAATTTATAGATGTTTGTTGCGAAACAACAAAAATATGTTTATTGAAATCAATATCAAGAATTTTTTGTTATTATTTAACTTTACTGTCAGAACTTAATTCATTATATGATACTTACTGAATATTACTAAAATTATTTGTGTATTACAGGTAAAGGTACAGTTGCACGTATAAATGAATATGAATTACAGCAAATGAACACACATTTATGGTCCTGACTGTACATTTTACTCTAAAATTACATATGTAGGTATATCGTAATATTTACGTAACAAAATCCTTTCCTTTTGATTATAGCGCACCATTTGGAAAGGCAAACCATTTCAGGTCCGTCAATAGTGTGCTCAGCCTTTAACAAACGAAGCAGGAAAAATTTAGCTAAAATTCGCTTCAATAGGTTTCCACATTTCTTATGATCTAAGGATGATAAGTTATTTGTTATGTTCAAATTTGTAAAGATTCTATTTATGAAAGAGGATGTTCTTTAGCGTTTGGTCTGGGGCTGACGAAATTCAGTATTTGGTGGATTTTGTAAACTAAAATCAGAATGGGACTAAATTATATCACAACAAAATCATAATACACATATATTAATAGGTGTAATAATAATAATATTTTCACACATCTCACTATAGCCTGTACTATGGTAACCAGACTGCTGTTAAACATACTTATATATTTCTAAATAAATACATATTATAGATAAAGTACCCAGACACAACAAATGACCGTGCTCATCACACTATTATTTGTCCTGAGTGGTAATCGAACCTACGACCTCAGGCTTAGCAGTCAGGGTCAGTAACAACTAGACCAACAGGCAAGTCGAATTATAATATAGTTTCATTAAAAAGGGTATAGGAGTTAATCTACAATGAGTGAGTGAACTTTCCGAATGTCGCAAAGCCCCCCCCCCCCCCAGCCTGTGGCTTGTAGTTGTCGGCGGTGATAGTCACTTATTATCAGGAGACATGTCTGCTCATTTTCCTTTATACTATAAATCAAGTTCGTATCCCGACAGATATGGCCAATTTCCTTAAGATGTCTGAACTGATTCTCGCTACTAGTGATGGCAATTATTGCTACTTCTAAAGCCTAATCATATGATTAAATGTTTAGTTTCAGTCACTGCGATTTCACCTATGATAAATCACAACTGGGATTTGGTCATAGACAAAGATAAATGCCATCAAAAACTTAAGGAAAGAAAAAAACAAACTTTTTATCAAAGACTAAGACTTCTTTTTTTAGTTTTGGACTATTCGCGAGTTCGTTGCTCACGTAATCATAATCATAAGTCGCAGTTGTTCTGTAAATTAGTCACAGGCGTGATTATATATTTATAACAGGTGATTGTCATTTTATTGCATCCCTGCGTCGCTTCATTTGGCTTAGCTAACCACCACCTTGGGTAAATAAGTATTCTATGTTTCTTTTGTAACGGCTCACGTAACTTTCCGCCACTAACATAGCAATCTACCTCAAAACACCTGTAAATCCGTTTATTACCACTCTTGTTGCGTAAGTGGCAAAAATAGAAGCCAATGCTATGGGCTGGGGCAGACATCGGACGAGATGGCGACGCGGCGCGAGTGGTTAAAGTGCGTACTAACGCTGAGCACCGAGCTTAAAGACTCTCTGTGAGGGTTTATTATATTAATTAGTTAATAGTAGGTAGTAGACCAACACACATTGCATCGTCGTCCCGCTCCGCCCGCTGTTTACCCCAGACGTTAGATTTAATACATATCAATTGAGTACAAATTCACAGGTCCAATCATATCTTATCAATACCCTCATCTGGGTACGGCGTAGCCTTTTCTCTTACCTTTAGCGATAAGACAAGGGTTTCCGTACATGTTATATATTCGTATTTACCTTCATACCTATACTTGCTTATTCGTTGTGTGAACAATGAAGATGATAATATTATATTGTATATTATAATAACACACGTTGCACCCTTTTTCACAAATAAAGCTCACGGAAGCCTAATGAGTATAGAAGAAGTGCAGAAAGCTACATAAATTACTATAAATGTGAAAGTGAGTTTATTTTTGGTTGCGCTTTTACCCCTAAATCACTTTAACGATTTAAAAAATTATTTCACCTATGGAAAGTAGTAGAATTTCCTGAAGAGCCGTTCAGACATTCTGGCGTGACTCAGTTACAAAAAATACATCCACCCATACAAAGTTTCGCGTTAAAACATAATTTGTATGGGAGAACCAATCTGGTATGGTAATGGAGACTACACCTAACTACCTTAGGTTCCTTTGGTTTTGTTTTATAGAAGGACTTACGTAACATTCAGTGACGAGGGTAGACGTAACATTTAGAGGCAGGCGGTGGGAAGTGCACCTCTTCAAGGGTGTCGTTAACCCCTTAAATTCGGTGTGGTTGTTTTGTTGTAACGTTTGAGAGATTACACTGGGTGACAAGGGTTTAATAACGGAGCTTGGTAGTTGATATCGGGGTTTTCAACTTTTTCATGTAATTTAATCATTTTTAGGGTTCCGTTCCTCAGAAGTAAAAAAACGGAACCCTTATAAGATCACTTTATTGTCCGTCTGTCTGTTTGTTTGTCAAAATCCTTTAACTCGGGAACGCGTCGGAGGTATCGAGATGAAAAGGTCTACGATCCCTTGAAGTTGTAAAATAATCAATATAATAATAATAGGCGCTTTGCCCATATCGGCCCTCAGTAGAGCTCGGCACCCCGCGAACTCGGGGGATCATACGCTCGAAATGCTCCAGGGTGTCCAGGGTGAGGCCGAGGTATTTGATGTGCCGACCGACCTCGTTTCTGTTCCCCCACTCTTAATAATCGAGCGGGTGGGAACTACTCCTCTGCGTTTCCTATGGAACCACAGGACTTCCGTCTTATAAGGTGCAACCCTTAGACCCAGAACGCTGATCTTTTGGACGACACAAGCCACCCCTGACTCGGACCTCCCGGAAGCCATGCCCCCAAATCCGACTCCAACCTAGATTGGGAAAAAAACACACACCACACGTAAAAAAAAAGTTTGGAAAAAGGCTCGGAGGAATATGTGCATTTACTTTGTGTATCTCAGCAAGGGCTGTGACGTTCAGAAAATATGTTTTATAATTAGATAAGATTTTACTTCTCAAATTCATGTACAAAAAATATTTCGGAAAAACGCCTAACATCGCGGTCGCCCAGGTACTTTTATTAATATGTCGGAGTACAAAAGACACAAAATAAATTTAAGAAAAGTCTTACGTCTTTCTTTTGTGTCGAGTGTTCCAGTGGGATTTGAGAAAATAAAAAAGAACTGTATAGTTCAAGTACCTATCGTTCAGTGAATGCTTTTCAAAACTATAAATATAAACAAATAAATAATATTGTAACACATTCACACAACGCCATCTAGTCCCAAACTAAGCAGAGCTTATACTATGGGTACCAGACAACTGATATAAATACATATATACTTTTGTTTTTGTAAATACATACTTATTATACATAGAAACACCCAGACCAAATCAAACATTAAATGTTCATGCACACAAATGTTTGACTTGAGCGGGAATCGAACCCGCGACCTTTGGAATAGCAGTCCGTTACACAAACCACTACGCCTTTCATTTTACATAAAAGAAAACATTAAAAAAAACCAGTTAAGTATATTTCTCTCTCGTTGTGTGTTCTGACACCATATCCGACGATATTTTTTTAGTGCCTGACATGTTAGTACTATCAAAACCCTTTAGAAGATTCGAAGAACGCAATAGTTTTAATTAAATCCTTTGTCGTTGGCATGTAATTCAATTTTAGAAAAACCCCAATTAGAATTCTCGGTCATTTCTGACTTTACATTTACAAGGTTAATTTAGAAGTTTTCCTCATCTGGGTTATGGAATAACTAATATATAACGAGAGATACCCCTCTGGAAACATATAAACGGGGGGTACTGGGGACCGGGGGGGACGTATACAACAGGTACAACATTTAAACTGGAACAACGACGATGCATCTACAATGGCAAAAACACTATGAAAAGTTCAATTTATCTGAACATTTTCCGTTTTTACCGTTCATCCCTCATTGTAAACCCTTACGGGTGAAATTTATAAAGATCCTTTCTTATTTGGTGTTTACAACATAAAAAGCGGTTAAGGCTCTGCGTTGATGAATCAGGTAGTCAGGGCAAGTAGTTAGGGTTCCGTAGCCAAAATGGCAAATATGGAACCCTTATAGTTTCGTCATGTGTCCGTCTTTCCGTTCGTCCTTCTGTCCACACTATTTTATATGTATTGATTTGAAGTGACGAATAATCATATGAAAACTTTTGAATAAAGATACCTATTACCAAAGTACGAGTATATACTAATATTACTGTACTTCAATACACATCAACGCATCCATAATTCACCAAATCCTCCGCTCTCCTTGCCGAAGCAGGTCACGTGGCGTACGTGCTAGATACAGAGTAGCAAACAAATAAACTACCATCTTTAACATTAAGTTGTTTACGTATTTATTCTCCGTTCCATAAATCATATGCTTTGAGCAAAACAAGTAGTATGCTTGCTATCGACTTCTACTACTGAAACTACTGGAGCGTACTAATACAAAGTTAATTGTATATACTGACTATACCGACTTCCGAACTAACTGTTATAAGAGATCAAAACCTTGATCCAATTTCCTAGCAATTTTCTTTTTTTCTCTTTATCTTGTCTACATATTATACCAGGAGCCCAGTGCAGGGAGGGGGTTTGGTGGTCTCCTTTATGTGTTTTAAAGGCAAACCTATCACCAAAGAATATCAAGTTAATACACCCTGTTAAGTAAGATAGAAGAGAAATTCATACAACAGTTTTCAGATGTTTGAGTGAGAAAAAAAAATCGAGTGAATTTCTTATATTGCGCAACTATTGCGTAACTTCCTGTATATGGATCTATTATTTTACACTATTTGTCTTTAAGTTGAGGATAAGAAATAATTGTAGAGAAACGTAACGAATTAAAATTTCGAGGTTGAATGTCTATGTACTTTTTTTATAGAGATAGTAGTCTCTGAGAGTTCGTGATAACTACTACGTGGTTTAAGTTTAGAGTAGAATTCTAATGGCCACTCCCGGATATCGTTCAGCATAGATTTCTGTCAACTCACCCTTATCTTTCTGTCTGTCTTACTAATCATAATTACTTGGAGCAGGTTTCTGATATACCTATATCGTACCTAAACACGTGAATGAGATATTAAAGCTTGTGGTTTTTTATGGCTACTATCTATTTTTGGTACCCACAGACACGCCGTTGCATAGTTTCGGTTCTGACAGCCGAAGATCGATTTTTGAATTCAACCTGTTTAACTCTTACTTATTTAGTGTAATAGTCTGTATGTAATGTAAGTTCGTAATTAGAAATGGGATCGCAAGTAGTCCCAAAACTAATTTAATTATAATTCCTAAAGATACAAAATTAGAGCAGCCGATAAAACTTTACAATTCAACTAAGGGTGACGTGCCGTCGAAATAGTTATTTCAATGTAAATTTATGCGGAACCCTTTGCCTTGTAGACACTACTGTCGTTGGATTTCCATAAATTATTCCCACGATTAGACTGCGTGTTTTGAGCATTGTAAACAAATTCCACTAAGGTTATATCATTCATTTATTGTTACATTATTGCCGGTCTCAGTTTACTGGTGTTGTGGTGATTGGAGCCGGATAAACATAATCGCAGTCTGATAAAAATCTGTATAAGGGTCCTGTAATCTGTTTACAGAAGGGGAACACTTCAAGTAAAGTAGCAGTGTGTGGGGGATGAAGGACCATTTATGAGCAAGTCAGCCGTGACTTCAGAGAGTCAGTGTGAAGTATCGCCAGAAATGAGGTTTTGGCCTACTATACCACGCTGGCCAGACAGGTTGGTATACGGTTTATTTCAAGTTTTCCTTCTCTTTGCAGTGCTGTTGTTCTGCGCAGTTTGCTCCTTTAGTCGGCTCTTACGACACCCACAGGATGAATATGGGTGGTGACATTCTGTATTCTTAATTCGTCACCACACGGATGAGATTGATAAATAACATCTTTGAGTAAAAAAATTGTGAAATTAAAATTTGGTGGATTACCGCAAAATTATCATTAACTCAGATTATTTCCGTTTGATATCGGAAACATCTGTTTTTCTAATGGGACTTGTTTAGAGTGGCGCCAATCGTAAATTCAAATATTTCCAACCACAATATTGTACACAGAATCAGTAAACAATTTTTTATATGTTTGGAATTCTTAAAAACTCACATAAATGTGTTAGTAATGGCTGTGCTATCGGCCTTGTGGTCAAAGATGGATAGAGGCGTCTCTACTAAACTACTGATGTAGTAGTAAAAAAGATTGGGCCGACTACAAACACTGCGAAAGCATAAACTTGTTAAGACCATTTCGTGTCTCATATAGTTACAATATTGTCTTATAGTTTAGCACCGAAAATATTGAAATCCGTTATTTAACACTTTCATTTCCGAACGACGTAAATCGGAGTCACAACGTTCTTTATATTTACAATTTTTATCTTTCAATTTCCAAATTCAAATGAGATCCGAAAGAAGGTAAATCAATGTCTGTGAAAACCTGATTTCAAGTTAATTTCCTTTAGAAGCATTATCCTTGCTTCCTATGCCTTTTTCGAAGGGCTGGAAATTAAATGTTCGATGTTTGGATACATATTCAATCTATCTTGTATATACACGGTGAACAAGACGACAAGATATTTTTTTAGTTCATTACCTCAGATATTCGTATGTAAATACACTGAAAGATTTAAAGAATATCGACACATTTTCTTTTGTTGTAGACAAACTTTTAACTTTCAGTTTCCCACAATCTTAAAAAAAGGAAAACTCTTTTCAAAGACAATTTATTTTCAACAACATATTTAAAGTGATTTATTTACAAGTGGTATGTGTCGCAGAAAGCATTTCTATTTTCCTGTCCTGACTGCGATGCTACCGGTCGGTCGTGGGTTCGATGCCCACCCAGAATAAATAACTGTAATTTATGTCTGTGTCTAAGTGTAGTTTAGCTTTAATACCTATGTATTTAGAAATATATAAGTATGTTTATCAGCAGTCTGGCTACCACAGTACAGGCTCTACCTAGTTTGGTCTACCACAGTACTTTGTAGTAGGTTTTATTTTATTTCTTTGGCAATAGAGGTCGATTAAAAATTACAATTTGATACATACTCTTGCACTAAAATAGATGCCCAAAATAGTACACTTTGTGTATTTGTTTAAAACTATTGCGGATTTAAAATTATTATATTATTATTTAAAATTATGGTCGATAGCTTTATTAAAAACTATAAACGTCATACAAGATTTTGTATCTATGACCCACAATGAATAGTTTGTAGTAGATTCACAGAAAGTTTTATTATTTATTGTGAAAGGGATATTTCGGTGTTCATTTTTATCATTTTGATCGTCTTTCATCACATCAGAGGGTTTCGTTTAAAAAAAATATTTTATAGCCTAAAAATGCTTTAATTTCATTCATTTAATAATCGGTTTTCCGGTGACGCAAAGAAGCCTAAAGAATGACACAACTTTAATATATTGCGTTTATTTACGCTTAATGATTAAATGTAAATAAAAATTGTTTACGTCGAATAATTTTATTGATTTTTTGCTTTAGGTACCCACTCTATTGATCTTTTCTAAACATCATTGAACATTAATATTTAACATTTTACATTTTCGGCCTATTAAGCCTCATTTATACGAGGCAATTATAATTAGTATTTTCGATGTCTTAAAACCCTTTAAAATGGCGCGCGGTTCTATTACAGTAACGGAAATTTTCTTAATAAATTATCTTAATTGAAGGTTTCTTAAAGTTCAGGAACGCGAAACTTTCTAAAACCACTGAAAATGGTGACAAATCTTACCCTTTTAAATTTAAGCTAAAGCTTGGTCCTTTCAGTTATTTTTTATAATACATTTAAATAAAAAAATGCTTTTTAAAGAAATGCTGTATTTATTTAAATTGATTTGATATTATTTATAATTTAATAATTTCACGCTATACCGTATCACATATGTACAAACATGTAGTCAAACTTTTTTAAATAATTCACAATATTTTGTATGTTACCTTGAAAATATTAATATATACCTTCTCCATTAGAAACAGACTGAAAACTATAAACGTTTAAAAAGTAGAAAAGAGGTCGCTAACATAGACGCGTTAACATCCTTTTTCAATAAAATAGCAACAAATAAAAAAAAAATCTATTGCGCATCGACGACTGAAACTAAAAATAGAATATTTGAAATTGGAACTTTGTATTGTAACGGCATTGTTGCATTCGCGTTGTCTGTTCAAGTAAGGATCACTGAAGTTGGAATATTTTCAGGTGCACCAAAAAATAATTTGGTTTGGTTGGTTCGACCAAACCAAATTATTTTTTTATTACTTTTCCTTTTTCTGTACTTATTAATATTTTTAGAAAAATAAATATCGCAACAGGTATTTTTTTTGTACTTTGATATATTTGATATATTTGAACGCAACTTTATTAAAACCCGATCTTTATTACTTTTTTCTTTTGTAACACACTCATGTTCTTTCAGAAGACAAGACTAGATATTTGCAAAACCGTCATTTGTGCGCGCTCTCACTTATCCTGCGGTCGAAACGGTCGAGCAATTGGTATGGAATAATTCCCACAGAAGTAAACATTCGTACGAACATTCATGACATTATTGTAAAGGAACTGTAGAAGGTCCCCATCGATCCCCACATCTACAAAAAAGTTATTTCAAGTGCAGTCCACCAAGGCTTTGTTACTTTTTTAACGTGGTAAATTTTATCGTGGACTTCCAAGCTTCACTGTGGCACATTGTAGTTACATTGATGAGAAATGAGAAACGAAACTGACGTGAAAAATATTTGGCAACAATATTTGAAGCGGATTTTATATCGTGTCGAAATTCGAGCTCAATCGGTGAAGTTTTTGAAGAGCACAAAATCCAACTTAACATTTTTATAGATAAGATGTATAGATAAGTAATATTAAAATGATTAAATATGACCTCAATTACAATGACTCAAAGAGTTGAAAATTGTGTATTCTTTGTAATACACATTGCTTAAGACAGGAAACATGAAACATTCCTTTCAGGGGGTTAAGTACAGCACATTTGGAGCTAACAGCTCGTCCCAAAATACTAGGTCTAAGACCTTACCTTACCTAAGTTAAGACTTAACTATCCAAAACTTAATTATGTCTGAGTTGTTCAAGATTAAAATATTTCATTAAACAAGTTACGGAATTTTGTTTAATATTTTACACTCTTTTCTACAAAAAAATCACGTTTTGAGAAAATAAATAATCAGTTTACGAAAAATTGTATGGAGTGTTGCTTACAAATTGCTGAATTAAATGTCTTGGTTCATTAGCTGTTCAAAAACACCATATAGCCGTGGGAGAGCTATGCTTCGCAAAGTATGGGCCTATCGACGCGGGGTGATACCACGGCCTCACAGAAAACCTTTTAACCTTTTTTCTTTCTTTTTTATTTGTGGAAATCCCCTTAGGGCCTTTATCCCACCAGGGTTTGCTGTGGATCAATGTGTCAGAATCAAATCAACTAAAACCAAAAGTAGTACCACACTGCGCCTGAAATAGGAGGGAACCCGAAACAGTACCTAACAGAAAAACTGTGCTAAGCATTTCTTTTAGGGTTTTAGGTGTTTGGATTACTTTAGACCATTGGACCACCTGAGTACGGACATCATTGAATTTTGACATTTATATTAATATTGATGACCCCCAGAATGGCTACTTTCAGTAATGAAGAATATGCAGATACTCTGTTCCTTTACAGATTTTATAAGGACGACTCTGTTGCACTCAGTGATAGTGTATAAATACGTTACATCGAGGCGGCCATCGGAGTGGGAATTCTCTCGCTCGGTAACATGATTGCCGCAATGGTACGGAGCGAGAGCTCGTGGAACTCCGCCGTCCCCTTCTGCGAGCAAGTTATGCTTGCAAAGGTGATGGCGCAGCGGGACCGGGAGAGGTTTAGAACTCTCCCAGAGCGCCAGGCCCGGCAACGGGCCAGGTACCGCAGACGACTCAGGCACCGGAGGTCGCAGAATGACATACGTCCTCCATAAGCGCAGGCCTAGGGGTGGTAGTTATATTTCTAATTCTAAGAGTGTGAAAGGAAGTATATTTGCTTATATATTTGTTACGTTTTTACGTTTTTGCTACTCACTGCTGTAATAACACAATGCATACACGTTGTTGTAATGTATTGAAATTCTGTTATTACAAATTTTACTTTAAATTTGACATGAAACAGTGGTTAACAGCATTTTAATTCATATTATATACGAAGAACGATTACATTAATTATGAAAAAAAAGGTAAAAAGCTAAAACCCTTTGGCAATGAAAGGAAGACTGCTGCTGCTGAAGAACACACCTTGCCTCGCCCTTAAATAAATTTTGGGAAAAGAGTAAAAAGAAGAAGTTATTAGGAGTACAGAAAAGGACATAGGGAATAATATTATATTTAAACAAGAGGTAGATACGCCACCAACGCACTAAACGCGAGGATCCTAATTAGGACCACTGCGAGCGAGCGCACGTACTAATTATTTCGAGTAAATTCATAAAATAGGCATACATTTCCAGTGTATTCCGAAAGTACACAAATTACGGTAAGTAAAAGTAAAATGGTAAGTAAAGATATAGGAATATCATACCACAGGTAAGAGTATATTTTGTTTTAAAATGCATTAATAGATGTATGTACGGTTACGGAACATATATAATATTTTGTGCGTGCAGTATACAGCAGTAACGAATTTTCCTTAAAATATTATTTTACATACGATAACTTTTCACCACATAAAAGGCAAATAAATATGTAGATAAATCACTTTTAAGCGAGTAACACCGAGGGTTAAAATTAGAGTAACAAAAAGTTTTTATGAAAACACACTGCAGGATATAAAGTTAGTGAATGTTTCGGAAATATAATCGATATTGAATGAGCCCCAGCTGTGGCACTTTAGGTAATGATATCGGTTAATTGCTCACCTCATTAACTGTGTATTGTAAGGGGTATATGGAATAATTATACATGTGATTTATGTGCTTTAATGGTGGTGCTATTCAACGCTATTTACTGCAAAATAAATCTCAGTTTTTCTGTTTTGATATCGTTAGTTGTTTGTTTATGAACGTCGTGGTGTATATAATTTGTTAAGGGAACATAGTAGACTTATTGAGTGAAGCAATCACATAAAAATATATAAGAAAAAAAGAAAGCTTGCGTAGAGTCCTGTAGTCATTTGTGTGTTTTCTATTCAATAATATAAATAATAATTACTTCAGACATCTTACACATGGATCTGTGAACAGTCTGATCCCAAAGTAGGCAGAATCTGTCCAACGTTAATCAGACTTCTGATAAACATAATTAAATATTTCTAAACATTTGCATATTATAGATAAATTATACATAGAATAAATGATCGTGATCTTCACGCAATTATTTGTCCTGGGTGGAAATCAAACGTACGACTTCCGAATTAGCAGTCAGGGTCATTAACTACTAGAACAACAGGTCCGGTTGATCTTAGGAAAAGAATTAAGTTGAGAACAACAAAATCTGCATCCAAATCCCGCCAAAAATGTTAGAAAGAAATATAAATAATACTCTAACATCGCCAGGATAATATAAAAATATATCAGAATCAAGTATGTATATATAAGATTAAGCTTAAGCTTCTAAGCTTCCATAACCAGGACACCTTTCGAAAAAAAATCCTTTGTTACGAAACCAAACTTAAAACAACCTTAACTTTTCAAAATACAAGAGTCGAAATAAAAGTTACAAAATAAAAAAAATAGTCACAATGTCACACCTAATAATAATAAATTTATTTTCAGACATTAGTCCATAGATATGTTAGTAACAGTAATCTTACAACTATGTTAGTTCTACATTAACACAAAAACAAATTAAAAAATAAATCGTGGGGATGCGAGCATGCAGACGCATCCACCTTTGTAGGATTGGAAGATCCCACCTCTCGGACAATACTCTCAGGATGCCATTGGTGCTGCTCAGCAGTCGATTGGACATTGACGCGCTCCGCTTCCTTATGATTGCATAAAAGTCATCGCAACGTGCCTCCGCGAACATGTTTGATGCACTGCAAAACCTAATAATATATAATTTTTAAATGTTACATTTTCCAAACTCAAAAACGATATGGCATTAAATATTTCATTTTGACTAGGTAATTTGACTTTAAATCCTAAGAAATTATTTTTCGTTAATCCTTAATGTGAGTGTGGTCACATATTTCAATTGTTTAACAAGGAGAGTGTAGAAAAGAGACGCACATATGTGGCATAACATGCGAGTGACGGTAACAGAAAACAATAGGGCATTAAAGGCATGCTCACAGTTTGTGGATTGTGCAAAGGATTCGGGGTCACTAGGCTGTGTCGGGTAGATTACCCTGAATTTGAGGTAAATTTTATATTTATTTAATGCTTTTTTTGACTCGTGACACTACTAATAGAGATTAAAAAATCAAAAACAACGTTTTGTAATGACACGTTTTAATAAAATGACGATAACAATAAATGACAATCTATAACTTAAAACTATTTCGTGACACTATTTCTTGATATTTTACAATGTTTAAATCGTTTTATTTAGTTCAAATCATAAAGCGTATGAGGGTGTTGTTTTAACCATCAATGAGGTACCAAAACTCATTAGGATAGCCGGGAAAATATTTTTCGGAGTGCGCAACCCATGTCTGAAAGAAAACCACCGGGAATAGGGGAGCTTGCCTCAGAGTGCTTCAGTCGGTCGCGAGAGCTCGGCCTTGCCAGACGGGCCGGAGCACCGATCGCCCCGTACGAACAATCGAATTCAATTCGAACACCAAATTAAAATAATAACCTCACTCAAAATTCCGATACATCGTGTTCGAATTTCAATATATCTCAGTGACAGTTAGAGTGTTTCACTTATAAAATGAAACTAGGTTGTGAAGTGCACAGGATCGGGTAGCGAAACAGGGATATTATTAAAAATAGGCTGTTTGCACACTGTTGTTGTAGGGCGAAGTCAGGTGAGTACTCTTTTATTATTTATAGAAGCTTTTTCTTGCTGTTCCGAGCAAATTGCCTCGGGGCTCGCCTAGTGACGACAGTCTTTTTTCAAAGTAAATAAGCAGAAAACCCGCGTATTCTATTTGACGCGGACTTAGACATACGTATTGTGTTCTATATTCAAACCATCTCTCAGTTATAAGACCTTTCTGGCTATTGAGGTTTGTGTTTTTAAAATAAAAAAGGAATAAAAATTTAATTAATAATTCTCTGAACTATTCAACTGTAGAACTTTAAATAAACTTGAAGATGAGTAGATTATTTTCGAATTTTCCAGTTTTTTTTCGACCTTCCGATTTTTTCAGTTACATTTAGTACATATTTATTCTATAACAAAGAGTACATATGATTTTCTTTTTCTTTTTTAACTATATAGAGTTTAGTTTAAAATAAAGAAATAGGGCAAAACATAGACGCTCCTCTTTACATCAATGATATTTTTGAAGCAAGATAAGTACCTAAATATATACAAGCGTAATAAAATAAAATAAATGGCTTTTATAAATAAAGTCGTAGTTTTTTTGAGGTATTGTGAAAAATAATGAAATTAGGTTAAGATTCCAATTTGTTTTTTCTCAAAATGTCCTGGCCGTCTGAACACATAAAACATAAGTAAGAAATAACATAAAGATACCGGCAATTGAAAAAAAATACATAAAACCAAAATTTTATACTACATCTACTTCTTGAAGCTGGCAAAGGTTTTACATTAAAAAAAACACAAGTAGCAGGGTGGCATAAAATATAAGAACGTAAAGCTCAAAGCTCGCTCGTCTACAGTATGAGAGCATAAATTGCTTCCTGCGGGGAAACTCAACGTGTGAGAACGACCTCTGTACCCTGTTGCTACCAGGTTGCTATAAATTCAAAGAGGTGGATGCAATTAAGGCGTTTGTTTTCGAGTGTCATTGGCTGCCAACCTTTTGCTCATCAGTTCCATTTTTTATTTCATTACAATATTAGAAGCAAATTGGTGCATAATGGTTTTTATAAGTGGGTACTGTTTTATTGTATGTAAAAATATTTAATGAATTTCTCATTCACTAAATCACGGATATATGAAAAACTAGCTTTTGTCCGTGGTGGTCGACATTAAACATCGTAATTATACTGAGAGTTTCGAATCGATAAGTAAAAAGAAATAGTTTCCCATACAATCTTTTTAAGGGTACTTTTGAAAAATTTGTAACAACGTTTTTTATTACTTTAAATGAAGAGTATTTACTGTGAGTTTAAAAACGTTACTACCATAAATAACGTAGTTCCATATAATTTTCAACCCCCATTTTACATTCTTAGGGGTCTGTTAAAAAAATCCTTTCTTTGTGTACATCTATGTCAGATAAGGAACATTTGTTTAAAATTTCATTCGATCAGTCAGTGAATCAGTCTGTCCGTTTTTTTATTTTATAGATGTATATAGACTTTGGAGCCGCACATGGAAAACTTCTGTAATACTTTTTTGAGAACAGTACCCCTTTACACACTTCTGGGTCGCGTTGATTGCGACCTAAAATTGACATAATTATACTTTCAGGTATCCTGATCTCTAGATCTCTTTGACTTTAATTTTAGAACTTTAATTTTCTTACATACACAATATATGTAAGAAATGGAATCTGTCTTTTTTTTATAATCGACCTTGTTGCTTTGCTTCATTAAATGAATTGCGGTCAAATTTTTCACGAGCTTTGGGCGACCAGTGTTATTTGCAAGGCACAGTTCAATAATTGTGAATTTATTTTACATATAACCACTAACTTTTAAAGTATATTTTTACTGTATAAATGAAATAGGTCCTACGCTGTTAAAAAATCGACTTTGTGGTTAAAAACAGTTAGCAATAAAAAAATTACTTAGACCTGAAAATAGATCTTATTACTTAATCTAGGTCTAACTCTATATACGTATAAGTATAGTAGCTACAGTATGGCAGACAGGAGCTGGACTAAACGGGTCACTGAATGGAAGCGGCCAAGTGGAAAAGGAGCAAATTAAGACCTAAAGACCGCTGGGTAAATGAAATTAAAAAGACAGCCGTCGGAGGCTGGATGAGGAAAGCGACAAGCTGAAAGAATTGGAAACAGTTGGAGGAGGCCTATATCCAGAGAGGAGCTTTGCCCTACACACATTATCAAACTTATAAATGTCAATTCAAACATACTGTAAAGAGCAAGGAATAAAATAAAAGCTTTATTGTTATTATTATAGTAGCCACACATATACTTTTTTCACACTTTTTATTTGTTAAATTTCTTAGGTTGTTCTCGACTCTTGTATCGATTGACTTCCATAAGTTAATCTTTTTTCACAATATTTTGCTCATACCACCGCATCATACGTCTCTACAACGATAATCTGTTGATGTTTGCAGCCATAGGTTTTTTATGTAGAATTCAGAAAAACACTTCTGAAGAAATTTTATAACAGATTGCCTAAGGTAAGGCACAGCCAGCAGCACAGCATAGAAGATTGTTGTTGAAATATGACTGTTATGGAAATAGTGAATTAATCAAGAAATTGCATGTTCGGCCAGCGCTGGTGGTAACTGTTTTGCTAGTTGGAAGTAATAAGCTTCGTCCTCGTCAATCACATAGAACCATGGCTAAGGACTTTATAGTTCAACGAGCATTATGACGAGATTATTTTTCCATCGTTAAGTATTAAGAGATTTTATTGAAGAGCCACCATTTATGTGTCATTTTTTTATGGTATAGGGGCCAACGAGTAGACGGGTCACCTGATGGTAAGTGACTGCCGCCGGGCCATGTGCTCCTGTTACTCAAGAGTCACAAGTGCGTCTCCGCCCCCGCCAAGTTGGGGTAGGAGGACGACTCCATTAACCTCACTCACTAGGTTAAAAGCAACGGCAAAATTTCTTGACACCGGTTTTCTGCGTAAGCGTATAATGAAAGAGTAACAGTCTGTGATAGTGTTGTGGAATAGGGACTAGTAAGGAAACAGAGCAGTCTAAGAGGTTTAGGAGAACGTAAGGGGGATGTACATAAGCTGTTACTTTTTCCAAAAAAAGGTTTTATTTTACTATTACCCAGGGTTTGAAGACAAGAATTTAGTCAAAGCCAAAAAGTGGTCCACATTCTTTATTTATCAATAGGTTGTTTACCAGTGTGGACCAGGATCAGATATCCACTAGGCCAGGACCAGGACCAGGATGTCCACTAACTGTTCCGTATTTAAAAAGAAGGTACACGACCTCCTTCTCAATGAGATCGCAGACTCAGCCAATCCAAAGTAGGTGCACCAACCAATTTACTTACATTCACAGTGTACGATTATAATGTAGATATGTATGTTTTTGTATATGTAAATAAATGTAGGTGTATAATATTTATTGTATATACATAGAACACAACACTTATACATATACGTATATATATAAGTGTTGTGTATATACTTGTATATAGATCTAAGTATGTAGTGTTGTGTAGTGTAGGTATATTTTAGTTGAATAGCAATGCAACCTATGTGCGCCTACTACTAACGATTTCTACAGCACCCAAAGGTTGACTGGAAGAGAATGCCCTTTACATTAAGTCCGCCGTTGTACAATAGTGCATGTAGTTGTGTAAATACATAAAAATAAATAAATATTATATTCAAATTTTCACCTACATAAAAATACACACTGAATAACTTTAATTTCATATCGAATGTCATCTGCATTATTTATATTTTGAATTATACATTTATTGTCGTAATCACCATCGTTAGAATAGGGCCTTAATAATAAAATATCCCATCAATGATATTGTAGCAATTTGGAATCGAATTACGAGTCTCATCTGTTTTAGCTCCGTCTAGTTTTTCGTTAACGCGCTTAAAACACGCACACTATTTATTTATAAAACACCACGACACTGGCAGAGGGCAAATGGAATAAGCCATGCTGTATAGAATATTACCTTAGTGATTTTTTCAATTATCGACCCGAGTATTCTAACGACGTCTGACCTAGAATGCAGAGATGGTTTAATTGTTTAACAGATGTGCATTGAGTCTGCTTTTAGAATGCTTTTAATATGTTTTTACAATCGTTCCAGGCTCAATAGATTACAGTTACAGTGAGTAACTGATATTCACTCGGTATTCTCATTTCAGGTTTTACGGAGTGATTGCTATTACTAAAGTGCTATCAAAAGTCATAATATTTTGAAAACAGGAATAACCACCCAGATCAGTTTTTAGTGATGACTTAAGATCGGCGAGTTATTTTCTAGAGGTATTCTTTCTTACAGTTTATAAAGTAATTTTCTTGTCCTGAAGCATATCATCACCAGCCTATCGCAGTCAACTGTTGGACATAGGCCTCTTCCAGTGGCACATTGCGGTTATATTTACGAGAAATGAGGAACAAAACTGACGTGAAAAATAACAAAATTTGGAACTACAATGTGCCACAGCGACGCGTGGCAGGGTACAGCTAGTGTAATATACGGGCCTGTAGGTCTAGTGGTTAGTGACCCTGACTGCTAAGCCGGAGGTCGTGGGTTCTATTACCACCCAGGACAAATATTGTGTGATGAGCACGGTCATTTTTTCTGTATCTAGGTGTAATTTATCTATAATATGTATGTATTTAAAAGATATAAGTATGTTTATCAGCAGTCTGGTTACCATTGTATAGGCTCTGCCTAGTTCGGAATCAGACGGCCGTGTGAGATGTGTGAGATATTATTTAAAAAAGTATAATAATTAAAACAACTTACTCATTAAATATACATTATTTAGAGAGCAACACCTTTTTAATAGCCTTTGAAACTTAGTTACCGTATACAAGATACATATTCATAATGAGGATTACACTTGTAAATCAGCTTTACGTAAGCACCCATTAGACACGTCAAAGAACATTAATACGTATGATATTTCGTCAGTTTGTCTGTTTGTCTGAAAGAATATGACAACGTTTAAGTTCGCCGCTAATCTAGGGGGGAGGGGGGGGGGGGCAATCATATGGGTGGTCGTTATATAATTTCTTCTTATTCTGTAAGGATAATCGGCTTGCAAATTACAGGAAGGACTCTTCTATCGACGATAATATCTATCCATCCGTGTTAATATATAAAGTTAAATTTAAATATATTCAACATTTAATAACAAATGTTACTGATTCGCAGAACCCGCTTTAGTTATCGCTGTTGTAAGCCTTACAAAATCCATTAATCTCGTTTTAGACCGCCATTCATCCCAAAAAGGTTTTTAATATTCTTTAAATTAAAAGTTATTTAGTTGGACAAGCTGAACGGGTTGAGAATCGGTTCTCTAAGTATATATAATGCATAAACTAGTAATGTACTGACACAAATACTCATTCACCCGTTAACTCGGCGCCAGTTATAGCTGAACGCAATTATGCGTGCCGATCGACATCTCGCGAATGTGTGAACTGCCAGAGATGATTGCGCCGATTATTGGACTAGGAGAGTAGGAATTGTAGGAGATGTGATTGAAATAGCTTTAATAGGAAGGAATGTTGGATCATCGGAAACATGAGTGAGTAAAGGCGACGAGAAACATTATCAGCTTCAGCTTTTGAAGAGTAGCTTCATATTTTCTAAAGAAGTTTTAAAGTAAACGCTAACTGGTTGTATGTACTCTAGAAAATTCAAGAAATAAAATACCTATAAACTTGTTTTTTTATTCTTCAATGAAAGCAACGAAAAAAATTACATTATAATCATGCTTAAATTTATGTAAGGAATAGTTCGGAGTTGCAAGAACCCGCAAGCTATTATAGGTTAAGAATGACCAACAGCAGGCAAAAACATGTGTCCCAAGCTGGGCAGTACCTTTAGTTATTAGAAGACTATAGTATATTATCGAGAATTTGAAAAAAAATAATTGTTATTTGACATGTATCATTAATTAGCATGATTGTTAGGGGTTTAAAAATATAAAACTAGATTAAAAGATAAGGTTATTTCTACGCTTTATACGAAATTTTGCCGAACTCCTCCAAGTAAGTAGGAAGTTTTAATGTCTAAAATTACACATTTTCATCCAGTGTATATGTGTATCCCTTTCAAAGTCAAACATCTTTATTTCATAAAGAAATATAATTATATGAAATCGTCTCTTGTGTAGACCCTAAAGTCATAAATCAACACACACAATAGCAACAATCTCTGTTTTGTCAAATATTTAGCAAACTAAGTACTATACGTATCGAAAATCTCTTATATGCCTGTGCCGATCTACAGCCGCCCATTTTCCAGGGGTTGAACCTCATTAGAAGAAAGGGCAAACAAACTCACGGCCACTCTTTTCAATCAACAGAAAACAATGGCATCATTAAAAATACACGACATTGTTTTGATGTGTGCCGGTATGTAAGTTTTAAGTTAAAAAGTTTAGAGTTAAAAGGTAAAACGGCAACGAAGAGAAAAAGAAGATATAGAAAGAAGACGGTATAAAAAAATTAAGTGGAGTAAAACATAAAAAAAATGCCAAATCTAGCCCACATCACATTTCCACTACGAAATAGCCTATGCTAAATTAATCCTTTATCGGTAACTAGCTGACCCGCGCAACTTCGTCTGCGTCTCTCAATAGTAATAAATTTTCTCCGTTTTTGAAACATTCTTCATTGGTGCTCCGCTCCTATTGGTCTTAGCGTGATGATATATAGCCTATAGCCTTCCTCGATAAATGGGCTATCTAACACCGAAAGAATTTTTGAAATCAGACCAGTAGTTCTTGAGATTAGCGCGTTCAAAGAAACAAACAAACAAACAAACAAACAAACTCTTCAGCTTTATAATATTAGTATAGAAGTATAGATATATTGGGGTACTACTGAATCTGTGGTCCTTTGGTTGCAAGTCTGCCACTTTTTCGACAAAATAACGTGTCATAAAATTTTAGTTGAAATTCGAACGTATCAAATACAAAAAATAGAGAGGCCTGTCTAAATGTGTGTTTGTGAACCTTCAACGTTCTACAATCATCAAACGTTTGAAGATTATATTTTATAGCTCGTTGAATCGTTCTCTAAGATGACATAAAAACTTTACGATAGGATTTATTGCAATGAACTGCAAACGTTGCAAGCAATGAAACTCTTTTACAGTATTGCCACTAAAGATAATTCAAGAGCTTTTAACCTAGAATAGTTTCGATAACATATTGGTAATGGTGACATGTTGATCTACTCATTACTGGGATGGAGGTACGGGTGTTATATCCCTCCAACACAAAGGGAGGATCCTAAAACCAGAAGAGGTGATCTTGCCTCGCCGTTGAAGCTCAACGGCGCGAGAACTTTTATAGCGCGATACAGGATTGTATGTTTGTATCGAAGTGTGTGGAAGTCGATAAAATTCCCCGGTTATTTATTATTCGGTAGACCTGTATACAAAAAATTGATACCTATAAATTTTTAATATTGTTATATTAATGCCTAAAAAGAGTAAAACACTTGTAGAACGTTATTTAAATTAGTTTCTGCCCGTAGCTACGTTTGCGTTATTTAAATTTTGCAATGAAAGGCGACCTGCGGAGTCGTTAGAAGGAAAAGAAATGTCGTTTCAACAAAAAAAGCACTTTTATCTGCTACGAAAGAATATTCTCGACTATATAGTATAATATATAGTAAAAATACGTATATTTGCCATTGTTTTAATACTTTACAATGAAGTCAAAAAGTAATAAATGTTTCTGGTTTAAAATAGCCTTTTAAAAAATACGAATAAAGATTATACACTGGTATTTGATCCGGTATCGTAAACCCTTCTAGTTAGTTTTCTTTTCATTATAATATTATAATACAAAGAAAGTAATGTAAAGCCTTACTGGAACTTCCAATAGAAAACAATTTGCTCTGTAATTTTTAACCTAATCGAAAAGAAGGACATACATATATCATTTTTGTTTGAAAGCCATGATTTATCACATATAGTCCGGCTCGATCGGAGTTATACCCTGACAGAATACCGGTGTTAAGTTATTCTTTAGTTGTGGTTCACCGAGTGAGTGAAATTACAGAAAGCCCATAATTGCTTCTTGTGGGGGTGCCATAAGACCGCTAACGCTCTTATGACCACATGTCCATGGCAGGCAACATTCACTTACCATAAGGTGACCAATAATACGTAACAATAGAGTTATTGGTTCGTTTACATTTAAATCATATCAATTGGTTGAGCACCTTAATCTACAAAATACACACACACACATGCAAACACACTTATACATTCACAAAAACACACATACAAACACACTTATACATTCACAAACACACACATTTCTACTTTTGTTTCTGTTGTGTAAGTGTGTGTTTCTGTGTGAATTGAATAACTGTAGTAGTTTGCAACTGTGTCACAGTTGCAAACTACTACACCATTGCAATTCATTGCAATTGTGCAATGTACCTTCACTTTTGTTTCCAATAAATATATGTATATTTATTATTGTTATTATATTTTAACATTAAATCTATAACCTTTATCCAAAGACATTGAATAATAAATATAAATTGTGGTCATAACATTTTCACGTTAAATTATGACATTAGACCGAAAGAATGATTAATTAAATAATATCGTGTCAACAATGAATACTACTGAAGTATAAATGGGGACGACGTCTTTTGTGTCAGTTTGGCGACTGCCTTTGAAAGTTCAAGCTATTTTAGAAGTGTTGAAAGCTAAATAAAACTTCAAAGACTGACCCAGTGTTAACCAGATATAACTGGAATTGTTAAATGTTTATAGTTTCTTTCCACTTGTAAAATGCTTTAAAAATTTAAAAATCCTATCTTTAGATTTCGACCTTGTTTTTTTTGGTAACGAATTGAGGAAGCAAATGTAACTTTCAAAGCACCGTTTACCAAAAATATATAAATCACATCCTTTAAACGATTTATTTGGTTATATATTTCATGATTCACATAATTAATATTACAAAAGAAAGGAATCACACTTACATACATGCCTTGTGCTCATTTAGTTTATTGAAAACCTCTGTTAACTATCAGTACTACTAACTACCACTATTATAATCAATAATAATTAGATTCCTGTATATTTTTACATTTGTTATATCTTTTTTAAATTCATACATTCTCAACACTACTTTTTTTGAGAATAATGAACTATCACGTCATAAATCTACTATTTGAAACAAATTTCTATATAAACTCACCTTTTGACGTTTAATAAAAAAAGGATTTGACTTGGCAGTAGTCTAATGTTTTTATTACTAGGAGCTTGCGTTTCTAATAGTTATTGAAGCCTAAACAAAAGAAATTATTACACGTATAGCTTTTTTGTAAAGTTAGTGCTCTCTTAACTAAGAAAGTAATAAAAAAGACGAATGTAAGCTATATTTTTATTACGGTGGTGCTTCGCTACATCGAGGCTCGTAAAACAGGCATATTTTTCATTTTCATGCCTCGCTGAATCTTAGCTGTTACTCACGAAGTATTTTATTGAATTCTTAGGAAGCTTTCAAGACTAGGTATTGGAAGAAGTCGCTAGAGCAACGGGGATTGGGGAGACTATTCCTCCCTTGTAATGGTGCTCATGCAATGAACTCAATTTAAGAACCTTAACACCAGCTGCCTTATGAGTTTTATGAAGTAGACTTACTTACTTTTATAATTATACTTATTTTCGTTGCTTTTTACCGAGTGAGATTACAAGAGGCTGAACTAGTAGTTTAAGTCGGTCACTAAAATCAGGTGTTCCTGCCTGATCGTTTGCCTATATACCACTGAATAATACGGATAGCCGATATGCGAATTAGTCAGTTTGAAGTTGTTATTATGCTTGTAAGCGGTGGTAATTATTTATTTTATTTATTTCACATGTTTATGCAATTATGTACATCGAGAGACTTAATGTCATTCAGGTCATTCTCTACCAGCCAACCATTGTGTGGTGTAGAACTCTTGTGAGGTAGGTGCACCGGTTGTAACCAATGGTTATAATTATATTTTAATAAAAAAAAAACTACCTGAAGAATCATGCACTTAATTAATATTTATATCCGTCAGATTACATGGTTTCAGGTTCGACCACAAGATGATTGACAAAATGAAAATGAAAAATTCTAAAACGAACCTTTTATAGTATTTCGTGCTCTGCAGTAACTTAAACTTACTGCAAACAATTTTAATTCACTAACGTAGCTGTCTAAAGCTATTAAGTTAAAAAGTATATACTCTGCTTATTTTTACCTCTTTCGTGCCTGTATTGCAGTGAAAATTGTGTTTTTAATAAACCGGTGTGAAACTTTCTAGTGCAGTATACAAAATTATTTTATAAAACTAGAATTTCTTTCGTTAATTCATAACATTGTAAACAATACAGAATGAGAAATAGTTTTTAATTTTTATCTTTTTAAATGTAAAGTTGTAGTTAAAGTATATGGATTACAACTGACTATAAAAACGAGTATTGGTAGACAAATTGTTTTAGTTGCGTCTTGTTTCGGTATAAAGTCAGTTAGTCTAGAAAAAGTCAAGTCACCTGGGAGTTTTCAGAGAAAATAAATTCTATGAAGCAAATTCTCGTATTTGACGCAAAAAGCTCATTCGACCCTACGACAGATAAAACATAGTCACAACTCTCGCTACTACCCGTGGAAAGCCGGACAGAACAAATGTTCATCACACTATTATTTGTTCTGGTTGGGAATCGAACCCACAACCGATGGATACTTAGTTACTCACTGATACTCAGTATCATTAACTACTAGGCCCGGTGCCAGTAGAGATAATCTTTGTTTTTCAAATGGCAATAGGACCGATATCGATCTCGCATTAAATTATACCGTAGACGATAATTTGTTCCACAGATTGGTTGTGATGTGTATTTCGCTAGAGTTTTATATTTAAAGGAACAGAAAAAGTGTTCTAAGAATCTTTTTATTGTGTTACACAAATAATTGCAATAGATTACTAGTAAAATGATTTTTCATTTTTTTGAAGCCGAGTTATCATGTTAATTAAGTCGAAAAGAAATCAATGTAATTAAATGTAAAATTAATTAATGAGGTTACAAAGCACGATATACCTATTGTTGGGTTCATAATCTATTAAGCGTAGGAACGTTTTATCGCTCCATCAAGTCACACTGTCAAACTAACGACGGAATGTAATGATTAATCGAACTTCACTTATCAAGCTTTCTCGGTAAACTTAATTTTTTATCAACTAACTTCTATTTTCGAATGGCCAAGGTCAGGGTATGCCGTCTATTAATCAATCAAGACAGGTAAAGTTTCGTGTACACTGTCGTTGAGGTAACACATGTCAGGTGAAAATGTTGCCAGAAAAAATAAATAAATAAGTAAATGAGTATATTATAGACGTATATATGAGTATAGTATAGTAGAGAATAAGTAAATGAGTTTAAAAAAAGTATAACTATCTTCAATGTGCCTACATCATGACGATTGTTATAAACTGTACTTATTCTTCGTTCCTTAACTATAAAGCCTTAGGGGTGGTACGGTGTCGGGGCACCAGGGACTTCCTTTCTAGGGTATACCTGGTTCCCCGGCTATTAGTACCCGAGACGGCGTGCGGTTTTATTTGGTTCGAGTCCGACATGCCACCACAGGTGGTATCCGAGGGGATTTCCGCACGGAAAAAAAGGGGTGGTACGGTGGGTATTGGTAAGCTGTCAGACTGATTCACTGACTAATGGATCAACGCACAGCTGAAGCCACTGGGTCTAGAAGCATGGAATTTTACACAAATGTTCCTTAGGTGACGTAGGCGTGCACTAAGAAAGGATTTTTGTAAAATGGTGTTTTATGAGTGAAATTGTACCTGCATGTTTTTTTTAAATAATATTTCCGGTTCCGTTTTTTAAATATATGCTGATCACACACACAGTTGGTCCGACCTGGTAATCGAACCCGAGACCTCAGCATAGCAGTCGCTTACGCTAAAACTGCACCACCAAGGCAGTCTCTTACAACTCTTGTTTAACAAACCATGTTAACTAAAAAAAATTGTAAAATTTGTAATTATTATCTAATTAATTAAATTGTGATATTAATATGGAGATTATGTATTGTGTGTGTCTTCCATTTGTGAGGTTTACTGCCTTTGTGTGACAGTATTAGTTAATCATAGTTGAAACTTGAACATGTTCTTAAGTCTCCGACAGCTATGATAAGTTACTATTAAGCCGGACTTGACGGGTATAAACAATTTATCTTTACTTACTCTATTCTTGATAATATAATAGAAACCAAGTATCGATCCAAGGATGAAATATGTTCGTTTGATGTTCGTTTCCTGTTATACTAATGCTTTAATCCAATGTTATGGCTCTATTAAAACTTATTTAAAATAGCCTATTGTTAGTTAATAGTTAATAGCCTATTGTTGTAACAATAACTAAACTGAGGGAACCTTTAGCAACGATATCCAATTCTAAGACTCTGAAATAATTCAGGTCATAATGGGTTAATTATAGACATAATTCAGGTTTTGTTGTTTGTGTTATAAAACTTTTTGATGAACTGTACTTTTATTGGCATATTGCATAATTCAAAAAGTTTTAGAACTTTTTAAATTAATATCGTTTAGTTATAATTAAACCATAGATTTAGAACTTTCCGGTTCGTTAGTACTAAAAACGTGTTCCATATTTTTGAAAATTAATAGAACTTTTAAAATTTTTATCGTTCATTTGAAATAAAAAATATATTTAGAACTCTTCGGTACGTAAGAACAAAATTAACTGCACCGAATATTGGCAGGTTGCCAATGTGACTACCCTATGTTGAACTTCATTATATTAGAACTTGGCATGCTGTATGTACTCTGAACGGCTGTTGTTTACCTTAACTTTTTTTTACTGAAGTCTAAATTAATTTAGTACACTTATGATTTTATTCTCAAACAAGTTTTGCAAGTGAATACACTCGAGTTAAATTGTTTTTTAAATCGCTCAGAAACAGTAATAAGACACTTCACCGTGAAGTGAGAGCGCGCTCTGAGCGGTTGGGAGCGAGATCGAAAAATGTGTAGCAAGACTTTTTTCCGACACCATAGCAAACGTCTACCAAAAAGAGTAAAGAACTTTGTTCCGACCGGGGGTCCATATCAACCCCTAACGCTGTTTATTGTGGTATAAGGGGGACATAGGAAGAATAGATCACCTGATGGCAAGTAAAAACCACCGCCCACGGATATCGGTAACGCAAGAGTCACAAGCGTGTTGCCGTTTTTTGACTTTCCTTAGAATCAGGGTGAGGGGTGGAGGGTTGGGCTTGGGCTACGGCCACCTCTCTCGCTCTATGAAAAGCAATGGAGTGTTTCTATCAGGCCGTGGTATCACTCTGGACGAGCCTGCCTATTCATGCAGAAGCCAGACCGAAGCCAGGAAATTTCATGATGATAGGTCGAAAAGTAAACTGGAAAACAGAGCATACCATGTCCTGTATTCCATAAATAAACATCCGAGTTTCGCGACAGTTTTTGACATTGCACGCGAGAGCCGTTAACGTTGAAAAGGAAATTGTGTCATCGCTCATCGCCACATCAGAAGCTATAATGAGCTATTGAGGTCTACCTTTATGATGCATCGTTATGTCGCAAGAGCTACTTTAAGTCCTCGTCCTTCAAGAGTCAGTGTAAGTCTCTTTAAGTCCTTCTATAATTCTAAATAATCAAGATCTGACTACGGCCAGTGCAATCTGATCAAAACATTAGGCATTTCAAAAGTTTGTGATACTTATTTATTGATGACGCTAACTCCCATATTTCTGCGATGACCCAAATAAAGATTAATACATTTTATAAATATCATAATACTGTTACTTTCTATCTAATGTCACAACATACATTCAGTATTATTTTGAGAAAACGCAGTAGGTTGATAAAATGGTTATCATGTTAATCGCATGTAGCTTTTGCCCCCGAGGGACATACGAATGTACGTATATCTGTATTTAACATCTTTATAAATTCTAATGATAATAGTCTAAATTATTTGTAAATATGATTCATAAACAAAACTTTTAACATTGGTGAACATAGAGCATTTTGTTCAACAACTATTTTGAAATTTTAAGCATAACCTGCCCAACCAGTATTTTAAACCCTGTTTCAGCTGCGTGCGAGAACGAAACAAAAATACGTAGGTTGTACAGATAAGAAAAAGACAAGAACCCGTAAATAATTCATGCCTTGTGATTCAATGCAGATCATTGTCATTTTTGTTATATTTTTCAAATGTTTTATTCAATATGTTTTAGATTGCGAGACTTTTTTATGTTTTGATTTATCAATCTGCAGTAGGACGTCATGCGTTTTTTCTAGTTGTCGGTCTCATTTTCGTAAATAATAGAGTATAAAATCTATTATTATTATTATATTTTATTGTTGTTACTATCTACTTAGATGAAGTGCCTCGTAATTCCAATCTTTTTTTGTGGCCGTGGACGGCGTGCCGCACTTATAACTCAAAGACCTTCATATACCAGATAGGTTATTGTCGATTGTGCCGTTGCGAATACTAAAGTTCTTTGGGTACATCTCTAGAAAAGAGGACTCCATAGAGTGATTTGTAGTGCAAGACCACATGGTCGATCCCCCACCCGCTGGATCTAGCTTATTAAAGCTACGACCTAATCGACTGCAGTGCAATGTACTCGTAATATAAAAAACCGGCAGGAATGGAGAAACATCGCAAGATGTACAGTAGCCCTGAAAGTGAGCGGCGACGGCAAGCCGCCCATTCACTACTCAACTTATAACAACATACACGATCAAATGGGGTTAACGAAACGGAAGGGGAAAACGAAACCCATTTAATTTTTGGTCTCTTTAGTCCTCTCTAGATCTGAATCTTTATTGAGCATTGACTTATTTATGAATATTTAATTTAACACCAAATTACCCAAAAAATATTACCAATGATATACATATATTTTACATTGATAATGTTTCACAAAATACCAACTATTGAAGAAATTAGATTAAAAATGTATTTTCACTGTTAGTAATCAAGCGATCACAAGTGTTGTACTCGTAGCTATTTTTGTGGCCTCAATTTCATGGCACGAAAATAATATAGTAAGTTTTAGAGAAAACACATAAAACTATTGTAGTGAAAAAGTTCTTTTCTTCGTCTTTTTTGCTAAAGTAGGTTGATTGCGACCTACATTCAACTTTAGAGGCCAGTATCATTTTTTTAGGAACAACGGTTTACTAATTTTCACGTCAGCCTTAATTTATTTTACCAAAACTCAGTATAAATCTAATTTATTTGTATTCAGAGGCTATCCACACGTTATCCTAATATATCACATATATTATGCGTACAAATTTAGCACGAAGGAAATGGCCCGTGAGAGCGTAATACGAAAATTGATTTATTTGAAAACTCTTCCGTTTGGAACTTGACTTTGGCAAGTAATGTATATATAAAAGCAAAAATAAATAGAAGGACACCAACGGAAAGCCAATTGAATCGTTGATCATCAGGATATTTCTGATGAGTAGAGATGTAGCTTTAATCTGCATTCTCTATCGCTTGTATAATGAGGGGTGCTCCCAGGAATTATTCGGATTTAAACCAATGGCAACTTTCTGCTATCGTTCAATGAGACAAAATTGCCATCTCCATTTCTTGGACAATTGAAAAAACCCCGCCACAGTGAGCTATTTAAGTAACTTATAGCCTAACACCACAGACCTGAAGAACAAATTGTCGCCATCGATACGACCTTCAAGAGAAGAGCAAATTCTGACCTAAAATGTTAGCAACGGTATCGTCACTTAAGTTAAAGGCGAAAATCAAAACTAACTTAGATAAGGTCAAGGTAAAATCTATGTTAGAATTTTCATAATTATCATTTCGTTATTTATCGTTTTTGGAATCCAAATTATAATGCATTAAAGTTTTGGAAAACTACATGGTTTTCTAGTTACCAGTCGCTTTGATTTGATTTTTAAATTACATTGTGGATTTTATTCTCTTAAACCTTACGGAAGGAAATATGAAAAAAAAACATTTAATTGAAATTGGCGAAGTACTCGTGGTTTTCTTATCACGTACAAATTATCTTACCCTATTTGACAATAGGCCACCCTATTTAACATTAGGCGGTGTTTTAAAAGTACAATCCTTAAGGAGCAAAAGCGTTACGTTAGAAAATGTTTTGTCTTTATTTATGGTCAGCTGAAGAAAGAACATCAATTTGAATCTAGTTCAGTTGTTGGATTTGAATGCAGCTATAAAATATCCTCATAAATAATATTTGTTTGAAGCAATATTTTCACGTAATTTATAAATGTAATTATTTTACTGTTAATGATAGCTGTGTTTACCCTCCAAGTTTTGTTTATTTTAATTTTATTTATTTATATAGTTTTATTTATTATAATAAAAAGAAGCGCTATTTCATTGAATTCAATTCTATCATAAAAAAATACGGGCCACTACTGTGTAGTGTCAATTGGAGTTCTGCGGATTCGATTCCTGGTGATAAAATTTAGAGAAAATTCATAAGTTAAATGTTTTATGAAATAAGGCCAAGTTAATTTTTGTAAAAGAAACTATTTTCCAAGGGTATCCTCACTTAATATCACTTTCAAAGTAAAGATAGGTTCTGCAGAATATACCGCAAGGAAAGTTCACTAATTAACAGACATATGTAGATACTGCATGACTAGTTTACTCTGTCTATTCTAGTCTTACGGTATTTTATAAAGGGCGTGGCCTCCTAAAGATTTAGAATCTATATTCATTCCACAGACAAGACCTTTGGACTCCATGGGATCTACTTATTAATAAATCAGGCAACTAACTGACAGTCTGGCTGACTCCTAATCCTGACTGTTCAGAAATACTAATAATTGGTTTCATCATGGACATAGATTTCCCACAAGCTTCGCCACATCAACCGGTCCTGTGCTGCCCGCATCCAATGGCTTCTAATTGGTTTAATTGAAATTAATTATATTGATTTTGAAAATATATTGTGTGATAACTTGGACTAAATTTTCATCATCTATTACTGGTACTACACTCTTTATCTTCAACATACATAGTCATACTATACTCGTACCTGCCACCGCAAGGGTTGGGCACCGTTTAATATTCTCTTTGCACTAATCACGAAATAAACCTTTATTGATATGGTACTATGAATAATATGAAAGTTCAACAAACGACCCTTAAGACTATTTCGCTAATGTTGTATCGTTTTTGTTATGGAAATTTATGATAGTATCATCGTTAGACTAGTAATAAAATAGTTTTTGCCTCGTGTTTCTTCTAAGTCGTATCGATTTTACCTCGTTAGAACACAGGATTTTGTCCATCGCTCTCCAAATAGGCGACATTTTAGCGTGCCAGGTAGGTCTTCTCCTAAATATCCGATATTTTCATTTTTTAAATGGAAACACTGTTATACGACCTTATAAATACAAGGTTCGTTATATTTTGTCTACTAATTTCTTCATGCAAATTTAAAGAAATATGTAAATTATTAAATTTTAATAGTCCGTTGTGAATTTGAAAGAAATTAATGTATTTATTTTGTGCTCGTATACTAGCAAAATTCATCATCTCCACCACTTGGATAATTGGCACTCCACCACTGTACGCTTTTCAAGATTTTTTGCCCCGCACAACCAACCTGTGATATTCTGGACCGATACCTCCTTCAAACCTACAAGAAAAGAGCGTACTCCTTCTTCAAAGACCGGCGAGTTGCAGGAGTTCATGAGCGGCGTTAGTCGCTTTCCATCAGGTAACCCATCTGCTCGTTTGCCCCCTCTTCGAAAAAAGTTCGGGTGAACAGCACCATGCACTCAAATGTAGTTATTATTTTATCATTCTCATCTTTTTGACTTTATACCAAGCACTTACTGATCAACGTTATATGCATTTTGTCTCTACATACTTAGGGAACGTACCCATACAACGTGACCCACTTTTTATTTCCACTTTTCAATATTCGAGGCTTTAGCGATGACGTACGTGTCTTAAGTAATACAAATAGCAATACAATCAACTGTTAATTGCTTATTCAGCTTAGAAACACTCTGAGTCAGCTCTAGACACTGTAGTGTTGTTTGCTAGAAGCAATCCATTATCATCTCTGTAGTTAAAGCTAATGTCACTTTGTTTGTTGTATTGTAAATTATAACTATTATTACATTGGGAAGAGTATTACCATTTTAGGGGTAGGGTAAATTTATAGATTTTTTAAGATTTTTTTATGGTATGAGGGGGGGAGCAAACGAGCTGACGGGTCACCTGATGGTAAGTGTCTATCACCGCCTATGGACACCTGCAACTCAAAATTCTCAAGGGCTTTGGCACCCTTTGAGTCCCCCCGTAATCAGGAGGAAGGGTGTGGTTCGGGCTCCAGTGACCTAACTTAATCAGTGAATAGCAACAAAAGGATTTCCTAACACACTTTTGCTGTGAGTCCGTGGTATCATTCCGAGTCCAGCTGGCCCATTTGTGCCGACTCTCTCACGAATGGATTCAAGTTTTACCACAAAAGCCATTATTTAACAAGGTCAAATATCTTTTCATCCATAGAATATCTCTCTATATGTGACTGAACTCCTCCTAAACGGTTAGACTATTTTGATTAAATTTCTTGTATGTGTTCAAGTGGACTCGATAGTTTAGATTCACAATTCGGTTCACTACGAAATGTTTTTTTAGTTTAATACGTCTGTACAGGACAACGTCTGTCGGGACAGCTAGTGTTTTTATTAAATAAGTCTTTTAAGTGTAAAAAATGCCAGGGCAGAACCTAAATAAATTTTGTTCTGTATTCACGCATATTATTTTAAAAGTAGAAATAAAATAACACGGATATCACGAGTTCTAATCGTTATAGTTAATTCTACATTAGGCAACACGAACAATAACGTGATTATGATACAATTTTTAGCATGAGTTTCTTTGGACAACATAAATTGGAGGTAAACTATACTGGAAATGTGTATAGTAAATATTGAAACACAACGGAATTAGTTTGCGTGGATAACAGTGGTAACAGTTTTTCACAGTTGTTTGGTTTCTTCCCCGAGCCTTTTTCTCAAACTACAATTCAACTTTTTTACGCGGAGCGATTGCTATCAGACCTCCGCAACCCAAGAACCAGGCGACATCGAAGTTCTGTATTAAGACTGTTGTGGGACTTTTTAGGATTCCAACTACCCGTAACGATAGCCACAGATATTCAAAGTTTCAACGTGTAATAAAACATTCATTAATTCTTTCGTATGGTAACCGGGACCGACGGCTTCACGTACTCTCCGAGGCACGGAGGGGTGTCATTGTGTTAAGAATGGTCACCCATCCATAGACTGACCTGTCTAGGATTGCTTAACTTTGCAATGTGTTAACTTACTCGGTTACCACTTAGCTACATAGCCTCCCTACGAGCTCTTTTTTAATTACTAGCGACTTCGCACAGGTGCAATGTATCATAAATAAATAAATCTTCCTCTTCAATCACTCCCTCTATTGATGAAAACTGCATTGAATCCGTTGCGTAGTTCGTTCGACGATCGTTTTAAGTTTAAAAAATAACAAGATCCACGCCCGTGTATTATTGCATCTGTAACTCAGCTGTTCAACTACATTGTGTGTCATGTGGCAGACCTAATTCGGGTTGGTCAGTCATATCCGCGACCATATTAGAAATCCTCACTAGGGTTCGCCAACGACCACCATCATCATCAAGAATTCAAAAACAACAATTTGAACCCCAACAAATAGGCTTTCATATTTTAGACCATATTTCTATATAAAATATTCAAAATTGCGGTTGTCTGAGATCTATCGGCTTCAAGGATTATGTAGAGTGGGTTCCTCAGCAAATATTTATGATTTCTCGGGATCCTTCTCATCATTGCGTAATATATCTCGACAGAACCTCTTTAAGCATTTACAGAGAAAGGGATAGATAAAATAATTTTGGATAAATCTAAAAACAAACGAAAACTCGTTGACATTTAGAATCAGCTTTTAAATGGAGGTTATTCTTTTTACCTAATCCATAAAAATAATAATAAATATATTTATTGGAAACAAAAATTAGGGTACATTGCAATTGTGCACGAGAATAACTGTAGTAGTTTTGCAACTGTGACACAGTTGTTAACGCCCATCGCCGGAGATTGCCACACAACTTTTGCATTGCACAAGTGCCAACACAAAAATATTTATACTTGTGCTTACATTTAAAACTTATGAACAGAAACAAAAGAAGAAATGTGTGTATGTGTGAGTGTGTTTGTTTGTGTATGTGTGTGTATGTGCGTGAGTGAGTGAGTGTAAGTGTACTTAAAATATTTTATGGTTTCAGGACAGCTTCTACCCCCTCGGAGGTCAGGGAGTTCAACCAATTGCTAGTGCGCGATTTACATTCACGCAGAGTTAGGGAGTAAACATGTATCTCTTTGTTTACTTTATTATATAAAACAGATCCTAAAAATCTATAAAGTTTTTTGAAACGTTTAATACGAGTACATTTATTCCCAGTGTCATGGTCACAACTGTAGGCCTAAAGGCCTAAAGACGAAGGGGGCTGTGATGACATTCTGTTTTCAAAAGTTATAAAAAAAATTTTTTTTTGTAAATTTAGTGTTAGTTTTTAACCAATTCGTAATAATTTTTAGAGCTGATTCTACATTCTGGCGAGCTTTTGTCCGGTTTGATCCGGTCAGATTTGACGAGGAGTGTGATATCCGATGCATTCTAGTTTTTTAAGTACGAGAGGGACCGAGACAGTGTCAAAAGCCTTTGAAAGAAGCTATTATTTTGAGGTTACTCTTAAAACGCTCCATACATTATTACAATTACATACAAAATATGGCCTAAATCGCTGAGCTTATAAACTTGAAATTTTGGCAGCTGTTGCTTTTTATGTCGTAAAGAATTTTATATGGAATGTATGGAAATTCGTCATTTCTAAGTTAGAAACACGAAATATCCCTCATCCTACAAGAGAAGCCTCGGGGAATAGCTAGTTTAAGATGAGACTGGTTTATCTAGCGGATGTATCGAATCCAGTAATATATTAATTATATCATTAAAATAGTGTATGCGAACGCTTAAAAATGAGCGAATCTTACAGTACCCGTTATACAAAGTATAACATTTGACATTTATTTCGTGAAGGACTGTAAGGGCGCCAACGCACTTGCGACTCTTGAGTTGCAGTAGTCACTTGCCACCTGCTCGTGGGTCTCCCTCCCTGCCAGATGTCCTTAAAAATAAGTATGAGTCTATAATTGTGTCATAAAATTTCAGTTGACATAAGTATCTTATTTAATTTACACTACAATAATATTCGTGTATACGAAGCCTTAGACACGGAAAGATATCTGAATGACGCTGCATGGAGCACTGGGGCACTGGAACACTGAATTTCTGATGGGTGTTTCCCTAAAGTTTTAAGAGCGTACTCCTTCCTAAAAGGCCGGCAGCACTTTTGTGACTCCTGAGTTTCAGACGTTTATACTCTATCAGGTGGGTCACTTTCTATCAGGTGACCCGTCTGCTAGTCTGCCCCCTCTAAAATAAAAATATTTTAGTAAGAGGCTGCTCTTGTCTTGCTTAGTAGACTCCCTATTAGTCAATATTTGCAAGTCTATTGAGATTTTTGGGTGCAACACCAACAGGGCGGTGGCTTACTTCTTTTGTATCAAAATGTGTTGTTACTCATCGTATGGTCTTAGTCGTTCACATCTGTGGCTTTACGAAGAAAGGGAAAATTAGTTGCAGGTTTGCCTTGATCTCAGTCTAAAGAGGTCAAGACTAGCCAGGCCATTAGTTGAACTGTGACGTATTATGTAATCGTCTGCCGTGGTTACAGTAATTTCGTACAGGTCATAGTAGTATTTTAAATGTTTTAGTATATTTCATTATTCCAATTTATTGACACACCGCCCGCATTTACACTCGTAACAAAAAAAAAAGGTCAATTTGTCAGATAAGGGCTGATTAAAAAAAAAAACACAAGTCAATAACTTATTCCACTCTCGCCCAAGCACTGCACACAAATAAACACACAAATCCTTTATTGCCGACTACTTCTGTGTCACAGGGGCTTTACAAATAGGAATATTAAACATAATGTATCTATATAATTATTGTTCGCTTTAGGAGTGTTTTAGGTTTGGAGCACAGTTCCTCAATCAGGTGCCTCCCACAAGTATTCGGGCTTCAGACGCCATCATGTTAACATTTAAGGACTTGCAATTAAAACTTTAGTAAAATATTTTTGTATTTTTTTGTGGAATTGATCTGGTTCACATTGATCACAGTTTATGGAGGTTATTGATTACTTGCTGTCATTTCTAAGCCCCTTAGAATAGGAATAATTATTCCAATATATAGTACATTAAAATAATTATCGTTATACAAAATGCGGGTTGCACTTGAGTTAAATATGGGAACATAAAATTTAAAATTTCTTAGCATAAAGTGGAAGTAAGTGAAATATTCTGTGTCAGCTGGAGAGTGATAAAGTGAGCTATTCCGAGCTTGGACAGCTTCACATACTCCTTGAAGCCATTTTGAAATTCTATGACCGTATCGTGTTACTTTAAAAGGCTATTGCTGAATTTTGATTATAGTACTTATCCTGTAATTCAAAATATTACAGTGACAATAAGAATGAACAATGGATGTTAATGAAATAATGTTTTTCATGTTTTTAATACCTATATCCCTTTAAATGTTTTGGTGATATTGGACCATAACTATTATCTTTTCTTAAAACAAATATACAGTTTTATTCACATGTGTATTTCGACGATGCCGACTAGTTTCGGTCTGGACGGGGATCTTTATCAACGGGTGAAGCTATATTCCAAGTCGGAGTCAGGCGCTGTACTGTCCTTATCTTTGTCGAGACCCATCTTAACGCCATAAATTGACTATATATACGGATCACTATTATTTTATTGAAGAACAATTTTTATTTCAAATACTCCTCTGTTACTGCCGTATCTTCTTGCAAATAATATTATTCAGAAAAAATAAATGGAAATAATATAATTCTTGTAATAATATTATTCTGAAATATTAGGTATGAAATAGTTACTGAAGCGAAATTTGCAGCAAATCTTTTATTCAAAAACAGAAATGGTTTTTTTCATATAAATATGTCTGGAAAATAAGACTGACAGTTATATAATGGCTTCGTTGATCCTTTCTCAAACAAAAGATAACTTATTTAACAAAGGGAAAATATTGAGTGTACTAGGGCACCAGCAATGTTGGAGATTTATATGTACAATAATTATTACAAACGTTTGTTTGGTCTATTTTCAAATTCTTAAAATTATGATTAATTATTTCAGTGTTACAATCCTTTGCAATCGAAGAACAGCTTCGTTGTAACTAATATGTAATTATGTTAAAAAGAGAATTGTAAGTTTCTAAATACAAATACTGTTTTTGTGACATTATAAAATGGACGTGAATTACCTTACTAACATCAACTACTACAGATCAACAACAGTATCAATGAGTGAATTTTAATAAAAATTTGACCTTCGACTACATTTAAACGAATTTAAGTTGAGCATTGGATAACAAATACTCATAAAAATTCAATTGTATTACTCGCATAATTAATAGACTTTTTCCACCAAAGCAATAAAACTTTATTAATTATTATAAGAAAGCACGCACTTACTGTGTTAAGACTAAATTTTCAGTCTCATTATGAAGCAATCATGCAATGCAAAATTAATTTGTAATAGAACAAGCAATTAACCAATGCACTATTAATAATGCCCGGGCAATATCAATCAATGATAAGTCAATTCCGGCTACGTGATTAATAATTATAGTAACTATATTATTAAGCACATTGTCTAGGTTTGATGTATATTGCAACATAACTGTTTTTGAAACGGAACAACTTCTGTCATATTGTACCCACTTAAAGACAGCGTTGTTCTGGAGACGTTGCTAAAATCTAAATATGAAAGTCTGAGTTAAAAGATCAAATGAAAAGACGACGAGAGGTCCAAAAGATTTCTCGGTCCTTTTGAATTTGTGCCCCGCACTAGGAAGTGAAAATTTAACAGGTTTTGCTGTTACAAATTGGCAAGGGGCTACCCTTTTTAGGGGTGTCTTTGCATTCTACATATTTACAACTATAAGTAAATTTTGTAATGTCTATTTCAGAAGCCGTTTATTTATTGAGGATAGCATTCAAGACAAATAATTGTTTGTGGGTGTATATAAGATTCGTTGTTCTATTGCATGTGGTATTGTTGTCAATCTGGTTACCAAAGTACAGGCTTACTACAGGCTACTTTGAGATCAAATAGTTTTTTTTTATTAAAAAGACAACACCCGCACTAGGAATATGTCCTGTGTCGCGGGGACTTGCCAAACATACATGAAACGAACACAAAGAACCCAGACTCCGAACAACAATTTGTGGATCACACATACCTAGTTTTGTCCCATGTGAAGATTGAACCCGCAACACTTAGCGCAGTAGGAAACGGCGAGTTTCGATTTTCTTACTTCGGAAAGGTTTATAATTGTTCTACAGGAATTGAAACCGGGCGGGTTCTTAGTCTTTTAAATTATCTCTAAAATCTAATGGGATATTTCAGTTCTGTGTATTTAGATATATCTTTACATTGAGCGAGTTTTCTTGCAGACCGTACTATAAAGATAAAAAAAATACGTCCTACCTTTATATAATGAAATCTCAGCGCTCGGGTCATTTAAAAAAAATGTGTTACTTTTATATCAGTGTTAAGGATTGGACCCAATGTTGGGCCCAAATGGGAACGTGTGTGGGTATTGCATTTCTTGAAACTTGCCAATCTTTGTCCAAGCATGTGATCAAAACATCCAACATTACATTACGGACGTTTTTATCCCTCGACGAAAATCAAATTATTAATTAACGTGCTTTAATTTGACCCTGGGTATCTATAAAACAAACAAGCGAAAGTATACGTTGTTGTGTTGTTTTATGGTATATTTTAATGTTTTTGGTATGATGTTGAGCATTTTGTGTTCGTATAAACGTGGGCAGGTGGGAAAACAATTAATTAGGAGATTAAATATTATTTATTGTTTAATGTATACGGAATTGGTTGAGTATGTTCTATGTAAACACTAAACTAAGGTTTATTTAGTGGTCATTTTATACAACTAAGAGTGTGTTTTAGCTAACGGTCAGCAGTTTGAAAGGTTACTCGTAGGGATCTTTCTATGAAAATGAACTTCAGGTACGGGCTTTAGAAATCACATTTTTTTAACAGAAAAGGTATAAAAACATTTTAAGTACATTTAAGTTATAAAGAGGCGCCTCAAAGGTATTCGTAATTAGATTTTCTTTCAAAGGAAATCGTTTCATAAAATTATAAAATACTTGCCTGCTATACTTCTGCTGTAATAAAAGGTGTACGTTCAGCAATGTGACTGGCTTGTTATTCTAGTGGTAAGTGACCCTGACTGCTAAGACGAAGGTCGTGGGTTCGATTCCCACCTAGGATAAATAATTGTGTGATGAGAACGATCATTTGTTGTGTCTAGGTGTAATTAATTCGTAATATGCATGTATTTAGAAAAATATAAGTATGTTTATCAGTAGTCTGGTTACCATAGTATACAGGCTCTGCCTAGTTCGGCATCAGATGTGTGAAGTTACTAAATTATTCTTAATATTATCTCAATAGAAAATAATCATAAAGATATCTCCAAGTGTATGATATCCCAAATAATATTCTAAGTGTCAAATATATTAAATTATAACTCACTCGGTAAAAAGTAGCAAGAGAATATCTCGACATAGGTTATGGCATGCAGCAAACAGCATTATTATCATTTTTGAGTAAGCCCAAAATATATTAATATAATAAATATAATATTCAGTATTCACTGTGGCAAAAAAGCTTTAATCACGCAAATTCCATTAGCAATCTTGGTTACAAAAATATACATTTCTACACATCAAAAGGCTTACAAACCTGCCGTCACCTATTTCTGGCATCCACATAATAAGTGTACTGGGGCAGAAATGGCAGATAAATTTACACATTCAGATGTATTCACGCAATGTTTTCTGTTGTGTTCAGATACTGTACAAAATATATATATATGTACCATCCATATGTATTCTAGTACGTCCCCGGAGTTTCGTCTGCCTTGCTTTTCTCTGTTAGGTTTCATAGAATGTATGATTTTTCTTCATAATTGTTTTTTTCGTAAATTATTAATATTTTAATAGTCATTCTGCTCATGGGGCAAGACGCATCCAAAAAGTAAAAGATAATAAGAATTGGTAAAGCCGATCTTGAGTTATAAATGGTGTAACTAACTCGTCTTTGTTTTATTTATTAAGATGTAACTGTAAGTATGAAGTTTGGAGATTTTGTAAGAAGCAAGAGTTGTTTTCGTACATTATACGGTGTGGTGTGATAAGGACAATGACCACAAAGACTAAAATAGCCCCAAATCTGATGTTCGGTGAGCAGCTGTGCATTACTTGTCATCCACCAACGACATATTATATTAAAGAATATGTGATTCTGTTTTTTGTGTAATTAAGGTGTTTTGCTCAATAGCTCAATTAAAATGTTTTGCATTCCATTTAAGCATACAATACAGAACAGAAGACTAACGTTTTTCTGTTATCAAGAGAATTTTAATAGATCAAAAACCGTAAATTAAAAAAAAATCTCTCAAATATAGTAGGTATTTTGTGCTGTACTGTAGCATATTCTGTTTCAGAATAACATAATTGTGTTAATTAGTTATTTATTAGACACAGCTCACTGAACAAAACGGTATCAATTACTGATAATGAACATTTCATTATGAAATTTCTGAATTCGATTTAGTGCTTCCGCTTATGAAATTAGAGGTACTTATCACTGTTCCGGCCTAACTGACGGTCTAAGACTACGATTGAGTAAGTATATTTACTTATGTAAAAAGAACCCATGTGGTATTATATACGTAGTTATTGCTAATCCTGCATCGCGCAATGACAGTTCTCATTAATTAGTTTGCATTGGTGGAGAATATTCGCATAAAACTTCCTAACATCAACCTTTCATTCAATACCTGGCGTGGCTTGAGTATCCTTTTCAAGCGCTGTAGAGAAATATCACTTGTTCTTCTACATACTACGTACTCGTAGTAATTATTTATCTACCCGATTGGTAGCATACTGTTCCTCACGGATATTCGTATTTGAATCCAAAAGAAGACAGGTATCTTTGAAAATTAGTGTAGTACCTCTCTGTTTCTTAGTAGACTCGCCCGTAGTTTATGGCGAGAGCAAACAATATCAAAGCGCAAAAGACTTAACGCAATCGTCTTACTAACCTACTAGTTACCTCAGACCAGCAGGAAATTCATATTGTGTAACCATTTTATGTAAATCTCTCAATCACATTGTTGGCTCAGATCTGAGCAACTCCTCAGTACCAGTGAAGTAATAATTGAGAAATAATATTATGCAAGTACAAAGACTCTTAAGTCCTAAAATAACATGAAATAGACCTCTGAAAGTAATCTATTCGTGTTTCAGATACAATTAATGTGCCAATTAAGATCAATTTCATATTAAAACTAAAAATTTTGAAGTAGCCAAACCTGAATACGGTCCCTGATTCGGGATGTCTAACGTGTCTGTACAGTAATTTTCAGATTTTGTTATAGCTTAAAAAAAATATTCAAAATCACTCTTGGGTTTTGCAATCTTCACCAGTTTGGAACAGTCACAGAGATATATTTTGGGTGTTGATTGAATTTAGAACATAAATTTGCTTTGCCTTATCTACTACTTATGAAAGTGGTCACATCTGCAACCAGCTTTGGTCAATCGGTCGTCCCCACTACTCCTTCACGACAACGCGCGACCCCATACTGCGCAACAGACAGTCTCCAAGCTGCAAGAGCTGGGGTTGGAAGCTCTCCCTCATCCGCCGTACTCACCAGACCTTGCACCTACCGACTATTACTTTTTCCAAAATTTAGACAACTTTTAGTGGGTAAAAAATTCAATTCCCGAGAGGCAGTACAAAATGCCTTTGAAGAGTTTGTTGCCTCCCGTCCAGCTGATTTTTACAAGAAGGGCATCAATAAACTGCCAATGCGTTGGCAAAGATGCGTCGATTGCATGGGTGATTACTTCGAATAACAGAATTGAAAAAATAAGTACTTTCACTTATTGCATACAAAACGGCAATTTCATAGGTAAAGACCTAATATGTATGTTTACCCCATATTCGCAATGTAGTGGCAATGATTTTTAAAAATAAAGAAATATATATGATTGGACAAAGTTTTTCTTTGTATGTCTCACGCACCATCGATCATTTTCCAATGAGTATGTACTAGGCAAACAGCAGTCGTAAGGAGTTTCGCGATGTTCTTCAGTCGATAAATCTCACTATGTCAAAATCATTCATTCTCACGTTCTAGGGTGTACAAATAACGGTATTGTTTATTTTAGTTTATAATAAAAGTAAATCTAAATAATTGATATTTATGAGCCCCGGGTTTTTTCATAGAATATGCCGTGTAATACTGGAATGAAACTGTAATAAAGCGGCGAATGTAATGTAGCCTAATTTAACAGGAAGTTATGTGCGTTTTTACATAATGCAGGTTTGATTAATGATGGCTACATTTTTCTAAGTTTAATTTAGTATTTAAATATTTTTTCAGTTTACCTTTAAAACGGTTACTTTCTTGCATGACACAATCTTTCATATCATTACATACTGGCTTGGGCCGCCTGATCAGCTGGCGATTACACTACACAGTACATGGGGCCTAACCCTGCGGTACTCTAGTTAGATTCAGGCTTGCTTCTTAAGATTGTTGGCCGCTGATATTAACTGTTTTTATATACAATAAAGAGGTCTAAAATTACAAGCGTTACCTTGAATCCCTTATTCTGAATATGGGTTACATCAGTGTTAAAAGTTAGCGTTACAACTAGTATAACATACGAATAGAACTGCGGGGTTGCCTGAAACTGCTCCTGTTCAAACTTAGTCTAATAATTCAAATCTAAGACAGGTGGTACAGACAGAGTAATTTGCCATTATTATTTTTGGAATTCAGTTAATTACAACTTAGATTGGGTGTTTTCGTATTTCTTCTTTGAAGATTTTTTTTGCCGTACGTGCAATTATGTAACAATCTTTGGTGTTCTATATTTAAAACTATGAACAGATATGAAATTATTTATGTTAATATGTAGAGTTCTAAACAGTAAAACGCGTACTTTTTTGACTCTGTCAAGAAACTACTAACCATTCTTACTTACTTACCATAGTCTTAGTATCAATTTAACTCTAAACTGCGTTCATTACACAGAAACTATGCGTTAGATGTACAATGTTTTCCACATAATACGGACAATTTAGGATATTTCATCATAAGTCACGCTATTTGATAGGAAAGGGTCTTAATGATTTATGTAAATAATATTGTATTTATTATCAACCCGTTTGGCCAGCGTGGTATAGTAGGCCAAAAACTTCATTCCAAGGAGAGGCCTATGTCCAGCAGTGGACTAATAAAGACTGTTGATGATGTTGATTGTATTTATTATAAAAATACATTGGTTTTAAAGTAAAGTACAAATCAAGTTATTAAATAAATAAATATAACAAAGCCTATAGAATATTTATATAAATATATAATTCGGTATTTGAACGATACTAATCTTAGTGTGTAACCTAACACCTATCTCATAAAGCTGTCTGTGTTGACTTGATTGATTGCTACGTGGTTATCGTTAGCTAAACCTTATCAGACACGCATTACTCTAATTCACAATAATTCGGTAAATTATTAAGCTTGTTTATGTTATACTACATTACCGATTATATGGTATTTAGCAAATATTAGCCCTGAAATTAACAATACTAAAATTAAAATAACAAGTATTAATTTAAAAAATTATAAACCCGACTGCAAAAAAGACAATTTAAAAGTTATATGTTCGAAAAGACTAAAAAAGCAAGAGGTCGGACACAAACATGGCCAAACATTATGCTATCAATTTATTATTTCTCATTAAATTTAAACATTTAACTTACATTTCTGTAATCCCCTTTTAATTTTCTGGATTTAGATACCCTAATCGATGGGTTTGGTTATTTTTTTTTTGTTTATTTATTTATTACATCTTCATGCACTTATGTACATCGCCGGACTTAATGCTCTGGGCATTTTCTACCAGCCAACCTGTGGGTGGTGTAGAAATCTTGTGGGGTAGGTGCATAAAGGTTACAATCGTATTGTAATCACTGATTTTAAATAGATTTTTTATTAATAGATAAGCATATAAAACTAAATTTTGTGCCAAAAAGCCGCCATTTTGTTTTTTCTTTCAAAAAGCCATCTTCGGACACTTGGGCTTTTGAGACGGATAAAACAATACTTTAACTCGTCGAAATCCATCCAGCCATTTGGAAGAAACCTGGTAATAAAGGTACTCATATGTATATAATTATATGCTAGAATCATACCCATTTTTGGATGGGTATGATTTTGGGTATGAATTTGCTTTTGTTAAAAAATACATCTTGTTTTATGTTTATTAATTGCCGCATTCATTTATTCAAACATGTTTGCAATATTTTTGCAGAAAAAAGTACCTAAAAGATAAAATGGAATTACGTAAATACGGATTAACGTAATTTCATTTTATCTTTTAGGTACTTTTTCTGATCATTCATCCGTTTGTGGATAAAATAACAAGTGTCCCTAATTATGAATTTCGTTCAAAAAATAATTGAATCTTATTTCTCAATCGATTTTGGGAGATAGCATTAATAATTAAAATATTATTTTATTTCTAATCTTCATCTTTAGTGAATTATTATGATGTTATAAAAATAATACAAGCGAATTGATTTATCATGAGTTCTTTAAATCATGCAAAAATGCTACTGTACCATTTAACTGTTATTCTGTCTGTTAGGTGGCAACATCGAATATATTTAAACCGCTAGAAGTAGGACCCTATCTGTCACAGTCACGTGTAATCATAACTTCGTTTGCATTATTTGTTTGTTTTCTTGCGAATTGATTACTGAAACTCATAAGCTTTCCATATGGACTCCGACTCTCTGTTTATAGTATTTCATTTATTACTCCGAATATTCTTCTTACCCTACTGACCATGCGTTACCTCCTTGACTCGATATCCATTGATAATTGTGACCACAGCTTTCACACAGGCCAGAGTTTTTCACATTAACTTACACACACTCCACAGTAACTCATTCAAGAGGACATTTACGCTGTGTCAATTGTGGTTTATATGTCTCCAAAATTCGAAGACGTTTGTTGGAAATAACTTGTTTGAAAGAGAAATAGAATTGTTGGAAATAGAAATCTTATACAACAATCGCTTTGACCACAGCAGGTAAATAGTTAATCTATGTAAATTTTTCCTAATATCTAATAATTATGGCATCTTTATTATTAGGTACAAGTTTCGAATGACAGTTTAGTGTGCCACTCGTGCAAAAAATCTGTATGTGTGAAAATAAAATATTAAATATCTAAAAAATCCGGACTATTTTTAAACCAATTCTTGAACCATTCAATCCTGCTTCAATCATTCTTTAAATTGTATGTTATCATTTCCATATGCTTTTATATATGTGCACCGAGGGCCGAAGTGTGTATGGTCGGTGGGCAATTCCCTTTACAAAAAAACATACAAGATACGCGCGAAAAACATAACCCTACCTTGGCAGTCGGGTTATAAGGCAACTATAATACTTTTTACCCCTAGCCGAATTTCATACGTACTGGTATGACTTTAACATCATGAATGCCTGGTACCTACAGCGTCAGTCCATTACGAGATAGTTGACAAGTGAGAGAGCGCCCATGACGTAATTACTTTGTAGGCTGTCGAGTTGTTTAGTTTACAAGTGCGCTCTTCTATGTTCATAACAGCCTGGTTGGAGAGGGTTGACGTTATTAAAATTTATATACGTGCCTCCTAAGCACTGCTATGACTTCAAAAATGATAGAGGTTCTCAATTCGGCTATTTTTTTTGGAAGTGTGTACTTATTGTTTGGTCATTGAAGAAAAAATCTACGACTGAGTTTGAAAATTTAGGAATGAAGAATACAGTTCATAACAGGTAGGTTACATACATAAGCCGGTAGCTAAGGTTAGATTGAAAAGTTGTACTGTCACTTTTAGTAAGAATTAACCTTAAAATCTAATACAGTTTTGTTTTTTATGTACTGGCAACGACCAATTTTTAGTAATTAACATTCGTTAAAATAACATGTGACACTAATGTATACTAATAATTTATTTTACCCGTTAGTTCCGCGTCGGAACTCTTATTCAAAAATGAATCGGAATTTTGAAGGATCCATCTTTCACGTCTAAGCTGAATAAAAAAATAATTGAAAGTTGAAAATCGAATGTTGCACATTTTTTAAAAGAAGAACCTCATAGGTACGAGTATCATGTGAAAAAAGTTTTACTCGAAAATCTCACACCATGAAGATTTTATGTCAATTCAAAGTATATATTACTATACAACGGCAAATTATTTTACTTTATTTATTAAATGCTTTTGCACAAGAAAAATGTACAAAGGTGAACTTAATGCCATAGGCATTCTTTGCCAGTCTACCATAGAATGGTGTGGAAATGAGTGTTTAGGTGCACTAAAATTGAGTAAATATAAAAGACTTACCAAGAAATACATTTACACGAAAAGCGAAAAAAATGGGGACAGAAAGAGGGAATTTATATTAAATATATTCATTCTTCCTGTCCCCATTTTTTCGTAGTGTTATATAGAATACTGTGGAATACAGAATATACTATCTGATTGAAAAACATTACATAAATACATATACCTACACAATTACACATACATACATACAAATATACCTACATACATACTATAAATATATCATATAATATTCGTATTAATCCAATGATGATGTGGCTACTATGTGTGTGACTCCTTGAACCCCTATTATTTATATAATGTTTTGACAGTGTAAACATTTTTATCTTTTTATTTAATGAAATATTTTTTCTGAACTTATACTCAATTGAACTTTTTTTTATATATTAATACCACAGATAATAGAACACAGTGAATGGTACATAAAGTGACAGTTACCGACTTCTGCCGTGTGTGAATTGGACACACACACACTTTTTATACCTAGTTGTAAATGCTTTAGTTTGGCATGATGTAGCATGATGTAGTTTGGAAGTAATTTATCTGTAATAAATATGTATTTACCAGACCAGACTGCTGATAAACATACTTATGTTTATCAGCAGTCTGGTTACCTTTGTATAGGTTTCGCCTAGTTTGGAATTATTATCTGCGAACATTAAAATGAAATGGTTGTAGTTCTCTCCCATTGTTCTGAATTCTAAACCGATGTCGATGTCGATAAGAAGAAGATGTGATAAATTTGATTCGTTGGAAAATTAAGACAAATTGTTAACTGTGTTTAATTTTTATTTGAACGAAGTTCCTTATTGCACGTTACACGCTCTGAGCGGACAGGAGCGAGACCGAAAAATGTGTAACAAGAATTTTTTCCGACACTTCTTGCGGAACTTCGTTCCGACCGGGGGTCCGTACACCCCGTACGCGGTTTTGTAGTATAAGAGTCATGAAAAAATGAAAACGTAACATGAAAAGATACAAGTTTGTTGTCACTCTTTTAGTGTCCCTCCTCAACTACGAGGCCTCCCTCATAACTGAGGGGGATGGGTCGGTCCTACAGTAATCTCGCTCACTAGATGAAAAGAAACAAGGGGATTGTTTAACACTGCTCTACTGCGATTGCTAAATATACATGTAAATTAGTATGTTCATGTATTTCTGAGTGTACATTAAGAGGATCCCTAGCTGTAAAAGAAACCGGTTTTGAGGGTATAAGACCCCATTAATTTTGAGTTCTTTCAATATGAGAGAGTCAGACATTCAAACAAACAAAGAAACCGTTGAGTTTAAACAAGCACACTATAACTGTCTATAATACGGCTCTGGTCTCCATTAATCAAAAACAGACTTTGAAGTTGATCTTTTCATAACGCTAAATCAAAAGTTTCTACAATTAACAAAGTAATACCTGCGATCATTTACGTTTCACGAGTAGTCTCGCAATACTTTGAAGTTTTTAGTAGCTAGCTTTTTAAGTCGTTTAATCGTTAAAATACTCAGAAGTAAGGCACTAAAATATACTAGGATACTAACTTTTAAGCAATCGCTATCCATAGTACATAATTATGTTTATATGAATACGCGATAGGTATTTACTACATGCATTTGACTCGACGGCGGAGGACCAGAGACCCAAGTGCGAGTTTAGTTCACATCTACTCGATTGTCACAGTGACCGCGTTTGGCGCTGCGACTGGTCCGCGAAAGGTCGGGGACGAGTTCTGTGAAATAATCTTGCACTAGGCTCTCTGTACCAGTCAGCTTGCGTTCGGCCAGTGCAACCTAGAAATAGGGGAGCTCTATAAGGGATTTAGGGATTTACTCGAGCATGGCGGATTAACATAAGGAATACCTTACACCCAGTTGAGTACTTCCACCATACATAAGACCTACATATAGAGGGGAGCGTCTAGGGCAGCCCAACAGATTAGTTAAAGAAAAACGATGTTCAGAAATTCTCGAGCGTGTAAGATCAAGGTAAGTTGAGTCAATAATGTACACATTAGTGTGTATTAAAAAAATTATGACTATTTGTCATGACATAAAGCAGTGGAAGGGTCTTAAACTTCCAGGAAAAAGCACATGACCTTGAATTTTTTTTTTAATTTAGAAACAAACAATGCAAGAAATCTTCTTTAAATGTCTACATAATTTTTTGTGCCTTAGTCCCATTTTATAAAAAAAAAAAAGATTTCTAAACATCAGATTTAAAATAACCTGCAAAATAATCGATTTGCAGATTTTTGGCTAGTATGAGAGTAACATCAAGCTGAACCGTCTGCATAAAATCTAACACGCTCGGGTATTTAAAAATGGCGACTCTTTGAATGTACAGTTTGCATTTTCGATAATTAGCCCCGAGCTTGTGTCACTTTAGAATCGTCACCTTTCAATGGGAGCATCGTTGGCGTCTAAGTAACATATCCCCAAAATATCTGATGTAAATATATTCTTCCCTTACATTTTTGAAAACCTGTAGAAGCTTTTCCCACCTCTGAAAGTGGAAACATTATAAAACTTTTATTCATTCTATCACCTAAACTTTCACATGCAATAGGCCCCCATGACCCCCACGTAAATCCCCATTTAGCATTATGTTTACTGTTACTGTTTTCCAATCTTAATCTAATCTGTAGATAGTAGTTATCAAGAGATAAAACTTTTAGGTTAGTGACATACTTGAATACTTAACACCCCTAACTCAGGTTTTAGATTGCCAGGATGAGTATTTAGTTATTTTAGTTTCGTGGGCCTGGTTACCTTGTTTTCAAAGTTTTGTTCATATATGGATAACACTATCTGTACCTGGCCATCCCCTTACATACACGTAATCTACTCTAACAGTGTTAGATTCTACATATTTATCGGTCTTTGTATAATATTAATAAAATTTGTCTAGATATACTACAGAAAAAAAGGGGCTCATGGTTAAATGGGAGCCGAATAGGTTCGCATATTGCAAAGCTAAGCAATCCTGTCCAGGTCGTTTAAGGTGAGATGGGTGACCATTATTAACATATTGAGACCTTTCGGAGAGCACGTTAAGCCGTCGGTCTCAGTTGCCATACGAACATCTGTTTCAATCGTTACGGAAGTTGGTGTCCTAAAAAGGCCAACAACAGTCTTTCTAAGGAATTTCGATATCGCCTAGTATTTGAGTTGTGGAATCGCTCCGCGTAAAAATCGAAATTCAGCCGTATCGTTATTGTCTTTCAAGTATTATTTTTATTTAAGCATTGTTATTAATTTTAAGTACTCAATGTTAAAATACAAATAAAGATTTTCTTATTCTTATAGATTTAAATCTGACCTCAACCTAGTTTGGGAAAAAGACTCGGAGGAAGCTACTACAGAAAATAAGAAATATTGCTTAATTTATTGTTACATCTAAATGTGTCTGTGACACTATCTTACTTATTTATTAGGTATTTCTTTATATTTACGTCACGATCTATGAGCACTTGCTTTTAAATATACTATGATGCAAAGTAGTCTCTAAAACCTTATTATGTACGTAACACGAAGACCAACACGTTGTTTGTGTAAAGTTCCTATCAATGCATCAGGTGGTGGCGAGTAACTTTGACTAAGTTGAGTTATGTGGTGCTTGCCAGTTTCTATAATATATTTATAATATAACGCTATTTATAACCTGTGTGAAGATAAAGTGTTTTGTGTGAAAATGTATAAAAAATAGTTTTAAAAAAGGAGCCGATTTTTGAAGAACCAATCGAATACGTATAGGGCTAGGCGCATAAGGTTAGGGTTATGCTACCATTAAGGTAACAGTTCAGCTTGTAGAGAAAGGAGGGTGAAGTGGGTACTCCAGTACCTCTGAAATGTAAGAATTCCTTGTTAGGAGTACACAATCGTCAATAGAATATCTTCTATTTGAAAATATTTTAACCGGCTAATACATGGACCTGTTAGTTCTTAAGAAAAGTTCACACATGTCTAGAATTCTAAAAGAATAAACACAATTAAGTTAGACAGTTCTGCTTGGCACATCACAAACAAATCATCAACACCACACATATCCATTTTTAAATAAGCAAGTTTTCTAACAATGTATTGTTATATAATACTTAAAATGAATACCATCTACGTAAGTTATTGTTTCAATAAGCAAGAAGTATGTCAACAAACAATGAAGTTATGGAATATTTATATAACAGCAGGAACAATAACGGTAGCGCAGTGCTACTTGATATTTTGGTCTTATTTATAGGTTTACCGTCTCTGCAGGGTAGATTGCATATACGGGTAAAGTGCATGGCGATAATGTGCTATATTTTCTCCTTTATAGTCCGCTGGTCGGTAATAGACTAGACCTTAACTGTTACGAGCACATTCCCGTACATTGTTTTAAAAACTTTATTTTCTTTAATCGGTGCCTATCTGAACGACACCACTTTCAGTAATGGGTTTTTTTAATATGTATATAAAAAATCATATTTTATATAATCAGGTAATTTATAATCTATATTATATATAATTAAAATATAAAAAATCGCGTAAGTGATCTGATATCACTTAAAACCATTTTTATTTGTACGTGTGGAAACCCCCTTCGTTCCATCACCCAACCGGGGGTGGTGTGTCGGAAGCAGACCAACTAAAACCACACGACACCGTGTCCACGCCATTCTGCGCCTGTAAACTGCTGTTCTTTGGGATCTGGGATCTGCTGTTATTAACACATCCGAATCCCTCCTAGCGCCTGCCTACAGCCTGCTTGCTCGCGGCTGGCTGTCATAGCGGGTGGAGGGCCACGGGTGGACGGGACGGGTTATTACCCGTCCCGTCCACCCGTGGCCACACTAAGGGCGGATATCAGAAAAACCGTGGGACAGCCATGATTTGGCACAAATAGGCTAGCTCAATCGGAGTGATACCATGGCATCATAGAAAACTTCAAGCTTCAAGCTTCTTTCAAGTATTTTTTTTATTGCTTTTCATTCAAAGAGTGAGGTTACCATAGGCCTAATCCCATTCCCCCGTCTCCTTCATTCTAGAGGGGGAAGCACTCAGAGAAAGACAAAGTACCTATGACTTGAGTTGCAGGTGCTCATGGTCGGCAGTAGTCACTTACCATCAGGTGGCAAGTCTGCCCCTATTTATTCGTATCATAATAATCAGTCTATCGCAGTCCACTGCTGGGGCCGTCCCATTGCACGCCACTTTGATTGATTTTGAGCTTCTTTTTTTTCTGCCTTCTTCTTTCTTAATATTCGTATATATTTAAAAAAGTCCATAGGATATCCTAACAAACAATATATATGCAAATGTTAGTTTGTTTGTGCTGTTCCCACGCATTAAAGACTCAACTGGTCATCATGAAATTCTGCACACAAGCTGTCAGGACTACGGAAATTTCAAAAATAAAAAAGTACTATTTGCAATAAATCTATACTAATATTATAAAGAGGTAAAGTTTGAGTTTGTATATTCAGAGTAATCTCAGGATCTACTGGTTCGAATTGAAAAGTCTTTTAGTGTTGGATAAACTTTTTATCGAGGCCATCTATAGGCAATATAACATCATACAACCAATAGGAGCCGATTAAATTTATTCCTTTTGAGAGACGCAAACCAAGTTGTGCGGGTCAGCTGGTTGATTGATATAATCTTTAACTTCTTAATACTCTTTTTGAAGTTAAACTTCTTTGACACTGTTGTGATTTGAAAATTTGATGAAACGAAAAAGCGAAAGTTAAAAAAAGCCTGCTAGAGAATAAGATAGATTATAAGTATACAGTGTTTTCTGTAATCTGCGTCTCCTCTATACTATCACGTGTCTTTGCGCCTGCGTACAACTAAGCCCTGAGAAGCCCTGTTTTATTTTTTACATTTGCGTATTAAAATTCGTTGGTTTATTAATTTATGTTAATTATGTAACATATCTTTTGTTAATTTGACCAATAATTTTATTTATATAAATATTTGTGTATAAAAAAAATTACAAAATATATTTGTATTTTTTTTTCAATAAAACATTAGTATAATATTTTGTCAGTGTGAATATTTTTGTTTTCTTATTTAATAAAATTCTTTTTTCTGAAGTTTCACTTCTGTCATGTGTAAATTGCACACACACTTTTTTTATAAATATAATTAACTTCTTGTTAAATGGAGGTCAAAAGCTATCTCATTTATAGTTGGTAAAAATCTTTCTCTTACTTTCTAAACAAGTTTTTGAAAGTTTCTACAAATAACGTTGCAGTATAAATAAAGTTACTTAATATATTTTCATTCAGTTGTTCAAAGTAGCGTCAAGTTTTGCGATAGAGCTGACGTGATCTCATTTTAATACTGCAGCCGGTTATTGTTATAGTTCAGGAAAACTTTTAATTTGGTGCGCCAGAGTTGGATATGCAGCTAATACTTCATTACAATGTTCAATTGTAAAATTGAAGCGTTGTTTCAAGTAGTGTGTATTCAAGTAAGTGTTTTTTTTATTCTAGTGTTTTTGAAGGAACTTTTGCCCACATGGGCACGCCAGTTCCATTGTGCCTTATACTAACTTATTCTCTACTATACATACAATTAGATAAAGTTATGAACGAGATCGAATCATTAAAAGGCACCAATACCAAACTGCTCAATTTTTGGGCCACTTCAGTTTTTGGGTTTGCTAAAATGCTGTGTGTTAGTCAAACGTCAAATTTATTCAAATTGAATTCCTTTATTAATGATTCTCTTTCCATTTTATTCCTGACACATTCCATCAGCAAATGCTGCAAGTCCTCTAGCTGATTGTATACAGTTTGGTGATTCTACTTTTCCCATTAGAAATGTGAACTTTGCCGACGGAAAGTGCCCCGAACGGAGTCTTAGTGCCAGTTTTACATAACTTCTCCCCAAGTTGCAATCTTCAAACCAGGGTACACGCGGGGGCCCACTCTGTATTGCCTTATACCATATTCCTTTAGATTTTGACGCCTCATCAAAATTGTCCTTCCATTTGTGGTAGCAATTAGATTTATAAGTTTTATAGTGTTCCCAATAATCCGGTAAATACGTTAATTCAGTTCCCTCCTGTACTGTCAATTTAGACATACGGTCAGCCTCCTCGTTACCCTTTAACCCAATGTGCCCTGGTACCCATTGCTAGTATTGTAAGTGTTGTATTCAAGTTTTAAGAGTGCACGGTATTGTTCGATACGATTGAAGAGAAGTGAACGAAGATGATGATAAAGACCTAAGGTCAATATGCAAGTCAATTACTTAGAACCATATTCTATGGCAATTTACCACTATAAAAATACTTTGTAATAGAACATACATACGTAGTCACGTCTTTGTCAGGTATTTAATGTCCATATTTTTGCCAACTACTATTTTTAGGTCCATTTACATAATAGATGGGATGCCTATTGCCGTCGACCGGATACGGACCGAAACGAATGTATATATATTATAGAACTTATGTCTGAAATTTAAATTTCCTTAGCGGAGGTTTCAGATTGAGGTCGACTAAATCTAGTCCATTCTAACTCAAGACATGGGCTTGCGCGTTCACCGCAAAGAAGATACCATTTGTCGTATCACCTCGATTTGAGAGCACCTCCCTAACTGCCTCAGCCAGAAGATACGAACTTCAAACCTTCAAGAAAAGAGCGTAATCCTTCCTGAAAGGTCAGCAACGCGATTGTGACTGAGTTGCAGACGTTCATGGGCGGCGGTGGTCACTTTCTATCAAGTGAACCGTCTCTTCTATAAAAAAATTACACAGAGCACAGATCGTGCTTATTTTACAATATTTGTCCTGTGTACATTGTCATTATAATTTTAGAACGCATTCAATTATTCTGAAGGATTAAAATCTTAAACTAAAATGTTAATTTTTTCATACCTTATCGAATCCTTAGTTAAACCAAAGATAAAATTTAATAAAACCATTTACGATCTATTTGTACTTTTTCACAAAACCTATAGAAATTTGATGTAATACTAAAAGCCAGCTTTTTAAGAACCCTCGAAAAATTCAAACCTCTCAGTGGCCAGGGGAATACAAACTCTATCATTTAACAAAAAGGTTACACCGATTTAAAAAAAAATTGAGCTTCGGTAGTGAAGATTGAGCTAATGGTTTTTCAACAAGCACTTGTGTTATCGGTCCATAATGATTTTTTTATGTTTATTACGGACTGAAATGTTTCGGCTTTGAAAGCAACCATCAAATATTTTTATAATCAATACTAAAATAGTTTTTAGTTTATTTTAATATAATCGATTGTTATTGAATATAAAAAGTAGTAACTGTTAACGTTAAAATGAAGAAAAGTATGCAGAGTTCATAAAATCAGTTAAATCATCCTTCTATTTTCTGTTAAAAGCTTTTAATTGGTTTCTGCCAATTTTTTTCTTGTAAACGAGGGTCTAATAGAACGTTTTATAAATTGATCATAATTTTCTTGATAGCGGTTGACAGAGGTTTTGTGCCACCTGCAAATGGTTTGTCCTGTCAAACTTTATTGTCTTAACTGTTATTTGACAGTTTAGACTTCCGGTGTCGAATTTTCCATTGTTTTTTGTCGTATTTTACTTAAATTACGAGAATATTTCTTACTCAATTTAAAGATATGTTAACTTTTGTATACATGAATATTGCCGATCAGATTGCTGAGCTCTCAGATTAACATTTTCAAATAATAATAATAATAATTTATTGACATTTAAGTTGGTACACATATGATTGAGAATCCCCTGGCTCCTGCGCTAGTTTAAACTGTGTTGCAGGAGACAGTGTTTTCCGCACGTAATATAAAGAACTCTATGTCATAGTTAAATAAGCAATACAATAAAAAAAAAGACTAACAAAACAAAAAGAAATTCAAAAAAATAAAAATAAAAACTTAAACATAAACATCATCATATTAACTTTAATTACCCAGTTTGTGTGTGTATGTTTGTGTGTGTGTGTGTGTTTGTGTGTGTGTGTGTGTGTGTGTCTGGGGGTAGTAAATCTTCACTTTCAAAGCAAACTCTTTTTATTTTTATTGTATAGGGCGGCAATCAACCATTAGACTGTCTCCGTGGGGCGACTACTGTGCTGAGGTCTCGGGTTCGATTCCCGAACCCGAGTTTGGGTCTTCGATTTACAATATGTATGTATTTACAAAAATAGTATTTAAATATTCTATTAGTCAATCTAGCTTTTATAGTACAAGATCTGCTTAGTTTACTAACTAGATGGCGTTGTGTTTTAAATGTTCCAAAATATAAACATAAATATATAAATATAATATATATGGGTCACCAGATGGTAAGTGACCACTACCGCCCATTAACACCTGGAACTCAAGAGACACCTTTTCATCTTTATATAGTATTGGAATAGTTGCCTTATAACTTACTTTTATTGAGCTTATTATGCTCAGCTGTCTTAGAGCAGTCTGAAAGTACGCTACATTGCTACGTATGTATTTGCTACGTTGATGAGCTACGTTTCCGGGGCTGCTACGAAGAGCTACGGTAAAGTACTATTAATGATAATGATGACTGTTTTTTAAAAGATCGTAACAGAGTCAAAGAATGATGGTTCTCGTTTATATATTTATACTCTAATCGAATTTAATATATTCACATACACACACATATTCACACAATATTCACAACAAAGATATTCAAGTAAACGATACAACCATAAAATTATTTTCTCAGATGTTTATGACCACTTAGCAAAATAAACTAGTTTAAATTATTATATTAATAAACTAGTTTAAAAGAACGAGGTTTTCAATTCAGTTGTATTTTTTTGTACGTTTTATAGCTTAGAAGTCTATGCTTTAGAAACCGATTTAATTATGTTTTTATTTGATAGTCTATACTTTCTGTTTGGTCCCATTCAAATTGGAAAGAAAAACCCTATAAGTGTGGAAAGTTTGTAGCATTTATTACAAGCTTTTGATACTTTTTAAAGGTTAACTATTCTAATAAATAATATCTTACTTATACGCTTGAGTTAAACTATCTGAAACATCGTTCTGGAATCATTGTTCTAAGAGCTAACATCATTTATGTAACAGAATTATAGTTAGCATATTAATTAACAATTATGCATCACTTTATAATTCGGTTATCCCGGAATATAACTATCGTATTGACATTGCCTGGCAGCAGTGACGTCATAAGCATTACGATGTAGACAGATTAAAATGTGGTCTAAAAGCAGCACGCAAAAATGGCTCTTAGGTATATGACGACTTTATCAGCATAGCGCAAAAATTGCTTGATTCCAAGATGTTATTGTAGCATTTTAATATCACCAGGAATTTCACTTGAATTGTTTCCAACTATATTACTTAACCCGAAATGAAATTAGAAAATTGCGTTTAAGTTATAATGATGATGATAATGACATTCTTTTTAGAATAATATCATCTGCATCAACAGCCTTTAACCTGTGCCCTTCTGGACAACCAATTCAGCTTATTAGGATTAAACATAGACACCGACATTAACTGGAAATCACATATACAAAAAAAAAACAAATTATCAACATTCTGCTATGCTCTCCGGGAAGTTGAGAAAACCTACTGGTATAATAACCGCTGTGGTCACCTATTATGCTTATGCATCCACATGACTGAATTACGGCATCATCCTATGAGGTAACAGCACAGATGCTGCCTCATTGCTAATTAAGTAAAAAGATTAATAAGGATAATTGTAAACATGGACGACACAGAGAGTTGCAAACCTCATTTTCGAAAACTAAAAATACTTATCGTTCCTTGTATGTATATTTTTGAAACATGTAAATTTGTCAGACAACACACAGATCATCATCATCAACAGCCTATTCTAGTCCACTGCTGGACATAGGCCTCTCCTTAGAAAGGAGGTTTACAACACACAGATATTACAGAGATATTACAGGAGATGTGAAGATTTAAACACAAATTATACATTAAGACAGGAAAATAGACTAAACTTACCAACGTCCGGATTACAAATGCATGTGTCAAGCCTCTATGTCATGTCCATAAAATTATATAATAAATTTTCTAATAATATTAAAAATTTAAAAATATTTAAAAAGTTAATACGTTTATCCACAAATTAAAATATTTTTTTATATAAAAATGGTACTATCATGTAAATGATTATCTAAATTTAAGTAATACGTGAGCAGTAAAATAAATACCTACTTAGCTCTAATTAATACAATACATTGCAATATGCTTAATGGATATTACCAACCTAGCCGTGTGATGACGGATTAAGAATACAGCGTGTCACTACCCCTATTCATCCCGTGGGTGTCGCAAAGGCCGACTAAAGGAGGCCTACGTCCAACAGTAGACTAGTAAAGGTTGTTGATGTGATGTGATCATGGACTCTCTGAATAAAGGTTAGCAGAAGTTTCAAACTGTAATTGGAACAGTTACGTCTTGTCTATATAAGTCTTTCTAATGAAACAACTCAGTATTTAATCCATGGATTTCTCGTACCCGCCTCTCGAAACGTCTTAAATTAATTTTCTTTGGTTTATTTTAGTTAAGGTTTATACAGCTCTCGATTGTGACCTTTCTACTATGATTTCCCCAAGGGAACACATCATGGTTAAAATGAATTTTATAGACAATGCGAAAGATGCCTTACGTGGAGGTCTGTAAGGGCGAAACTGTACTGACGACCTCTTCATTTCTGATTCTACGAAGATACAATATGTTAAATAAAGTTAAATTAAATACCTAATACCACAAGATAATCTTACAATTCTCAGAAGTTACAGTTATATATCGTAATATGAATGTTAACAAAATTTCAAAATTACATTATTTTACAGAAAGTTTTATTTTTTGAAATTCATACAAAAATTTATATTAATGCCTAAAATATTCTCTACTAGTCGACTACTGGGTGATAAAGAAAGAGGGTCAGACATGTGACGTACGAAAGTTTAAAGAAACAATTAAAATTCTATGGAAAAACGCTTAACTAGGTAGAAAAAAGTCAATTACTTAACAATGCCGTAAACAAATATGTAATCAAAAGTATGAAACCAACTGACAACTATAAGCTCGTTCATTTGTTGATGATGAAATGAGATGATATGAAATTATATTTATTCCTGCAAGTAAATCTTTTCAGATATTTATACAAGTCGGACTTTACGGCTAGAAGGCGCTGGATGTATTGGATCCGGTTGGCATTTGCAGTTAAATAATAATCCTTATAATTTAGCATTATTAGTCAATCAATAATTAAATAGTTGGACCTGTTAGTAATCCGAACTGCTAAGACAGAGGTTTTGATGTGCTCCCCACGTAGGACAATCAATTGTGTATTGACTATGATGTGTTAATAGCCCTGTCCTCAGGCGACTGGTTTTTGTATTGTTTTTAGTAGAATAAATATTATTTTGTTCAATTTTAGAAAAAATACTTATTGTTGATACCAGCTAATTTATATCTATAAAAACTTAAAATGTAATAGAACAAACAATTGTAGCTAATTATAAAACAAACATTTGATCGCTAATTTTTAAAATAAATAGATAAATTAAGGTTTAAAATTATACGAATTTATGTTTATATTTTAAGTACATAATCAAATTTCCTAATATATAATTATATTCGGACATTTGATTATGTACTTAAAGTAGATAAACAAATTAAGTAGTCATAGATAAGCGAGTTCTCAAATATTTTATTATTTTATTTTTAAACATCGTTTTTCAATCGTTTCATAGTCACAAAAGACTTTATTAATCTTATTCAACGATAAGAATACTTTGATATGAAAAAAATGTACTTCTTTGATTACATATTAAGTAGTAGGGTGAATTTTGAACCTTAAAAATGTCAGTCGATGACAGTCAATGACAAGTCGAAAATAAATAACTTAAAAACTTACCCGTAAAATACTGTTACATTTTGATTCCTCTTGCCGAGTTCTGGTGCATGCTGGTGCGTGGTCCATTATTAGAACTGTCAAAAAGAAATGCTGTAACAGATTTTTAATTAGACATCAGAGTAATTTTGGTTAAGACTTTAGAATTTTGGGTAATAAATAAAAAAAAACTAATACTAAGTAATAACTAAAAAAATAGACTAGTTGTGATCCAACTAGCATAGTGTATATAGCATACTGTAACGTTGCGAAAACAGTACTGCATATTTCAGGATTTCCTAAAATCTTTGCAGCATAAGCATTTCAATGGTATATAATGGTTATGCGATGGTAAAACCTACGTCTAAGAAATATTCTTGCAGAAGTCTTTATTTTTTTCCATTTAAGGCAAGTCTAAAATTATACGGTAAAAAAATGTAATATTAATAAAGGAATCACGAGATTAAATTGTTATTAATTTAAAAGAAAATTTTAAGAGACATTTTTGACGGTAGAATGAAGAATGGATCATTTTGCCATTAAAGTGAACAACAGTGAAGTGGAGTTTCCTTAATGAATTTGACTGGACGAATGATTTAGTACTTTCGGAGGGTGCCCTTACGCAAAAATTGTATATTTAGTAAAGTGAAGTGAGATTGTCGACGTTACTTCCATAATTAATATTAGATATTTTCTAATAAAATATTTATAGAGCCGAAACCTATTTATAGGCGTCTAACAAGAGGCCTATGTCCAGCAGTGCACTGCTAAAGGCTGTTGATGATGATGATGATTCTGTGTCTGTACACTTGAGTTTTCTTCTCTTCAATAGAGTGGCTTTCCTTACAAAATTTACATATGATAAGGTACATTATTATCAAACGGTCTTCAGGTCTTGAAAATTGAATTAACAGTAGATACTAAGTGACAACTAAAGTGATGTCTAATTAGTTTGAGCGCCGCAGCGTCTCAGACTAGAATAATGACGCTCTCATAGTTTCCTGTAATGTGCTTATTATAACCTTAACCTGTTATTTCTTTTGTTACAGATGGTGTAAGTGAGCCTTGTAGACGATGGTACTTACGTGACATAAAGTGTTAGTGAAGTGCTAGTGTATTATCCTGAAGTAATTGTTGATAACTTTACAAGATGGCGGACCCCGATGCGTTCGACGACGAGGTAATTTTTCATTCAATTCTTTCGACAGCTTGTCTATTTACAATTTGTTAGTAATATTCAAAGAGTATATTTCATACAATTTTTGTTTCCGGAAATAACGCGATTGGAGATGCGAACAGGTGTTTATGACCACGGCCAGTACAAATTACCAAAGTAATAATAATATTATATATCATTAAATGCGAAAGTTTAAAAGTTAGCAGTGCTATATTCAGTTTGTCTAGCTTATATATTCTACTCTTTTATATGTAGCTTGTCTATTACTGGCCAGCATTGGTGTTATGTGGACGATAGTCTATGACAAAGAAGTTTTCTGATAACAAACATAGTTCTAACTCGTTTGACGTAGCGAAGGTCAATATTTAATGCGCAAATATTTTTACCAAGTTTTAGTACGCCAATTTATATTTTCTAGCGATCAACCCTCGAGTACGTGGATAAACCGTAAGAAAAACTAAAAAAGAAGTCTGCGAAATATACTTTTGTATCCACCGTTGAAAAAGTCAGATAAAAAACATTAGTAAGCGGTTAACAGTTTAATATTTCAAATTGGTTTTTTGAAATACTGGTTTAAATAAATTGATTAAGTCGTTATGAAATGATTATGATACAAGTTATTTCTAAAGAGATTTTGTTTTAGCCACCGTCTATTAAATTATATTTTGAGACGAGAAAATACGAATAAAATGATTCTAATATTGAAATTCAAATCCTAAGCTCTCTAAATTGTTCGTACTAAATTTAAAAAGACATTAATTAAATAATATTGCTGGAGCGGCCACCGCATCTGTTTGGCACAGATTATTTTTTTTATTTTATTTGAAGTTGGCTATGCTTTATAAAATATTATTTAAATATTTGCTTTTGTTCAGACATAAAAACTTTTTGTGTTTCCACTCATAACATTTATTTACTAGTAGTTAGTACTCTAGTAAGTAGTAACTGTGTTAGTTTTTTATTTAGATGTACTATTTTACTGTACCATATATTCATAGGTATTATCTCTAACTACCGTGCTCTGTTTGAGTAGTAGTAGGTCCAGATATCTGATCAAACGTAATCGACGATTTCTTATCACCACTGGTAATGTTTTTATTTATGGTAGAGCGTCACCTGATGGAAAGTGACTACCGCCGCCCATGAATGTCTGCAACTTAGGACTCACAAGCGCGTTGCCGGCATTTTAGGTATTGGTCCGCTATGTTCTTGAATACATTATATACTTGGATTTTGATGACTGTAACTCAACCGGGTAGTTTTGGAAAGAAAATTACACTGTTGGATTGGGCTATTGCCCAAGTTTAATTTTAGCAAGTCAAGGTCGTATATCTGTAACTCGAACTCAGAGTGCTCTCACCAGTTAACAACCAGGTAAGTAGGTACACAAAATGGTTAGCCAGTATTGGATTAAGTTTCAGCTGTAAAACTGTGTAAACATATCCTTACATTTACCACACACTATCCGCCAAAGTAATAAAGCTCGTGACACAAACGATTAAACCGATATATCATAGACTGATAACTTTTATTGATTGGTTTAATGGTGTAGTGTGTGTACGTAGTGCGTGACATAATGGCAATTTGTTGAGCCACGTATCGCACGCGATCGTGTGGATAAACATTTAATAGTTATTTAGGTATCCATTGTTTTAATGGTACCTCATTATGATGACAAAATATAAATAATAGTTTTTTTGGCAAATTATTTATTGTATATATTGCGTTTAAGTATTGTGTGAGAATAAAATGTTGAGCTTTGCGATTAAAAATAGGCGATTCGAATGATTATGACAGATTAAATTCAATAAATTGAACCTCTTAGTAATCTTACGAGTTCTCTATTCACTGGTTTATTAATTACAATTAAGGACTTTTAGGATAAAGTACATATTTATTCTTAAGAACCAGGTGCCAGGTTAGATCGCATTTATTTATTTGAACAGTAATTATACTCTTTTGATAGGAAAAAAAGTAAAATACTAGAAAGGTAACCATCTAAATACTATCGCACAGCAACAATCGACTGGATTACGTTGCTATATTTTGATTTGACTCGTAATGCGATAAAGGGTAGACTAATATTGTGTGGACGAAAATAAATACAGAATTTTTGGCACTACAGAGAAGCTGTTGATAGTCTTGGACATTATGGCCTTTCATGTAGCATAAGCACTGGCCGTATATCTCGACATGCCAATATTAACAATATTTTCCGTCGTGCTCTTGTTACCGCCGGCATTCTAGCTGTTCGTGAACCCAATGGTATGGTACTAGACGATGGGAAGAAACCGGACCTTATGTCGTTGCTGCCATGGAAGATCGACTGCACGGATGGCGTAGTGGTTTAAGCGGTCGCCACGCCGCTTCCCAATGTGCCGAGTGTTGTGGGTTCAAACCCCACATGGGACGATACTTTGTGTGATCCACAAATTGTTGTTCTGAGTCTGGGTGTTCTTTGTGTCCGTTTCATGTATGTTTGTAAAGTCCCCCGCGACACAGGGGGATATATTCCTATTCCTAATGCGGGAGTTGTCTTTAAAAAAAAAGATGGGTAAGCCTTTGGTATGGGCAAACACACACACACACAAACACAGCTGGTTATGTCGGCGCTGCTGTTGCATCCGCAAAAACCCTTAGACGACGAAAATACCAAAATTTAGTGGTAAAATTACATTTTTGAACTGTTTGGGGTCGAGACGCTAGGGTCATGAGGTCCTAGTGCTCGCGCTATGTATATACAACTAGCTAAGCAACTGATCGACAGGTCTCGTGAGCAGAAGGCCGGCCTTTTTCTAGCACAGAGAATTAGCATTGCCATTCAACGTGGCAATGCTGCCAGTCTTTTGGGAATGCTTCCCAAAGTAGGCGTTGATGCGGAGAAATTTTTTGATGCTTGCTTGTAAATAGTGTAAATATTTTAATTGCATTATAATATATTTATTTTTACCTGTAAATGTATCTTAAGAAATACAGAGATAAAAACGAAGAAGGTCAGTTTAATTTTATGAATTTTACACTAAATGCAAATATTAATTGTTATTGATTGTTAATCATAATTTGGTGTTCATAAAATTTGTTTTTAAACGCAGTTAAACTAACACTGGGTAGTGTTAGTTTAACTGCGTTTAAGCGTTTTACATAAGCTGTGGCCCAAAAGTTTCGATATTTAAAAGTGTTTATAAAATTTAATATATGTATGTGTGTTTATATACGTTTGATATTCCCTGATAGGAAGGTATATTTGTTTACAATCAAAGGTAATAAACATTACAAAGTAAGTATGTTATTTAGCTACATTTTTATCTAAGCGCCGAATAACTGTACCTCGATTGGCGGCACTGGCTTCGAAAAAAATATATGACGACAGCGGTCCCCATATATTACGTACTAGATACGGCAAGGTTTTTCTAGTACAAATGTGAATATGATGTCTATATATTTTTACTTTATTCGCATGTGGTATTTATTACTCGTTTGAATTGAGCTCTATTAAATGCCTATTTATCATAATCTGGGTGGTAAGTTAAGGTGAGTAATACCGCGTCTCGTTTGGAGCCGAATACTTTCTTTTAATATTTACGCGAATTACCCACGATTTTCTAGAATTCTGAATTTGAGAATAATAAAAAACTTTCGTGAGTGGGATTTGAAGATAAATGTCCTAACTCACTTGAACTTGCACATATAACGGGGCCAGAAACAGTGTCAGGTGCCACAGTGTGATGTCAGGTGACATCGTCTCTGGCCCCCAAGGCAGGTCGTTTTAGTTATTGAAAAAGTGCTATATTGTAAATCCCGGAACTAGCCGCGCACCCCTGAAATGTACACATGAGCATTACCGTTTATCCATACTTCCATACTTATATTATAAACCAGCTGACCCGCACAACTTCGTATGTTTCTGTCAAAAGGAATTAATTTTCCCCGTTTCCCATTTTTTGTTGATACACGGCTCCTATTGGTCGTGGTATGATTTTATATAGTCCATATCCTTCCACGATAAAGCTGGCAAAATATGGTCTTTAAAAACCTTACAGCTATAGCTTATGACCTCCTAAATAAAAGGTATATTTTTATTTAAGTTTATCTCGAATAAATAAAGTAACCAATGAACCTATTTATATTCCTGTAGTTCATCGTTAAAAAAACTAACATTGAATACACATTAATAACTGAAATGTCTCATTTTAATTGTCCTCAACTCAAAAAGCTTACACAATGGGCTCCCTGTGTATATAAATTCTTTGTGTATGTATACAATTATCGCTGGAGCATCCATTGTTAGTTGTTTGTGGAAGCGAAATGGAAAATGAATTAGCTTTGGGGTTCGTTTGTAGTGAAGGTTTTTTAAAGGTCACTTTGTACCTGCACTGAATACCTTATTGCTACACAACAAACAGAGGCCTATTTGTATATTTTTCTACAGTCAGCAAGAGTTATAGCGGTAAAAAGTTTTTACACACCAGAAAAATTCATGACAATATTTAGGTTTGACAAATAGGAAAAAAAAATTTCAATGTGTGCGTATGGGATTATTTTATTTTTTTATTGACCTATGTGTTTTTTTTGAACCGTTGAATTGTCTAAACTACAAACGCTTGTAGGAATGTAAAATATTTTAATGAAATACTTTCTAATTTAATCAATTTGTGTATCTGCAAACTGATCATATACATCTGTCGAAGATGCCTGAACAAGGCTCACGTTCGACAGCAAATGAAAAGCTATAATTATCTCTGGGGACACACCAGTACCAGCTTCTCTTACTGGCTACATTCAACGGACACCCACTCGAGTCATCGATCACCGAATTCAAATCAGCTTGACTCAGTTGCATTGCATAGTGATGTTGCGTCACTTTGCTCACTTATATTAAGGGGAGTGTTCCAAAGACTTGCTCGGGCTTATACCAGCTGCAATATTCCGCCATCGTTCAATGCCTTAAAATTTCCCTCCGCATTTTCAAACCTTTAAGAGAAGAGTGTTGTATTATTAATTTGGGAGCATATTTGCTATAGGACACAGCAGATTTTTTTCTTAAATTGGAGCAGCCATAATACAGTATATCCTTTATTGCACGTATGACCTTAGTTAACTAGCACAATATAGTTCATTGAAGGTTTGAAAGGTCTACAGAACTCTACACAGGGTTAGCCACGAGTTGAATGATACTCATGGTATTACTAGTGACGGTTATTTTTGTATTCACACATCTCTATACATACATATATCGCGTATTGCTTAGCTTTAGTACGTCTTGGAAGAGGGACGCACAATAAGAGGGTAGCTTTAAATTAAAAAATATGCATTACTAATGTTTTAATACATGTACATAATAAGTAACAACTCTGGAGGCTGCTAGAAAAATAATTGTATAACATGCATCGTCATTTCCACTGCCCAAGAAGGGTAACATACGAGGTATTAAGCGCATTTTACTCGAGTTAAGGAAGCGTCAGTACTACATGCATTCAAGATAAATTTCTGTTAAACTAGATTTATTAAAGATCGAGGAATTAGTAGAAATCGTTTCAAACGCTAGTCAAAAACTAATTCAATCCCCTGCAAAACTAGCAGTTCCATACAGATCCTTTAGAAACCTTTTGAAATCGTTTCAAAACTAATTTTCTTTTGTATTGAGCAGCACCCTCTAGCGTGTTCCGCAGTAATGAAATGTTGGAAGCTGGCTTAAACGTTTTAATTATAGCCTTTTTAATTTTATGGAATGCTTGCAATTGAGAGGTAAATCTTAAGCTGTAGTTGTTAATTATAGAAATTAGACCTCAGTTATTTGCAGAATATCAAAGCTCTTTTTTCCTTTCTATTTTTCTGGACACAAAAGAGAAGATCTCTATTCATAGGTATTCCTATGTAAACTTGTGAGCATTATATCAGACAAATAGTTAGATGTTAAGAACACTTTTAACACGGTAGACAGCCTCTTATATATATATATATATTTGTTTCTGTTTATCAACTGATAATAGACAACATCTTTTCAATTGTAACATAAAGATCAATTGAATAAAAATGGTAATAAAGTTGCAACTATTTTGCAGCGATTACATACATATATAAGCATTGGTGGTGCAGTGGTAGCGTATGTGACTGCATTGCAGAGGTCTCGGGTTCGATTCACAGGTCGTACCAAATGTTTGTATTATCTGAAAATATTTGTTTTGGAATTTGGGTGTTTTCTATTGACAATATGTAGGTATTTACAAAAAAGTATATACAAATTGTACCAGTCAATCTAGCTTTCATGGTAGAAGCTTTGGTAGAAGATTGAAACTAGATGGCGTTGTGTGTCAGTTATAGGAAAATATTATTATTATTTATTGAGACCTGTTTCGATTTGTTTGTTTGAAACGTTGCATTTATGGCGCAGAGTTTGCCAGTATTGTTGTTGTTTATTTCTTCTACAGTCTCTTTATTTATCGTGTAAAATTTGTATAAATTGTTTAAAAATGTATTTAGATAGGTGTTTAAAAAATACGTAAAAAGTGACGTATTTTTGGAAATAAATATGTTTTATTACTTTCTATACCTATTCATGTTCATCGACGAATTAAATAATTATTTTTTGACTTTCAGTTATTTAAACTACTAAAACTTCTATTATTTAATTTAATGATAGAACTTTGGTTTTGGTTTAAAAAAAGACAACCCCTGCCCTAGGAATATATCCAGTGTAGCGGGGACTTTACAAACATTGATGAAACGGACATAAAGAACACCCGGACTCAGAACAATAATTTGTGGATCACACAAAGTGTTGTCTCATGTGGGATCGAACATATAACATAGCGCATTAGGTAGCGGCGAGGTGACCGCTTAAAACAGTACTCCATTCGTACAGCCAAGTTAATTTCAAACATACATTGTTAAGATTGCAGTACAAAGGCGTGTGTCCCACAAATTGGATATTCAGACAGTCATAGTGGTAAGCAACCATACCACATACTGGTAATCATGGCCACTTCTGTAACCAAAGGTTTTAGGGCTATGGAAATGTTTGCTTTAAGCCCACGGAACCGTCAAGGCTAGAGTTGAACTAAAACAAACTAAAAATATCAAAAGAAGCGGAAATTAATTATGAATATGCTTACAAACCTAGTAATTAATTACTTTTATTAATCTGTAACTATAATAATCAGCCACTAAGATGATTACAGTTTGCCCTGCTTCATCACAAACTACATAACATCTGGATATATTATTATCCTTACAAAGATATCCTCAGAAGCATGAAGTGCTGGCCTTCGAATAATATTGTTCCCTGTGAGCAATAACAGCTTCACTTTTAGTATAAAAGGCTAGAATAACTCCACTGTCAATAAATGGTTAGATCTAATTGGTTTCTGTCCGATCCTACTAATTAAGATAGAAGGCAAACTAGCGTACGGCTGCATTGAGAACTGGAATAATTTTAGATTTATTATTAAAATACATAGATAGAATTATTCTGAAATAGCGGAACTAAATTGCATGTGATCTACCGATAACTCCAATAAGGCATGGCATTGTTATGTATAGATACACAATATGTGGAGGAACGTGTGTTATGTTTCTTCAATAAAAAGAGAGATCCGACTAAGCGAAGAGAGCCGCGGCCCAACGTTGAATTATTGGTATCACGATACAAGATTAGCAGTTACTCAGTAGTTCGATGTGTGTTCATTAGATGGCACTGAAATATTTTTCTGTTTCATTGTACGTGGACGTCGCCACACGATATATATTAAGGAGCTCTAGTGCCGGAAGTTTCGGTTGCTGCTTTTGTATTCAATTTATGTATGTTTCTTTATGTATTTTCGTTCTTCTTCATCTTTATGCCACCTATGTATATATATAACATATATTACAAAAAGGCACACAGCGTTTTTGTCGTGTAAGTTATCTTTTTAATGTTCCTTCATAAGCTACTGATGACCCAGGAGGAACAGCAGGAAGTATGTTGTTCAGTAAGGAAGAATTCTATACAAACTAATAAAGATATATAGTATTCGATAGTTTTGTAACGCTTGCAATGACACCCAACCTTGTATTCATAGTCTGTACTGAAATAGGAAAGAAATAGAGCAATATTGTCTCTTTGTTTAACGTTGTACCTTTATAACTTTGTCTAAAAAAACCGTTTTTAATACTCAAAATTCGTATTTATATAGGTTTTCTCGGGTATACAATCAACTAACCGTATATCAAATGACTTGATCAAGTACCTATACACTGAGTTACTGAAGGCATTACAAGGCACTTTGAGTTGATCATCGTATCAGTTAACAGAGCTATCAAATTTTAGTGGAAAATTTTATGTGAAATGCCATTCGAGTGTCAAATGAATTTCAGAAACATTAAAAGGTTTGACGCCACTGCTAACGTATTAGCAATTCTGTTAGTTGAACAATATTTTGATAGCCTGTCAGAAAAACGGCGTTCGACATTTATTTTATTAAACTTAATTTTACTGTGTAAATTTTATAAAAGTATTTATACATATACACTCAGGATTATAGTGTATATATATTTATTAAAGTTTGTATATAACAATAGTCTTAATTACAACATACTCAGAAAACTCCGATCTACAAATTGCAACTCACATCTCACATTACATCTCATTCCTATTCTCCTTCTGCATCCAATGGTTGCCTGGAAGAGATCGCAAATCGCGATAAGGCCGTCAATTTTACACCTTTTAATATTTTACGTTCTTTATTTCATTTATATAATTTTGGACAGTGATATTTTAAGAAAGAAACGTTGTATTCATACTGCACGCACAAAATATTTGTTCCGTAACCACTATGGGCACTTACATCTATTAATGCATTTTAGAACAAAACTTACGCTACAAGTGCGATAATCAGTACAACGACAGAAGCCATATTATGTTTTTTTTCGAATTGATTAGTACGAGTGTGCGATTTTTGTGTAGCATTAGGTTTTGTGCGCTGGTGGCGTGGCGTATCTACCTCTTATATGTACTCGTATACCTATACTATCATTAACTTTAGATTATAAAAATAATACCAATGTATAAATATTCCATTATTATTATGTTTCTATTGTACAATAAAGAGTTATCTATCCATCTATGTCGCCAAAAGAGTAGGTAGAAGCATATTAGATGCCCACATTTTGCCAATTGTAATTTTAGTAATTCTTTCATAATAGAAGGCAAGTCTACCCATCGACCGGGTATTTGCAGAATTATGGGAAAATTGGGCGTTTATTCAAAGGCAAGTTAAATTAAAATGATAGGCAGTGATTGATAGAGCTCAATCGAAGCAGATCGGAATCGCATACCTGTGCTATTACATAAGTACGAAAAAGGTACTTATAAAAATTACTACTGTATAGTCCGTGAGGTGACGGATTAAGACTACAGTGTCACCACCCCTATTCATCCCGAGGGTGTAGAAATAGCCAACTAAAGGAGCAAACTACGCAGGACAACAGCACTGCAGAGAGAAGGAAAACTCGACACAAACCCTATACCGACCCGTCTGGCCAGCGTGGTCTAGTAGGCCAAAACATACTCTTTACTGCTTATGTTCAGCAGTGGACTAATAAAGGCTATTGATGTGTTGATGTGATAAAATATACAATAGAATAGAAAAAGATTTATTCTTCATCAGTTTAGTACATCATACATACAATAGTATATGAAAATAATGACCATGTACAGATGGCGGTCTTATAGCTTTAAACAATTTCTGCATACATGCTACCAGGAATTTTCTGCTGTACACAAAATTAATCAGAATTAATCTGCATTATATCATACATTTAAAAACTGAATGCAAACAAATACAGATTGATGTATATTTACATACATATATACAAATCCGTATTTGTTAAGCACAGTCCTTCGCTTTCAAACTTTTACATCTGTATAAATTACGTGTCACCCATTTCACCGCGCAGTACAACAGATTTCAACAAATTCCAACTTATGCTGAAGTTAAAAACGAATTAATTACACATTTTAAGCGAAGCTTATCTCGGATAATATCTAGTAATGAACGAAGTTTAGTTAGTAAGTGTAAGCTTACATTGGATGATAAATTGACTCCATATTGGTGAACATAGATATGTTCACAAATTGAGTATTGGTAGATACCAATACTCAATTTTAATCAGAATTCGTATATAGGTGAAAATATGTCTTTACCTATTTTACCAAGTCCTGTAACTCCCTGGTTTATAGTGTTTTATCTATGCATATAACTGTCTACTTGTCAACATTCAAACTGGTATGAAGTTCTTCTTTTTTTTAATATTAAGTAATGAGGTTGTAACTGGTTCATGCTACTCTTTCCTTGCATACTTATTTGGAAATTTGATGCATAGCATGCATATGGCAAATTGCGAGCTTGTTAAATGTATCTAGTCCAGTAATATTGAAACATCTTGAACAAATACAAAACAAACCCTGATCCTACAAAATTCTTTTCATCGCACCTTCGCCTTAAAAGTTTAGCTATTATCAAAAAGATCATAACTCAAATAAAAAGTCAAGTCCAAATTAGTTTTGACAATATGGGAATCATTTTAAGTTCGGTAATATAATTTCAAGAGGAAAAGATACTAAGTAAGTTTTTTGGATTATTTTATTGTTGTTTTGTTAAAGCTTTTATTACTCTAGAGAAGGGTAAGTATGCCTTAAACGAATCGGAACTTAAAATACTTATTCCAAAAGTATAAACTTGCAAAGATTGTTTAATACAAAACAATATATATTTTCTAAATTAAATATCTCGTTCGTATTTTTCTGTTTTGTATCTACTAACATTAATATCAAATATCAGATGGACAGATTGTGCAAACGGTGTAAAAGCTTTTTTTTTTCTTAAATGCTATCGTTTCAGTAAAATAATATTTAAATTATGCTTTACACAATCATAGCACGAAATATTTTCAGGTACATTAATATTTTATTTATACAGGCCACATTCATTTCATCAGTGAAATTATGACAAAGACTGTCAACATATTTTATGTAGCAACTTCCTTCCATTGCAAAAAAGCAGCAACTATTTTCGTAGCTCTCCCAAATTTATTTTTAGCGATGTGTTGGAATAAAAATCTGATTTTTTAATCAGATTTTTAATGAAAAAGAAAATGTTATCTCTAGGTTATTGCAAAGCTTAGTTTACCGGCCATTCATAAAAAAACAAGGGTTTGCATTATACCAGTATTAGCTTAATGCACTGCGGTCAAATTTCGACATGTGATTGAGAAATAGTGAATTGAAAAAGTATTTAAAAGGACCGTATTTCATTTATACAGAGAACCCTAAAAACCAAGGGATTTTATTTTTATACCTTGACAAATAGTTTTTCAGACTACCAGGCTGTCAGGCAGCAGTAAGAGGTTTTTCGTAAAGCCGTCGCGGCTCGGGCACGTATGAAAATAAATCCTTATCCATACTGTTATTCGTTTGCTATGTTCCCCTGATAGCAACGGAAAAGTTTTATAGTGTAGTTTGTGGTTTTTATTTACCTATAACATTATTCTTTGTGCACCTGATGAAGTTGGTGGTAGCTGTTATTATATTTATGTATACATCTGATTTGTAGGTTTCTTATTATACATTTCTAAATTGTTCAGTTGATATGCGGTAAAGAACCTGTGAATGTTTTCTGAACTAAGTATTATTACGTATATAAACAATCCATAAAGTCCTTACATATTATCCTTATGATTGTCGTTTTATATATAAATCGAACTTCTTTTGTTTCTCATGTAGAGAGAGTATAAATATAATCGAAGTATTAGTTATTGTTGTCTATGCACTTTTACAATTAATGAAAATTCCATTGGTGAATAGTAATCGTTAAAATCTCTTTAACGGTCTTTTATTTTTATTCATTCTTCTTTATTTTGTATTGCTTGATCGTATTCGCATTTTTAGATTGTAAAAATTTATCCCAGATGCGAAAGGAATAGACTTTAGTTGAAAGTATGTTACAAAATCATGATGATGATGATGTTACAAAATCTATTGGTTATTATAAGCGTATAAGAAAGATTTTTTAAGTTCAAATTTAGTTTGGAACAGTCCGTTATCCTCTGTAACGAAAAAGTATTAGCTGTTTTATTGCGAGCTAGATCTTTAATATTTGCAATCTGTCACAATACTCTTTTACATTAACTCTTGTAATAAGCTTATTAGAATAAGCTGTAATGAAAAGCGGTTTTTACACTATTGCCTTTACCCGGATTCGTAAAATCGTACTTTAAAGTATTTTCCTATTCTTCGGCTCCAATTTCACAAGAAATTCATAGTGGGTACGCAGTCTAGTTGAGTTGGATTGGGAAATGCTAGAAGACAGATCGAAAGAGAGATATCAAAATCTTTCCTTCAACAAGATGTAAATGAGACCTACAAGGTGCACGCAATGAAACTTGAAATGTAGAATGAATGGTTAACTCTAGGAGAATTTTGTATTCCACCAGCTTTGCAAAGGCGCACACTTTTATACGATTGGTCATCTGCTCTGTTAAAATTTTACCTCAACGCCTTTCAATTAACTCGCCCCAATCAAAACAACTTTATGAAATTTCAATTAAGCGTGTATTAGTAGAGCTCACGGTGCCGTGGGAATCCCTAATGACGCTTTAAAAAAGAAACAAGTACTTTGACTTAACCAACGAAATAACTAAAAATTGTTATTTCGCTGCGTTGTATGCCGTGGAGGTGGGTATGTATATGTATGCGAGGGTTATACCAGCTAAATCTCTCTATAACCTGCTTAAAGGCCTTGGATTGCCAAGAGCTTTAGTAAGCTGAATGAAAATCCAAAGCGGCATTGCTAGGCTCGTATCAAATATGGTTAGGTAGAGGGAGTAAAACAGCAGACAGTGGAGGTGCGGTGAACTCAGGATATCTGACTAATACTGCCTAAGAGGCTTAATGGCTGACGGCAAAAACAATAAGACTTCCTTATTCCCATTATGTTTTTTTGTGATGTTTCGTTGATATGTGCGCTTTTCGAGAGACTTTTTGCCCTGCACAACCAATCTGTGGAACGGGTTATCGTTTGCGGTATTTCCGGACCGATACGACCTTCAAACCTTCAAGAAAAGAGCGTACTCCCTAAAAGGCCGGCAACGCGTTTGCGACTCCTGAGTTGCAGACGTTCATGGGCGGAAATAGTCACTTTCCATCAGCTGACCCGTCTGCTCGTCTAACATAAAAAAATATCACGAGTAATCAGTCATTAAGTGAAGTTCGAAGATATATCTAACATTACTAGCAAAGAGAGGAGAGGCCTATGTCCAGCAGTGGACTAGTAAAGGCTGTTGATGATGATGACTAGCAAACAATGTATTTGTATATGTGAAAGCTATATGACAACCCGGGAACTAATCTCACACATTATAGGCTCAAACATAACACATGACTCAGGATATTATTAATTTCCGCCAAACGCAGCGCCAGAGTTAGGGTTGCCACACGATTATGTTTGAACTGTGACGTTAATTCCTGTATCACTTCGTTAACAATTTACTTCCTCAACTGACTTAAGAAAATCTTTTTTTGTCGACTGTAAGTTATCTGAAGTCTGAATTCTTACATGTAGCAAATAGTAGGTTCCAAGTGAGTAAAATGTCATAAGCCAAGGAACTTTTTCATTATATCAAATAGTAATTCTTAATTATTTATTTAAATTATAAGGATACTAACAGAGCTATTATAATCTTTGTTTGCCGATAAAAACACGCATATAATATACTTAATTTTTGTGATTAAAATAGTTCTTTTAGTTTGAACGGTACACACATAACCCCAAATGCGACAGTGCAGAAGATTACTGAATTACGCACCAATCGTCTGTATAGTTTAATTTCCGCCTTTCATCACAATGAATCAGTGAAAATTAAACCAAACTAGATAATTGATTTGATAACTGGTTAGTTAACAGAAATAATACGAGCATCACAACCCTACTCCTGCATAATAGATAAACTACAGTAACATGCAGGTATTTCTAATATCCATTTATCACTGGATTTAATTACTCCCATATGCGCTCGTTCGTTACACCAATATTATTCTGCCATCTTTGTAATAATTATTATTTATGTCACGTAAACGTTTAACGTTAACGTTTAAACCATGTCATGCTCATTGATTTTTATTATACTATTCAGCCCCAACTATAGGATTATTAACTTGAAATTACTAGATACTATTAAACACACGTCACACACATCTACAACCTTTAATAGTCCACTGCTGGATAAAGGCCTCTTCTTAGACAGGAGGTTTTGGCCTACTATACCACGCTGGCCAGACGAGTTGGTGTAGGGTTCGTGTCAAGTTTTCCTTCTCTTTGCAGCGTTGTTGTCCTGCATAGTTCGCTCCTTCAGTCGGCTCTTACGACACCCACGGGATGAATAGGGGTGGTGACACTCCGTATTCTTAATCCGTTACCACACGGATAGACTTTAACACATTTAACACACACTAAGTTCATCTTTATGATGATGATAATGATGAACTCCTAAACGTGGGATAGCTATCTGGCAGGTTGGACCGGAGTGATACCACAGCATCACAAAAAAACCGATATTAAGCATGCTTTCACCAAGAGATTGAGGTTACTGGAGCTCAAATCCTAAATTAATAATCCTAATCCTAATAATTTGGCAACCCTAACTAAGGCTTTCTAATATCTTAGAAATAGCATAAAATATGGTTTTGCCATGTGTTAATCCTCCCACTTAATTTAAAATTCTGGGGGAGGGACTGAATGGCGGCACTTGTGACTTTTGAGTTGCAGGTGTGCATGGGCGGCGGTTGTCACTTACCATCAGGTGATCCGTCTGCTCGTTTTCCCTTCTAGGTATACCGTAAAAAACTCTAAGACTTACTTTCAGTATATAAAATAGAGTCCCATTAAAGCAAACGAGCTACTAAATAAAATAGTGACAAAATATCATCCTTGCATGCAATAGCAGCTTGAGCCCTGTAATGTAAGTTGATCCTTTAATCTGTACGAAGACATGTGAATATCTTAGAAAGCATAAGATATGGTTTTGCTATGTGTTAAGTACGTTAATGGTAAAACGTTGTTCTGACGAAACGTTCCGAAGGAATGAGATTTGCATTTGGCAAAAAAGGTATAGAAGTTCAACTTTAATTTAAGCTTGGCATCTTACAGGAACGTGTTTAATACATGCTTTTGATCTTTGTTTAGGCAGTGGGATAATAATTTTAATGCATTTGATAGATCATTTTCCTTGTGGAGTTAACAAACACATAATGAACGGAAGCAAAGTACATTTATACATGCATTGAAAAAAGCGTTGCCAAATCATAAAAATATTAATGTTATGTAAGTTTCGAACTGACAACACTCAACGGAGTGGCGTTAATTAACCACGAATAGAAACACAATCAAAACTAAGAACACACACCTCTGTTGCAGGCGTTTATGAGCGGCGGAAATCACTTTCCATCAGGTGGGGTCTGCTTGTTTGTACACAATTATCATTAGCCTATCGCTGTCCACTGCTAAACGAACGTCTCCCCCAAAGAGCGTCAACCATCGCCATCTATTTTTTAGGTTTTATAATACAATATCTTTTGAAATATTAAGAATAAAAAAGTATGATTGTTTATTTATTCCTTATTTACAAAAGGACAGTAAACACGGCAACGCTTTTTATTTCACATAGGTTGCATTCAAACGACAATAGTTTACGACTTCATAACGTATTCCAATTATTTCCTGCTGTTCGCTTTTATTAAAAGGTAATAAAGTTTGACTTCTGCTTCTAATCTTTATGTTGACAAGCTTTTACCTAAATACATACGTCTGTTTGCTGTCTACGCATGTCTAAAGAAACGTACCGAAACTAGGCAGACATTGTTAAACTGCTTAACAACCACCGACTTTGTGAATAATCAGAGTATTTGCCAAGGCTATTCATTGTATTAGCATAATAAACAGAATTACGTATGCGACATTGAAAACTTACAATAAGATATTTTGTTATTAGAACATCAAGATCTATATGTATACTAGCTGACCCGATAAACGTTGTTTTGCCATATACATTATTTCCAGGAAATATTGAAAAAAATAATTTAGGTGTATGAAAAATAGATGTTGGCCGATTCTCAGACCCACCCGATGTGCACACAAAATATCATAAAAATCGGTCCACCCGTTTCGGAGGAGTATGGTAACTAACATTGTGACACGAGAATTTTATATAAAAGATTTGTGTTCTTCAGTTAATTCTTTTATTTGTCATCATTTTAATTTAATTTTTCATCACCGCGTTTTCTCCCAGTCAACCTTTGGGTGATGGGGAAATGTCTGAATAGGTGCACTAGAAATGAAGTTTTGTTTTTTGTTGTAAAAAGATAATAAGTCTTAGTAGGCAAAAATACAAAGGGTTATAGCTGGTTTCTTTCGTGGCCAGCTGCCTGCTCGACACCAACTCTACTTGGGAAATATACTAATTTTCAGAACACAAGGAGAAGGTAAATTTCTTACAGATTTTACCCCTTAAGCTAGTTGTCCATGTCAGTCATCAACAGATAGATACACTCGTATTGTTTACAAATATGTTAACAACGTACAAATGAATGAAATGTGGTTTGGTAACGGAAAGAATTTACATTTATTTATGTTAATAATAATAATTTGACTGTTTTCTTCTACTCTATGACCAATCTGATAGATGAATTCATAGAAGTCTTCAATATTCATTGTGCCCACAATCCTCATAAATTGTGATGTACCCTTTACTTCAATACCAAGTTAATATTACTATATTGAATATCTCTAAGTCTCAAGGTTCCAAACGCGGTATCCCACGGGAATCCTAATTTGCATAGTGAGTAATTTGAGCCTTATGTTAGGATTGTGGGCGCCATATTGAGTAGGGTTGCCAAGATGTGGATTTAGTCGGGACGAGTTCTTTTACGACTACTTCTGGGGCGTAATTTGTAGGATGTGAGTGAAATAGGTGGTTTTGGGTTTGTGTTTCTTTGATCCGATGTAGATGATGGTCTGAATTATTTGAAATAATCTAAAGTTAATAAATGTGAATATCATTTGTAAATCATAATAATAGTATTTCAAGTTAAAGGCGTTCTATTTACCTTTTAAAGTATTTGTTTTTTGCATCGTGCACGATGTTACTAACATTGTGCACAAAAATGTGTAAAATAGACTCTATCAGTATACCTGAGGTTATACAAAAAGGGGCACTATACGAGTATTTAGGTAAAAACGGCGTCAGGGGTCTATGGACCCCAGGTAGGAACAAAGTTCGCGGAAATATATATAGTTCATACACGGCTGTAGTTATAGCAAGAAGTGTCGGCAAAAGTCTTGTTACACATTTTTCGGTCTCGCTCCCATCCGCTCAGAGAGTGTAACGCGCGGTAAGGAACTTATTTCCAAAAAATCTAAGAAAGAAAAGCAAATACAGACATAAAAGAAAGAATGAAAAATATTTGATATAACATGGGAATGTATGAATATGTACGTATACAAAGATAGATAATAGTTTGTTATACACATACATAGACACATAGACCCTTTCAAACCACAATTTACTATATATAAAGTACTAATATTGTGATGATCCCGCTATAGAAGAGAGCTCGTTCATCCACCTTGAACGTAAGGTGACATTGTGATTGGTATGGGTGGTATTGTGATTTCTTGAAGAAGTATTAATTCTTTACATTACTACTTTCCAACAAACCCGTTGCATAAGGAGTTCGAATTTATCAATATTGTAATTATAGCTTCGATATACTGTGCTTAATAAAAAACTATCGTCACGCTATTCACAGATTCAGGTAAGATTTAGTATTAAATCATAGTCACACACGGTAGAGGTAAAACATATTTCTCGTAACACAGATATCTTAGTTATTACCTATTTCAGGCATCAGTCTTTCACAAAATTATTGTTTCACATAAGTCACTTTAAGTACTGATAGGTTTATTATTTATTATTTAGATAGATTATCATAATTGCCCAAAAAACGCTACTTAACTAAAATATATTCCTAACCAAAAATCTGTTGAAAACGATTTCTTAATTTTTTCCGTCTGTGTATACACCTACACTTTACGAGTATATTACATACTGCACATATACACAATTTCCTTTCACACTCACATTAACATCCTAACTCTACACTTACTCCCACTCATTTTACCTACAATGTGCAATAAATACTGGATTCTTTGCCATATTTTTGTTTGTTTGTTTTGTTTTTTTGTTTTTAAAAAAAAGACAACGCCCGCATTAGGAATATATATTCCTGTGTCGCGGGGGACTTTACAAACATACATGAAACGGACACAAAGAACACCCAGACTCAGAACAACAATTTGTGGATCACACAAAGTGTTGTCCTATGTGGGGTTTGAACCCACAACACTCGGCGTAGTAGAAAGCGGCGTGGCGACCACTTAAACCACTACGCCATCCGTTTACATAACTAAAACAATATTGTAATGTGATTTGTATTAATTATCCTCTTAATTAGTATTTGCTATCACGTGAAAAAGGGTATTGTTCCAGAATTATGAAAGGCGCTGACACCTGTGCAGGTGCTAATGTTTCACATTTTAATGTGCTATATTTAATTATTATTATTAAAACTGTATTTTATGAACCCTTATTTGTGAATTAAATATTATTATTATTAAAAAACCTTAAACCTTAAAATAGACGTTGAAATGCTGTCTTTTATTAGTTATTTAATTTATTCAATACTCTGCTCCTCCTGCGATGCACAAATGAATCTAGTGTCGTCCCGAAACTGCGCACCAGGCACATATTTATTTTGCTAATAGCTCACGCGTGCAATACCGTACGGAACGTGGTGGACTAATTATGAGACTGGGAATGGTAATATGGCACAACGTTAAAACAGCAGAGTAGGTAAAACCACTATCATGTTAATTTAAAAAATCGCTCTTTATTTTTTTTTAACTAGTCATTTGGGCTCTGTTCTTGAGCTTTAACATCTGTAAAGTTTTTTTTTCGTAGAAGCATGTTTTACAACTAACTATCCTATCTTATTTTATATTGCAAAAGATCTACTGCAAAACCCATAACTGTTTAGTTTGAAGCTCAGTTTTTTTTTAGTAAACCTTACATTAATAATATATTTACTGTAGATGTCACATAAACAAAAAATTATTGATCTATTTCACATATTTTATAATATTTAAAAAGCCTCTATCAGTATCACTTAATCTACACATTAAGTGATTAAGCTGACAATTTATCGCACCTGGTTTAGTGGATTCCATGTAGGTTTTGCAATCTGGTGACTTCGGGATCATTCCGAGTGACGTAACTCGGAATTTCCACCAACTTACCATGTCCGGTTATCGGATAGTGCAAAAAAAAAAAACGAATCCAACTACTTGAAGGATTTTTACTTTTTGTAACGTACAATCACCCAGCACTTGCTTGAGACTTGTTTTGAAAATTGGTCCTACTATGTGTAGTTGTGACAGTGTGCTGTCCGTGTGGTGACGGATTAAAAATACGGAGTGTCACAACACCTATTTATCTTGTAGGTGTCATAAGAGCCAACTAAGGGAGCAAACTACGCAGGACAACAGCACTGCGAAAGGAAGGAAAACTTGAAACAAACCCTGCACCAACCAGTGGCCAGCGTGGTATAGTAGGCCAAAATCTATTTGTTACAAAGGATAGGCCTATGTCGAACAGTGGACTATTAAAGGCTCTTGATGATGATGATGACACATTTGATTGCAAGTCTACAACAAGTTTACAAGTAGAAATTTCCTTGTAACCACTGGTAACACTTTGAACTGTCTAATGTGTCAATTGGCTAATAAAAACGGGTAACAGTATTTATATGCCACAATTTAAAAACAGTGCACCAAAATAATAAGTGATTATTATTTAAACAATCTTTAATGATTCTTGATAAATAGTACATATGTATATAACGGAGAATGTTTTTAGTTACCCCTTGAATAATTGACGTCAGCGGAGACAGGAACAATTTCAATATGTGAATATTATTAAGATCGTTCCTCCACTTATCGGTCGAAAGTTTTCCGTTAATAACTTCAGTAAATACTGTCAGTCTATTTAGATGCGTCAACAAAAAACTTTGTTTAGCAAACAAAGAGTATATTTCATTCGAACCTTGTCACTACCTTATCTGTTTCCAGTTTGATGGGCGTGTGTTCGTGCGGCCTCATCCGAAGATTTTTATTTTTGCTTCACAACTCGAAGACTACTTTATTTCCTCTTCAAACAATTCGCGAAAAGTCCATAGGAATTCTCACGACAAACTGAAATATAAGTCCTATTCTTATACTGCGTTGTGAGTTCAATGAAAAGTTAGACTGTACGTTATAAAGTGACAAATGACATTTAAGGTATAGTATTGTGACGCCGTTAGCAGTGTGAATCAAACATGTGTTCTGGGTATCCAATTTTACGTACTTCCAATTACAGAAAATACTTATGGGAAAAACCAGCCGTCAAAATATTATTGGAAACAAAATTTATATTATAAGAAAAACTAGTTTCTAAAATCACTTTTAAGAAAGGGAATCTTCAGCCTTTAGAATAACAATTTGAAAAGGCTATCGATTTTGTGTCAGCGCCGCCATTAGTGTCTGTTGTAAGCAATTTGTAGCAAAATCCTATTGAGAGAAATTCAAGGACCTTTCTGTGAAGACCGCAGCAACTACAGAGATTAACTCGTATTATGTTGAACTAAACAATTTTAGACTACTGAAAGCTTCGTAGCTTAATGTAATTTTTTTCTTTATGAATTGCAGAGTTTTGTCACTTAAACGTTCTAAATACAAGGTTTAGGGGTCACACGAGCAGACGGTCACCGGTGATGGTAAGCGACTACCGCCCATGGACACTTACAACTGTTGATACGACCTCCTATGACGACGTGGCTCTTCCACGGTTCTAAGGTAATAGACTAAATCCAAAAGTTTGTAGAAGAAAATGAGTATAATCACATAATGACGGTCAAGATATGCATAAATAGTTCAAGTTTTCACATATTTAAATATTTTGAGTTACTTCAGATAGCCCAGTAAGCATATTACTGTTTATTTATTTATTTATTTATTTAATACTTAGGTTCTTCACAGCTGACAGTATATATTTTACATAATAATAGTCGAACAATACGCCAATTACGAAGTACACAATTAATTGAAGGTAAATACACAGCAAGAGTAAACAATTCTGTATGAATATACCTAAAACAGTGCATCTCAAATATAGCTACACAGATAGCAATAATGTTGTTTGTATGTGGAGTGGTGTGTGTTTTTATTTCTGTTACTACTGGTTATTACTGTTTTTTAAATTTATATTTTGGAGTAAAAAATTAAAAGTTTGTATATATTGTTTGATTTATCTGTTTTAAATGTGCGAGAGCAGAATACTTAATGAAATAAATAATTAAATAAATAAATAATAAATTAATTATCTGAAGTTATCTTTTTAAAAGATCCTTATTTAAACAATGTTTTTACGATTATACTAAATGTTTATGTTATACTCGTATGTGGCAAGAGTTTACGAAACCAAAAATTTATACATATATCTTTTATATACAATTCTCGTGTCACAATGTTAGTTACCATACTCCTTCGAAACGGCTGAACCGATTTTTATGAAATTTTGTGTGCACATCGGGTAGGTCTGGGGATAGGATATTTTATTACTTCTTCTTATCTTTTTCTTCTGTATTATTTTATAAGACTTTATTATTTTATGTATTCAGTAAGCAATTAAATTAGTTTTTTCTATCTTTATTTTACTACATGTTATTGTGGTTTATTGTGTCATATTTCATAAATGCCTTATTAGCGCAGTAAGTATGCAAATGAGTTTCACAATTATTTCTCAGTAACGAGTTCGAAACGCTACTGACAAAAAGTACATCAGACTTTATTTTATATTACCCGTACCAGAAGAACATAACCCGAACAGGGCTTACAAAGAAATAAACTTATAAATAAGTTAGTGATCATTAACCCAATTCGTTGACCCCAGGTCGTTGCTTTCAGTCTCGTTGCCCAATTAATTATGGAATATTTGAATTTGATCGTCTACAAATACAGTGAATATCAAACGCGTTGAGGGACATATTAAATATTAAAAGAAAAATTGACATTAATATTTTTGTCCCCTCGAATTTTACATCAGTAGAAATATTGTTTAAGCTTTTTATGTATGTATGTATGAAATTTCGAACGTGATTTTGACTCATGATGACAATACAATAATTTGAGTAATTGGACCGATTATCGTGATCAGGATCAGAAAATAGGATTACTTGTTACTTTTTTAGTCTTAATGAGAAAACAATCGTCATTAATTACTAAAAATACAAAAATAAAATATAATTAAAAAAAACTAAAAAGCACGCTTTGGTATCTAGCCGAACTAAAATATAGAAAAAAATATCTTTTTAAATACCCTAATTTATTTCATTATACGCGTTTGATCAATCGCGATGTTAAGTATAACGCACATAGTCCTTTGTCGTAATCTAGTTAATTACAATACATACAGTCTCGGAGGTACATAAATCGAGTCCTTGGTTGATGGAGCCCGGCAAATGCTTCCACTCTAAAACTCCAGAATAGTACGATTCGGACAGATTAAAATGATTTAATGACGATATAAAGGAAACCACCTTCAAACTTTCAAGAAAAGAGCGTACTCCTTCCTCAAAGGCTGGAAACGCGCTTGTGACTCCTAAGTTGCAGACGTTTATGGGCGCCGGTAGTCGCTTTCCATCAGCTGACCCGTCTGCTCGTTTGCCCCCTATTCCATTAAAAAAATCCACTTTAGATTTTAAAATACTGGTGACAAATACTTCACTATATATCTCGCTGTAGGTTTCCAAAACATTTTTGAAGTATAAGTCACAAACTAAAATACGAAACGAGAATGCAGCATATATCTCAAGGTTTTCGTTGCGTGGTACTCACCTGATAATTGCTTAAACCGGGACCTAATAAATAATTGCAAGGTACAATACATTGAATGGGCTGTTGGTCTAGTGGTTAGTGACCCTGATTGCTAAGTCAGAGTTTGTAGATTCGATTTCCACCCAGCACACACATTGTCAGATGAGTACGACCGTTTGTTCTTTATCTGGGTGTAATAGTATATTTGGCCGGGTGACGGCAATAAGCTTTCAGATTATTACATGAGTGTGACTAACATTATAATGTGGGCGTTTCAATACGCGTCTGTCTGTAAATAAAGACATGAATGTACTGCACGGATGGCGTAGTGGTTTAAGCGGTCGCCACACCGCTTACTACTACGCTAAGTGCTGTGGGTCCGATCCCCACATAGGACTACACTTTGTGCTATCCACAAATTGTTATTCTGAGTCTGGGTGTTCTTTGTGTCCGGTTCAGGTATGTTTGTAAAATCCCCTCCGACACAGGATATATTTATTCCTAATGCGCGAGTTGTCTTTTAAAAAAGAAACAAATGTATCTGTGCGTGTCATACATACACACACACACACACACACACACACACACACACACACACACACACACACACACACACACACACACACACACACACACACACACACACACACACACACACACACACACACTCATTTACTCTTGTCTCTATTTGTATATATATGTTTTATGTATGTAATACGTTATAATTACTATCGCGATTATTTCCAATTTACATGGTGAATAATCAATAATCAAATACTAAAAGCAATTACTTAACTGTCACCTACATGTTATATGAAAGTTTTGGAAGCAAGTTCTGGTATTCATAAGTTTTACATTCAAGGATTAATATTCTACACAAAGACGCTAAAGGCCGTAAAGTTAGAACTAATGAATTTTAAGTTATGTTTTCTACGATACTTTATATTATATTCATTTAGATTAAAGTATTCATCTATGGGTCTGTAAACTATTTATTATTATTGTAATCCGACTCACGTCTTTTGGCACCTTAAATAAGTAAAATTTGCCCACTGACCATACCATTGACCATGTCAATTTCAAGCACTGCTGTACTCGAAAACGTTCTGTCCTCTAGATCGGCCACGTGAAATCATTTTGGAAAACAATTCTGAATTTGATATGATTAACAATTACCAACTTCTAAAACACTGCATCGGTGGTGCAGTGATAGCGTATGCGACTGCTGTGCTGAGGTGTCGGGTTCTACTCCCGGGTCGGACCAAATGTTTGTATGGTCTGCAAATATTTGTTTGGGTGTTTTCTATGTATGTATTTACAAAAAAAAGTATATAGGTATTCTATCAGTCAATCTAGCCTTCATTGTGCAAGCTCTGCTTAGTTTGAAACTAAATGGCGTTGTGTGTAATATTATTATAATAAAATAAATGCTGCAAAATCACAAGCGAGTCACAAGAGTGTCGTACCCTTACAGTCCCTGCCCCCAGAATCAAGGGAGGGTTTGATGAAAGAACTGCTTAATACCGGTTACTTACTTAAACTGCTTAGTACTCCGGTATATCCTGGCAATTTAGATCATTATTTTTTGATAAAGAACGAGACCTCTAAATACAAACATACAATCAATTTAGCACAGAAATATCTATGATTGTAACAAGAAAATCCCATTTAAAAAGTTAAGCCCACCGACTTCAAACAATACTAACAAAGAGCACTAAAAACCTAGCAGCATCGCGGTTGATTTGCTGTCATTTTTTGAGGAGTTCCGTTGTCTGTCTCCTCACCATCAGATCTATATGAAATTTAAATGGGACCTTTTCGGAATAAACCCCCTTCAGACAAAAACAATAATTTTGAAAATCCGTCTATATACGACGGAATAGTGTCAGAACATACATAAAAAACATATAAACATCCGAATTGATAACATTCTCCTTTTTGAAGTAGGTTAACAAATAGTAAACAGTAGTCGTAGTATTAACATTACACGTATAAACCAAATTGCCTCAAAATCCGTTAAGTAATGATAGCGACACTATCTATTTTAATTGACAAATATATCGGAACGAGCAAGTTTGGACGACAGCCAAGTGCACCGGATCGTGTTAAATGCGAATGGGATTTTACATTACCAAGACTTCAAACATATTATCTTATAGCGGTTCAATTCAGGAATTTATCCTGGGGGTTTAGCATCTTAAGATATAAGTAGCTTTAAAAAGATCTTGCTCTTTTAATATTTTTCATTTATTTTCCCCTAATGTTTGAATTGATTTCATTTAAGACCTGGCTCGCTTAGGTGTCGGGTTTTTTGCGAAAGTATTCTCTGTCGTATAGTTGAATGTTAATCATGAAAGGAAACATTTACCATTATTCAGGCTACAGTTTTTATTAAGGTTCGTTTATAGTTAAGTATTCTTGTTTCATTTCAGGACTGGTTATTAGGTATCACTAGAGTTGAGTGAAGAGTGCAACATAGTATTAGAAATTTATTTTAAGTGTTGCAAGTGCCAAAGAAAAATATTTGCAATTTCATTTAAAACTATTTTTAAAATATTCTTCTGTCATTGATGTGTGTTCCTGATGTGAAAAGTAGAAATCATTTGAATCAATTCTTTCAAAGGTAAACTTATTGTTTGAAAATCAACAATCTTTACTAACATAAAATAATATATCGCTTTCGAAGATAATTTTAAAATTATTATTTATTTTTCTTTCTGTCCAATGTATATACTGTATAACAAAAATAAAATATATGTATATTTTTAAAATAAGTATAGTATAAAAATCAATCAAAGCTCTTGTTGGCATTTTTGGTTGGCGTGAGAAACTTTAATGAAGATTATGCTGTGTAAAGTGATTTCTGCTCATAATTTCTTAAACATAAAGTAGTTACAACAAACACACGCAAACATTATAGGGCTTTGGCCTTTTAATTTCTGATATACCATGAGAACGCTGTAGAATGTTTACTTAACTACAAAACGAAAATTCCATAAATTAAATTCGACTCAGTGTGTGTAAGAATTCGAAACGTGTATGTCTAGTTATTATTTTCGTTTGGAAGTTTACATACATTTAGGGGTTTTTCGGGATGTGAACTGTTTTTTTTTATCTCTTCAACACAAAACAGTAGATTTGACTACATTCGGTGATCATGCCTAGCGGACTGTGGCTCAAAGGTTGATGTTGATACGTTTTATATATCCTCGTATTAATCGGCACGAGAACTTTTATTAGGCTCGCTGATAAGTAATTAGTAAGGTTGATCTTTGCAAGATGACACTGTGCTCTATTGGAGGTAAAATATGATCTTGTGGTAAAAATATTAACAACTCAATATAGAAGCTTGAAAACTCCTATCATTTTATTATTCTAGGTATCTAGCTTTCTCCTACTTCCTCATTAATTGATTTTTCCCTTCCATTAAAGTCATGCTACTCAATAATTCAATATCTGGATAAAAAACCTTATACCATAATACACATACCTTACAAAATATTTTTGATATGCGACAAGTAACAAGTAGAACTTCGGTTTTCGGGTCCTCAGTTTAGAAATTTATGTACATTCCTTACAACAATCTGTATTCTTAATCCGTTACAACACAGACACAGACTTTTCTAATTAAATAGAATCCTTAAATATTTTTTTGTCTCTCTTAAGACAGAGAAATGATATCCTATCATAAGTTTGACATTGACTTTATTTTAAGATTAATTTTTATCTCAAGAATTTTTTACAATATCTTTATAATTTACACTTTATTTTGATGTAAATGAATCAAGGTAGCAGCACTGTTTCCACTTACCTTAATCATAGACTATCTGTATCAATAAACTCAACGCAAAAGCCCACGACCCAACATTTTACTATTATGAAAACGTCAATTAATCAAGTAACGTCGCACTGGTACCCATCTCCATATTAATGAATGCAGCAGTGTCGTGGGAGCCAACGAGACTGAATAAACATCTGTGTCATTAAATATGGATCGAGATATCTTTACGAGTTTATATTAAAATGGTACTAGGTCTCAAAGGATGCTGCCTGAATGTTCTTAACGTTGTTCAGGTACGAAGAGTAAATGACATATACTGAGAGTCATATGATAACAATAGTTTGTGAGGAAGAAGTGAATTAAGACTAAGGAATTATACAGCAAATTTGGTTTTTCTTGGTGCTACCATAAATAATACATACTAGTAATCGCCTGCTAATCAAATTTCGGCTGCAATTCATTAAGTTTTGAACCGGTACGGGTTGTTTATTGATGAGTATGACTTGAATTGCCATGAAATAAATTATGTAAGTACGTGGCAGGACATTTACTGGAAAAGTGTTGCTTAATATAATCATTTTCGTGCAAATTGTAACAATTGTTCCAGAGCTTTATGTAGTTCAATATTTAGTTGGTATAATATATTTTACTCAAAATAAAATAAGCCAAATATTTCGTTTTATAGAATATTTAGTTGAAGGCGTTTTTTCCACTTTACACATTACATGGGTGTTTTTTCACTTAGGATACATTCTAATCAAGTAGTAACAATATTAATATGAACTATTCTGGTAGTAGTTTCTCACACTCTTCACACACACACACATACTCTTCAGGTCACAGTGCTAACCTTACCTAGCTGATTCGATTTAAAAAAGATATAAGCGCGTTACGTTGCAAATTTCACTAAACTCTTATTTTTGTCTTTGTTATTTTTTGTCATAACAAATAATTTGACTAAATGTTTATGGTCTAAAGATTGTTTGCTGTAATCATTAATTTGATTAAAGACCAAATGCCTTAATGACATTATCCTTGGTAATATTCTACCGAGTAAAAATTTGACCAAATGAAAATGTGCGTACTAAAATCATTACATTGGTATAAAAAATGTTGCTAAAAGTTATGTGGATATTGAAACTTTCGGAAAATAATTTTGGAAAAACGGCAGGATCCCATGATGAATTGTAACTTGAAACTCAAGGCCCTACTGAGAAATACAAGTCAATGCTAGGCTATTTTATTGCAGTCTCCTAAAAAGTGTTGTTAGTTCGTAAAACGCTGTGCATTTTTACAAACTAACTTAAAAAATGAAAATATATATTTTATGAGCAGACATTTATTTTCGTGAGTTTATATCAAAAACTAAACTATATTTAATTGTAATCAAAATCATATCTCTTTGGTATCATATGTCTATAAACTTGCATGGCTAAAGGTGCTGATTTGAGATCAATCTTCGTTGAGAGCTGTTTTGCTTTTACCGTTGTGGAGGACGGTTCAGTCATGGCTCCTTGTCGGCTTTTAGACATACTTTGTAAGTAAGACTCATAGAGACTCATTCTTGGCAAAACAGAGTTATCTTCGGCCGGTTCAAGAGGAACATTTATAGGGTCGAAAGGTAATGTTAGCATGAACTTGCTGGGGTCGTAAAATGGTGCGTCGCGTGGCTTTTCAGTCGCATTTGGCTGTTCCTTGGTTGTGGCAGTAGATTCCACGTGGGGTTCAGTTGTAGTTGTTGGTTCACTCTCCTCATCCCAAATAATGGAGGATAACCACGAGGAGAACGACGCGACTTTCGGGAAGGCGTGGGTTTTTGAGTAGAGAGCACAGGTATTGATGAAGGAGGCAACGGCTATCAATGTTTTGTTCTGGATCACTGCTCCTCCATTGTCCCTCTGTAAAATAAAATGAGATATAATATACATTACATTACACATAGTACATTAGATTGTGTAGACGGTAATGACTCTTTTATATATGTTGGTACAAAAACTTATAGACAAATTTATATAAAGTTATTAAATTTTGAGATGGGTTAAGTTATATAAATCGGTGCTTTTATGTATGTTGGGTAGAGATCACAATATTTTGCGTTTATATTTAAATACACAAGAAAAGATTTCCGGCTTTAAGAGTGGAATCATCAGAATAGATTACTACTACTCTAAATGAGACGTCTAAATTATATCGAATAATATTATGTCTCTTATTCCTACTAAACTTCTTTTTTATGTACTTTGCAGTAAACCAAAGGAAACAATATTAGTAAAAAGTTAGCATTGACTAATATTTTCTAAGTATAATTACTTAAATAAAGTCCTATTTATATGAATACATTAAAGTAATATATATTTTTTTGGAAATCAGAAAACAACTTTGTAAAAGAAATGTAAACAAAAGACTGAACTCTCAAGAAATATACAATCGTATCAAGTAATTTGAAAAAGTATTGCAAACTGAAACTCAAACTAGTCAATCAGGAATAACGAGCGATAAATTTCCTAAAGAGAAAGTCTAAATCACAGTTGAAATACCTACGCTATTCTTTACCCTTATATGTAGTGAGTCTGTTCCTTCGAGATATTGAGTGAAATATGAACTGTTTTAGTCAATGTGTCAATAATGCGATGTGATTAAATTGTTTTAAAAATTGGCTATTATATGTATCAATAGGAGAGTCTGAAGCAGTGATGTCGTCTATTAAATAAAGCTGTTTAAAAGTACTGTTTTCTCTAATGTTTTAATATGTATATATAGATAAATCAAGCTTCTAGTGGAATTGATTTGATTGACAGAAAATATGTATATTTGTAGTAGGTAATAAACAATTCTGATTCTTTTAATGTTAAAATGACATAATAATAGCATTACTTATGTGTTGTTATTTATTTTTTCGCAGCTTCACTCAACCTAATAGAGATTTCGGAAATTGTCTGACCGTTTAAATGTAAAAGTAAACTTCTTTGTTTGTAATACGAATACAGACTTTTTTTTATGATAGAGGGGGCAGACGAGCAGACGAGTCAGCTGATGGAAAGTGACTTAATTTACATTAACGGAAACGAAGTCACGGGCAAAAGCTAGCTAAAGTTAAGTAATTAAGTTTCAATAATTATTTTCTTCTTGTTCTTATCTACTTATTTAAACAACTAAGTTGTTAAATTACTAGAGCACCTAAGGTTATTGTTTATCTTTCTCTCTTATAAATTCTAAGTACTTCTCAATTCGTAAGCCTAACACTTTCAGTACTTCCTAACAAATCAACAAAATTCAGAACTCTATTTTTACCTTTAAAACTTTAAACTTCGCAAATCCTATAATTTGACCTGGGTACCGTAATTTATCTTCAACACGTCTCGTTTCTATTCTTGAGTAAATTACACCAGTAATTATATCATTGGATTAAATGGAGAAATTAGGCGAATACAATTAGGAGGGAAATCTTTTCCCGTCGTTACTACTTTAGGACCACTAATTGTCATTTCGTAGCAGGTATTCATTTGTATGTTGATGCCCTGCTTACGATTCTCTGTTGAAGTATTTCGGAGGGCTAAGGATTTAGAATTAAAGGGATAAAAAATAGTATTTTTCTACTCTATAAGAATTTAGTAGAAAGTCATATAATTAACTTCTATTTGATGTAAAATGACCTAAAAGAACAGCTCGATATCTTCTTAATTCGTGAGAGTACATAATTTGTACGAAATTTTTAGTTTCGATTATAAATATTAGCGGATGGCGTATTGTGATAATAAATACAATATCAAACCATATATCATCACTCTTTTATAAATTATTAAATGTTTAATATTTATCGTAAAATATTGTTAAACTGGACTATTTTATGAACTAGGTTAGAGAGTGACTTTGTTTGATATATTTTCACGCCTTGTCTACTTAACCGTTCATCATATAACTTTTTATACACAGAACAGAAAATTATTGAACAAAAAATTACCTTGTATCTAGAAGAAAAGGTCTGATCCTGAACGATACAAATAACTTTTACGAAAACGAAGCCGCGCGCAAAAATAATGATTTATGAAATGTGTAATAGAAATCCATTTGAAATAAAAAAATAGTACACATTGTAATTAAAATGTAGGATTGAGACAACGTATTAAACAGTGTTAAAAAGAAAGGATAAGTACAGGATAATATTATTAAAAATGGTTATCCATTATCATTTTGTACTTTTCTCGTCGGTTTCATTGAACCTTTTAAATGGAATTGCAACTTTATGATTCAACCATACTTAACTTAAATTTATGTTGTTACACTAACATATACGTCAAATTTTTACTCCCCTTTTTATACACTCAACACGCAAAGATATCGAATTTATACTGCTTTTAACAAATCACAAATCTATTTAAGGTCATTTACCTTTCACCAATGAACAACACGCAACCACGTTCGTATACAGACAACAATTGTTTCAGTACCTACATCATTAGAAGAAAATTATATAACATTCAACAAATTAGACCCCAATTGTTTACCCCAAGATGTTCAAGAAGTATTCATTTTGTTCAAGTACCTACTTGAAGGACGTGCCCTAGTTTTGGTTTTGCCTAATCGCTGTTCGATGTTTAGCCTGAACTGTTACCTCGAACAGGAAATTAAGTTTGATGATTTTGTTTTGAGATGGGATAAACTTCGACTTAAGTTGTTAATACTAATAAGGTGATTAAAAAGCGAAACACTAATTCTTTACTAGACGAAATGCAAAGTGGTTACATTATTTACCACTGTTTTCTCATTGGGGAGATTTGTATCCCTAATAATTGTATTAAAAGCTTTTCAAATATGTACGTTTTTAATATTCATATTTCATATTTGTGCACTAAAGATAATTTTTGCATGACTGGTCTAATGGCAATAGGTCTATTGTATTGAATAGTGGTCCTGACTAAAGATTTTAGGAGGATTTAGGATCAGACGGCCGGTATTTGAGACGAATTAAATTGTAATTTTTATCAACATGAAACAGACTGGTCTTACAGTATGTAGAAAATTACATATTGCACATAAGTTTAATACAAAGTAATATAGTAAATACATAAGGGATCACACAGGGGGTTGTTCATATGATTTGTTGAAAAAGTATAAACCTCTAAGATTTGCTAAACAATTTCTACTATAAAACGTATTTAATTCGCTACATTATTTTTATTGCTGGCAAAAACTGAGAATTATAAAATAATAAAACACATATTTATTTATTTTGCTGGCTCAATCGTACTGAATATTTAAGCAGCATTTTGGTTCTTACGAAGGAGTGAAATGCAATTTTGAAAAAATATGTGCAAGCGATAGAACATAATTTGTGTGACATAGATTTATTGCTTTAGAGTGTATAAAATAGCAGAGTATACTCGTATTAAACTTAAACATAATGTTTACTTACTCTACAAAAATGTCTGTTAGGATCTTGAACTCCTCCTAGGCAGACGTAATGTCCAGGCAACATTCTCGTGTTCCTTTCACAAATGGATGGGTCTATAACTGGAACATTTACTGCCCTCATATGCTGGAACATAATTTTTGTAAACATAAGCTTTCGATAATTACATAAATATTTTTGCAGTTTAATGAATAAGACTCATTATTACACGTACACATATGATTGATATTCATATTAAAGTCAAATGACCAGGGAACTGAACAAATACAGCAATAAAGATCAAATAAATTAGCTCATTCAATTTTTGACCAGCTGAATATGAATGTTAAACTGGAAAAAGAGTCCCAAAATATAGCAAGCAGGCTTCAGAAGGAAAGAAGTGCGGAATCGCCGTCCGAGGTTTAAACTGCCGCTTTCAAGTGGTCAGGAAATTCAGTGCATAACTTGAGCGTAACGGAAAAAATATTGGATTACTTGTTCTGTGGTGCATGGCACTCATTCTATGATAGTTAACTAATTTTATTACTAAAAAAAATAAGTATAAAATTGTGTCTTAATTCAATAGCCGTAAAGAATACCTCTATTTGTTCTTCTGGTTTCATAAAGGAGGATTCTATGCACATAAGTAGTTTCATCCGTATGTAGGTTTATGAGATTGTTCTGATACAAAATGTTAGTAAGCATTTTACGACACCCACGGGAAATTAGATTCTGTGTAAAATTATATTTTCCATAGAAGTGTTGTGTCCTAATGAAAGTGTTTTATCAAATTTTAGACTATTACTCATGGGAGAAAGTATGGAGATTGACCTACGACTGAGATTCTAATAAATATGTACCTTGCTGTGAATTGAATAAAATTTCAATGTACTATTCTATGGTTAAATTACTTAAAGCATATAGTTATATTTTGCTAAAGAGGTAAATCTATAAATAAGAGTAGGCGTCTATATTTAAATGGGCATTTCAATAACTTGTCCGATTTTTCGTTTAAGGAATTTTATTTTTTAATCAGCTTTTAAGTTATCAATAATTATTTTCTTTTTAACGGATCTTTTAGATGATTTAAAATGCTTTATAGATAATATTGCTTACCCCACTAGGCGTCCATGCAATGATAGAAGCCAAAAAACCCAGTGTAGGGTCTTCCTCGGAGCTGGGTAGCCTCACGTTCTGAATTTGAGAACTGTATTCTAATGGATTAATCAACTTGGCGATGGACACATGATGATCGAAGTTGTTTATGACCATTTTTATCTGGAAAAACATAATACTATAATTTTTGATTATACTGTTGGTATTGGATACACCTCAGTGGAATTTAGCCAGAACCATCAACGACGTGACAGCAAATGAAGCAGCAAATCGCACAGTCATATAGTTAGGTATAAAAATGAGTACAATAATATGGCGCAAGACCTTTTTCTTTAATTATTACCCACAAGTGAAAAATTAGCCGACCTATTCGTATTACTGAGTCGGACCAGTTTTTCCCGAGAGGAAATGAGATAGCAAGAGGTAATTCTAATTCACCCGTTTTAATATGTTCGGAAAAGATTGAAGTATGAATATATCAGTAGTTTTTAAGATCACGAATATGCGTGAAGCGTGAATCCAAGTAATATTGTTTTTGGATATTTTCAATACAACATTTTCATAAAAACCGTGACGTAGCATTGTTTTTATCATTCAATTCTTATAAACAACACAGTAAATGTAACGTTTACAATTTTAGGGTGGCCATTTACTGGACATGGCAATGAGAGTGATACTAATATAAGGAGTTAACATAGCCTAAAATATTTTAGTGATAAAATGTAGCAAAGTTTTTTATTGACAGATTCCTACTTTATTCCGTAAAATAACTTCTAAAAACAGTGAAAAATCTGAATTGAGGATAGGAACAAGTAACACTCTACAACAAATGTGGCGATATGAGAAACTTGACAACAGATTCATAGTATTAATGCAACGAAAAAACTTAAACCTCTCTTGTTATCTCTGTCGCAATTAGATACTGATACTTGATTATATATATGTTAGTAGAACATTTGAAATGGCTCTTTGTCATTTCTCGTTTACATTTCGGCATATAGAACTGGGGAACACATGGGACAACATCCACAAATCCATAAATTGTGCTTATTCTTCGTGTCCGTTTCATATGTTATATTGAGGGGGACCCTTAATACAGAATATGTTTCTAGTGCGGGAGTTGTCTTTTTATAGAAATTGAATTTAAACGGTGGGTATACAGCAATACCGATTCAAACGCTTTGGTCAATTTATTTCTCGATCGGTCGGTCAGTCGGTCAGTTCTCAATTTAAATACATTATGAAATAGTTCACTGCGAGTGAGTTAGAGTTGAATTTGGAATCAGAGGGCTCTTTGACCTAGGAGTAGTAATTATTTTTTAACATCCGACACGAAAGTGTGTGTCGCCATAGCTCTTTGCTGGATGAACCGATTTTTGCGGCGGCTGTACTCGTATAAGGACACTTGATCGACTGACTGGTGAAGAAATTTTAGTCTCGGGAGTATTTTGAATTTTAAATTTATAGATACAACTGAACATTAGTGCCAACAAATTCAAAATGACAGATCGATCGATTATAAAATATAAAACCTACTGCTAGCAAGTAGTTTTAGGGCTTATGGATAAACGGTGTTATGGGTACAAAAAAGTTCTAAAGTACCTTCCACCCAGGAAAGAAATACATTTCCCGAGTTGACAGTAACGCTAGCGTTTCATAAAAAATACTACATAAAATAAAAACAAAATCGAACCACGATACCAGTTGGCTACCGTTATCCATAAACACATGACACACTAGTATCGTAGTGTCATTGGCACTTTGCCAATTGCTACCTAGGGAAATCTGGCGGCCATAGTCACCAACACAATACAACACTATGCAGATGAAGAACAAAAATACTACAATATCTATTATAGTTGTGGCATTTCATATGTATGGACACAAATACACATACTACAACCGTAAACTAAGCGTACATACATAGTGGTTTCCCTAACAAAAAAAAGTTAATTTAACTTTTTACAACACATATTACAAAGTTAAATGTAATGAAACAAGGAACGAGGTACCTTGGGAGTTAAGTCAGGAGAATAGCTTTATGAGGAAAAACAGCCGTTTTTAGTAAAGTTTAATAATAACATAATCTTCTGTAAAGTTTTCAGTGCACATTGTAATTTTGGTTAACAGGAAGCCTCCATAATATTGCCGTGTATATTAATCTTAAATTACAAACAGGTTAATACATTTTTAGGGTTCCAAATTATTAATTAATTATTATGTATGTGTTTAATATGGTGTAATGCATTTTAACACAGTTAAATTTTTTACTAAATCCGATTTAAACATAAGTCCCAATATAAAAGTTATTCGAGAAAACAACTCGACGTTTATATCCCCCATCGACCTCCATTTGAGGTAACATGGAGATGACGCTAACCGACCCATTACATGACAGTATATTCTTTGTTTCCCCTTTTGTACACCTACATTACCCCACGGTATCCCTGCATTACCCATCAATGTCTGTCGTAAAGATTTTATGTACGCTCCAAGTAAAAGTTCCCTGACACCAACATTTGGTTAGTTTATTTCGAAATTTTAAGCGTTTATGGATGATTGTGAATGTGTTATATTGTTGATCTAAAAGACAAAAGCAAAATTCGTGATTTTGATATCAAGAGATAATAGAAAATCTAACTTATGTTATAACTGCGAATAAGAGTTTGGACTCTCTGTCATGCTTTTAGGCCTTAACTATATACGCGATCATCATGGACATTTGTATTCTTATTAAAGAGACCGCTGAACGGGACCGGGAGAGGGCGTGAAATAACATTGTCCGGGTCCTCCGTAGAGTAGGGCGCCTGAGACTGGCCCTCGGAGGGGTTTTTAGTTTAAACATCACTTATTCCTTCTGCGTCCCCGTTTTGCCGGAGATCTGACGGGATTTTCCACCCATGAATAAAAAAAGGGGGTATAGAAAAAAACAAAAAGGAAACACAATACTAATTGCAATTGCAATCTTTAGACGGGCATCCGACGTAATAAATTTACGTTAAGCATGTAAAGCAACAGGCTTTCAGTCTGTCTATTTCTTCGTTACTTTTTTTTTTATTATCAACTCAGATTTTCAATCAGTCACATGTTACTACAGATAGAATATTGATTACTTTTTATAATGAAATAAGCTGTTGTGGTGGTCTGCTAATAGTGCATTTACATTTCTCGAATTTACTGGGAATCATAGACGAAGATGCGACTGTGATCTCCAAGATATTGCTGACATTCCCTGATATGTCTGTCCTAGCCTTTGCCTTCCATTGCGTTCACTTCTCGTCACATTATCTATCGTCACACTATCTTTGTATAATCAACCCGTTCTTTTGATTATATCTTCAGTTTCCCCATTTGTATTCCATTATTCCTAAAGTTGCCAGTTGGCAGTGATAGTCTTGCCCCTGTTGTCTAAGTGGTACCAAATTATAGTTCGATAAACGTAGGTGTTTGATACGTCTCTGGCTAGCCTTTCGGGGCTACAGATGTAGATATGAAGGTAATTACAATGTATGAATCAAAATGAAACTACCTTATGCAGGCTTCCTCCCTTATGATTGAATGAGCTGCCACCGCGTATTGTGTAGTTGCCCAAGTTTTTGTGTGCGACATACGATGATAAAATGTCACTGTAAACAAAATAAAACTGAATTAAGAATCATAACTTTTTTAAATACTTGTATGGAAGTATTATGTGATTTAATAACATTATGATATAGTTGGTTTATATCACTACATTCACAGTGTAGCAAGCGCGACATCCACTACCCATAAAACTGTTGGCACTTTATTCATGAATATACAGTAGTATATACAACATAGTATGTGGTGGTTGTATGTGACCGTAATCTTCTGAAGGTTTACTGTATCCTCTAAATTCAATTTACACTTCTAAGAGTACACTGTAAAATTTTCAGTTAAAAGTGAAATATAACATCAAGGTTTTATTTAAATCTGGTAAATTAGAACAAACAGTATTCCTAATAGGATAAAGTGCCAAACTTCGAGTTGGAATATTATTTTCAAAGCACAATGGAATCAACCTTAAGTATATCGAAAACATTAATAAAATAATTCTCGATATCAGGTCAAAAGGTCTTTTCGACGTTCAAAATCTTTTTTACTCGACCAATAATGACTTTAATTATTGGTTGAGCATTCAACTCACTGAACAATGTCCAACCATAAATATATATATATATATATATATAGGCAATAATAAGCCTTAAACTTGTTTTAATACTTGATAATTAAAAAATAATTGAACAGTACCGTTTGATAATGTTTGATCGTTTAATATAGGCAGTTTTTTTAGTTCGAGGGGTCGAGGAGAGTTCTAGTTATAAGTTAGATTCGTGTTATTAAACACGAAAGATTTCTAGTAATTGTTATTATTTCACACATTGCATACGTGGCAGTCTGATCTCAAACTAGACAGAGCCAGTACTATGGTAACCAAACCGCTGATAGTGTCTTTACTTATATAATTCTAAATATACACACGTTATGAATAAATTACACCCGGAATATACCAAATGATCGTGCTGCAATTATTTATCCTGAGGGGAAGTCGAACCAACGACCTCCGCCTTGGCAGTCGGTGTCACTACCCAGAGGACTAACAGGCCGGTAAAATTTACAGATTTTATCACAGATATGTGGATACCGATACTGGACTGATAATAATTAGTGATTAACACGGTAATACCTAATTACCGTGTTAATCACATTATCAGTCCAGACACTGGTTTCCTTAATTGTATTTTTGTTTAAAAGATAACTTAAATATTTATCTACATATATCACGTTTATTAGTAGACTGTTGCTAGTATCAGTAACAATCAATTTCTTTTCTCTATTCCCCAAAAGATATAACACAATACCTACTTTAGACCAATTATTCCCGAGCTCACAAAATTGACTCGTAACTATTGTGTACAAAATTATAGGCAAGTTCGCCATAAATAACACCTCCATTATTGCCACGGCCATTAAGCGTTTACCTTTCCATAGAGGATGAAGGTATCGTTTTCTCTTGTTGTGACTTGATTATAAATCGTGACTATTTTCGTGTGGCGTGATTTATTTAGCGCTATAAGGTTTATTTTTCTTTTTTTAAGTTATGTTTATTTTAGTTTGATTAAGATAACGACAATAGTATTACATGTCACTAGCTGACACGTACATCTTCGTCCTGTGTCTCTCAAAAAGATTGCCCCTGTTTTTCAAAATATTGTTCATAGATGCTCCGCTCCTATTGGTCGTAGCGTGATGGTAAATAGCTTGTGACATTCCTTGATAAATGGGCTATCCAACACTAAGCGAGTTTTTCACTTCAAACCAGTGGTTCCTGAGATTAGCGCGTTAAATTAACTTAAATAAACAAACAAAACGAATAACTGTTATAAATTCTGTAAATTTTACAGGCCTTTTAGTCCTCTGGGTAGTGACTCTGACTGCCAAGGCACAGGTCCTGGGTTCGACTTCCACTCAGGATAAATAATTGTGGGAGGAACATGATCCAATAAACTTTTTATCATCATTATCCCATCAAAATCCTTTAACAGTCCATTGCTGGACATAGGCCGCTCCCTACAATGGAGGTAAACTTTTCAGCTTTATAGTATTAGCATACCTAGATATTAGATATCGTTATCTAGTAGATATTTATCCTCAGATGTATGTACATAAATATTTTCATTTGGCGGGTACCGAATCAGAACATGAACTTTTAACGAGCCAATCAGTAACTATACTTGTTTGATGACTGTATCAAGCAACTATAGTTACTGATTGGCCTTATTATATTTAATAAATTACTTTGAACGAATATTATAACTTCTTATTCCTTGGCTAGCTAATAAATAAATAACTTACTTAGGGATCCGTCCCACAAAGGAAAATGGATCCTTATAGGATCACTTCGTTGCCCGTTTATCTGTTTACCTATTTAATTTATCTATCTGCCAATCTACGAATAGTATAGCTTATAAAAGTGTTTAGGTACCAGTTTGAAATTAATACCTTTTTAAACGAAATCTTCGATATGCGAGTCATTTAATATTTTTTAATGATAAATATTAAAAAATTACAATAAATATTCTATAACAGTTATTGTTATAATAACTTAATAATGCTACTTTTAGGAATGCGGCTTAAAAACTAAAAATGTATTAATGTCGTCAACGTTCTGCATACTATATTCAAGCAAAAAGATAACAAAATATGATCTACGGAAATTTAAAACAAGAAACTATACCAATTTAAATGTATAACAAGGAACATCACAACTCGTGTTGAAATTTTATATTTCAGCACTTCTTCTATGCTCATATACTTTAAGTACCTATTGCAAATTAAAACATAAAACATCTTTTCACAGTGATTGGCCTTACAGTCTTGTAAAATAACACACATCCACATCTTTGAAGAAAATCTTAACTTGTAGGCGATGTATGGGTTTCGTAGTAGAACTAGCGTAGAGTTTTATTTCTGTGGCCTATTACTTTCACTAATATTCTGAACAATTAAAATTGTTCGTTTTCACTCGTTTGATTTGTAGCTTACCCACCCGATAAAGACCGACCGATGAGACTGTAAATCGGAAATAAACTGACACAAACCAAAAGCGTTCCATACTACTTCCATAACGAGTAGAGAGTTCTATACTGAATCAATGATACGATGATATGTATTCTTCTTTGATATCCTGCTATATGTTTGGGAAAATATAAATTTTATTTCTTCAAGAAGGATGCAGTCATAAATAACTGTATGCCTGGTAGCTAGTGATCGATACCGACCTAAAACAGGCAAACCAGACGGTCTAAATCTGTTTTGCCATGTCTTCGTGGTTGCAGTGGTATCAGGCGTTCGAAGCGACCGATATGTTTATTTGTCTCAGAACCTAATATTTGCAAACTCACTTTTTTATAAAATATTAAGCATATCAATATGTTATTAAAAAAATATATACGAAAAATATTTCTACAACAACTGAAAATGCTTAGAGCTTAAAGTTTTGTAACAATTTCTACACAATATACCGTTAAATACTAATACAGCAATAAATTTAATAGATTCGCGTTTCATTATATGTAATGATTACCAACGAAGTAATCCGCCTGTGACCACGGCCAGTGGTCGAAACATCTGGCAAAGGTATGTAATACCTATTAATCACCTTAATCCCCGTTCGTTAGTAATAATTATATAAAAACAATACTGTAATCCGTTTTTTTTTTCAATTACAATAAGGGAGATTGTCAAATCAGTTGTATTTTATTTTATGTTTGTTACCTTAGAATTCCGTCATTTAAATTCGAAGGCTCCATTCAAATTCGAAGAAAAAAATCCACCTCTAGAAGTAATTAAGGAATTAAAAGGTTTTTTACAAATAATCATTATCCGCATCGCAGTCGGTGTCTTTTTGTTCAATGTTGTGTTTTGTGTTACTTTTGTTAATAATTTATATTTCTATAATTAAAAGCATAGAAGCCATCGACTCCTTTCAGATTTAGTAGGTGAGTGGAACCACCATTCGAATTTGGAGAAAAAATGCTATCAATTAAATACTAGCAATATATAGTGGGGAAAACAGGGTGGAAAATAATACTAATTTATAGGAATGTAAAATTATGAATTGAAGAACACACTTTATTAAGATTTATTATGATGACGGCTCATTGAAATTGGTCACACTTTATAGTAAGTTAATTATTTATTATTGATCTTGATATTATTGAAAACGGTGGAGTAGTTGTAATTGGATATTGTGTCGTTACACAATACCAAATTACAACAAGGCAATATTGATTCTGTACACAACACATTTGCCAATACACAAGATTTGTTCCTTCGAAAGCTCTTGTGGCTTGTAAGGCCATTATTGTCAGGCTTCGCAGACAATTTCCTGGTTTATTATAAGACGTAAATCTTTTAAGGAGCTGGCGCTAAAATGACTACTGGGTAAGAGCATAGACGTAATGATACTAAAGTTCAGGTTAATATCATTGTATGTAGTTTTATTTTTTTAACTTTTAAGAAAGTTTTATAGAAGTATGCTGTCATGTTATATACGGACTTTATTCGAGTTAACATCTTAAACTGAGACCTATTTCCTAGCTTTTTATGGATTTAGCGTGCGGTGCCGGGTCCATCGCGTGATAGATGGCGGCAACACATGCGACTACGACAGTGCCTGGAAATTGCCACCAAGGAGTTGTTTTAGGGAGTACTCCTTGCGACGCTTAAGCGCTCACCTCACCTGCCTGCTGTGGTACTCCCTCTACCTAACCATATTTCATAAAAGCCAAGCAATGCCGCTATGGATATTCGTTAAAGAAAAGAGCTTACTGAAGCTCTGTGCAATCCAAGGTCTTTGAGCAGGTTATAGAGGGATTTAGCTGGTGTACCCCTCGCATCTATTCTACGGCATACAACGCAACGAGATAACCATTCTTAGTTATTTCGTTGGTTAAGTCAAAGTGCTTGTTTTTTTTAAAGCGTGGTGTTTAGGGATGTTCGTTTCTACTAGTACAACACGCTTAATTGAAATTGCATAAATAAATATGTCTGGTCTGGACGCATGGCGACGTAAATAATGACCATGGTCTAATAGCGCCTTACAACCTGTCAGTAAGTGCCTGGCTGTACCTATTTCCGAACTGCACATCGTACAAGCCCTTTCTGTAGCTTTTACCAACCTCACCTGCTTTGATCGGGAAAAGGTAATTGAAAGTACGAGTATGTATATTTTTAGATCTACTTAGTTTATAAATATTTTTGTTTGAAAAGTCAGTTCTAATATTCTATTATATTTATTTACAACAAATATATTGGAGTATATTTTATTTTAAACATAGAACCCACGTATAAGATGGGCTTAGTTTCTGAATTTAATACGTACAAAAAAATTATCTTAACTCTTCTTAAATCTTCTTTATGACGAATATAATCAAAAGATTATATTCGTCATAAAGAAATGTTTCATAGTTTTCTTTGTCAACTTTAGGACGCCAGACTAGGGTCTTATTGATTATTTTGTTTGTTTTTTTATTTATTCTGCAATAACCAATAGATTTGTCCTTATTTGTATTGTTTTTGTTACATCCGCTGTATCCACTGCTTATTCGGTGTATGTTCTTAATTTAGTTACTAGTTATTTCACTACACTAAAGTTTATAACTAAAGTATTAGTATTTAGTTTCGAGTGGTTTTTATTAGGCCACCCGTATGTTGTTATGGGCTGTATTCAGCGCCTATAGACGTGTACATAATGTACCACGTAGTAGTAGTTAGTTAAGGAAATTATGCTATAATCCCAATACTAACCAATTTATAAGAAGTTCCTTTCGAGACAAATAGAACATTTGGGTATGTGCCGGATAAAAATCAAGACACACATGGTCGTCTAAATCAAAATAAGGCGGTGCCTGTCTTATGGTAATCAGACTGCTAATCAGAATACTAATAATATTACAAAATGATCTGCCCCCTCCATCATACAAAAAAAAATAAAAAAAAAAATTACATTCAGACATAGAACAAGTGATAGTGCTCATCACATAGTTATTTGTCCTGGGTGGGAATTGAACCCACGACTTCTTGCTTGGCAGACAGAATCGCTAATTACTAGACCAACAAGCAAGTCACTGATTTAATTAAATTCTTAGATCCCTCGGCTTTAGTATGTATTTTCTTTATTTGAACTAAAAAAATCTAACATACAATTACCACATATAAAATTAGAAAAAGGCAAAATATTCGTAAACATTCTATTTCCACGCGAAAGCAATTGAAAAGGTAAATCGGTTCGCAATGCGTAACTTAACAATTTCTGCAAATACACCCATCTCGCTTACTCCTGTTGCTAATAAACGTGCAAAAGCAAGACAGCACTACTAAGTAGTCTATTGGCTGTATTTACAATGCTGAAGGATTCGTAATCTCAGCTTAATTTTACGTAAATATTATCGTCTACTTGAGAATTAACAGGTCAGATAAACGTGGTAATGGCCTTGTTTGTAATGGCCATGTTTTGGCTCCCTTTGAATTAATAGGATTAGGGAATATTGGCTTGACACAATATAAGGCATTTTACCAAATTTTACCCGTATTGGTCTATAGGGAATATTAATGCCTATTTCTAGAAGTGATAATCAGTTTAAAGCACCTAATAGAAAATAATAATATTTTCGAACATCTGACACACAACGTAATCTTCTTTTAAACTAAGCAGACCTTGTACTATGAAAGCTAGATTGAGTGATAGAATTTACACTTTATACTTTTTTTGTACATACATACATATTAAACATGGAAAACACCCAAACTCTGAAACAAATATTTGCAGATCATACAAACATTTGGTCCGGCCCGAGAATGGAACCTAAGACCTCAGCACAGCAGTCGCATAGGCTACCACTGCACCACCGAGGCAGTTAAATGATGACAGCAATTCTTTCGTTGCATTTAATGGATGAGTGAATTTACTGAAAATCCAAGCCCCCCTCAACCTTATTCTTAGTTGGATGGAGGGGACAAAAAAGGAGCGGCAATGCACTTGTCTCTTATGTGGTGCAGGTGTCCCATCAAGTACTCCGTATATTCATTTGTCTCCGTAATTTGTAGGCACATATTATAAATAGTTTAGGAATCGAGTCTCGCAGTTTTTTACGAGCTTTTCCCAAAATTCAGTTTCCAAAACCTATAATTAATTGAGTTTTATAAGTGTCATTGTACCACGATGATTTATTACGTACTTTAAATAAAGCCTATATTTTTTATGATTTATTATTATTATTATATTAGTTTTTTTTCTATACATAGAGCATAGCAACACACGCACGGCTGACCGTGTTGCTCTATGACTTGTAGTATAAGATGATGTTATTTGCGAAATTCCATAGTTCTTTATCAACGGGAAGTAAATTTTAATTCCCTTGAAAGTGTCGAAATATTCGTTATTTGCGGTATAAACGGTCGTATCTTTTTTCCGTTAACTTAGAAGTTTGATTTTTCACAGCTTTAATGTACCGTAGACCTGAGTATATCGTTTAAATTTCAACTCGATACCTCTCGAGATAAAGAATCTTGACAGACAGACTTACAGATAGACGGACAACGCAGTGATCTTGTAAGGGTTCCGTTTTTTTTTCTTTTATGGAACAGAACCCTAGCAAGATAAGTTCATATTCGATTCATTATACGAGTAGTAGTTAGTATTATACCCAAAGCGAGTAATTAGGAGATTATTTAGAAACGTCTGTAATTACTTCATTACTTCTATTCATAAAGCAATAATTTGAGCCTAGTTGCTAATTTGGGTTCGTAAACGGCTAACGTAATTACTCTTTATACAGACACAAAATAACCAATTAGAAAATGTTTTAAACAGCATCTTTAGGAATAAACTATTTCTGTTAAAGCCAAAGCTAATATAAACGAGAAGAACTATGAAACAGTAATCCATCATGGAAACGCAGTTTCCCGTTACGGAAATAATTTCAGTTTGTCATCCTTAAACATTCTCATAAATATGTCGTTTTCACAATGAAAACAAAATGTTTGAAATTTATGGAAAGCGTTGGGAAAACAACGTCTTTCTGATTATACAAACCAGACAGTAAAACTGAGATTATTTAGAGTATTACAATATCCGTATAAACTTTGTTTGTTATGACGTTTACTCAAGATATAAAGATATATGGATATGAAACAAAATCTCCTCACGTTTTCAACTACGAGTATACATACAGCCGCGCTCCATTCTTTTGTAATACAAAAGCATCATCAAAAAGTTAATGTACTAGGCTCACATAAAGTTCAAGATTGCAATACTTACGATGTTATGTTATCGAAGCACTTGGACAAAACTAAGACCCAGTAGCTGTTCAATATAATGGCACTGCAGATGTAGGAGTTATTTAGTAACAGGGAAACAGAATACGGGTGTTGATAGACTTGAGTGACCATGGCTCCTATGTGCTCCAGACTCTCGTCCAAGTCGTCATCTGAAATATAATATAATTACTGTTTAGACATTAAAGGTCTTACATCTCATCTCGGTGACGCTAAAATTTCGTTAAGTATCGAATAAAAATATCAAATCGTTTTAAAAGTCCGCATTAACAAAAATTACGGTTGTAAGTACTCGTATATAATGTTATGCAACTGTATACTTTCTCGACTTAAAAAAGGGGGAGTTTCTCATTTGGATGTCTGTTTTTTTATACTTGTTACCTGTTTGTTTCCAAAAAAAATCCAGATTTTTTGTTTGGTAACACAAATTTGATGAAAAAAAATCCACCCCTGAGGGTGACAATTAACGAACTCACTATTATGCAGGCGCACTGAAGACAATGATTTAAAAAGTTAATTACTTCTTAAATCTTTATCTATATGAAGCTCAAGTATTAGAGCAATCCATTTTTTTTTCAGATTTTGTTTTACTTAGTAAAAATTCATATTGATTTTCCGAACTGTTTTACGAACAGAATTATTTATGTTAATCGCAATGAAAATAAAGTGTGGTACGAACAGACGTAAGATTTATATTGATTGCATGTCATGGTCATATATACCTCATTTTATACGGGAAACAACATTTCCCTATTGTCATCAAAATGTAGCAATAAATAATAAAGTTCTTGTTTCTAACAAAAGGAAAGACTGATGTAGTAACTTAGTAAGTTCTTCCAATAGAGAACCGAACTTTTATTTACAACTAAGTTACTAAATAAACAGTACACATATGGCCCGGTTTTACCGGAGTGATAGCCTTTTTTTTTTTTTTTTTTTTTTTTTTTTAACGTGTGGAAATCCCCTCGGACCGTCACCCCTCCGGGGTTTGCGGCGGGGTGGTGTGTCGGACTCGGACCGACTAAAACCACACGGTGTGCCACTCTGCGCCTGTAACAGGAGGGATCCGGGAACAGCTGTTGTTAAGACATCCGGACCCCTCCTAGCGCCAGCCCGCTCCTGGTGCGGGCTCCGTCTCAATATATTTTCCTCTCTTTAGGCGACGTCCGGCACACGCGGACGCCGCCCCCTCGCGGCTGGCCAACTAATGCGGGTGGAGGGGAAACCCACCCCGTCCACCCGCGGCCACACTCAGGGCGGCATGAGGCTGTGGTAGGCGGGCCTCCGCCGCCCGGTTCGCCGGCGGCGGATCGGGTCCGAGTGGAGGTCGTCCTCCCGGGCCCTCTCCGCCGCCTCCTTCCGCGAGATTACTACCTCGCAGAAGGATGCGACCGCGGTAAAACAACTGTCGCTACCGGCCATGGAGCGTACTACGGCCGGTAGCGAGAGATCCACTCCGATGACTGCAGTGAGGGCCCGGCGCTGCGCCGCCCATGCGGGGCAGACCGCCAGCGTGTGCTGGGCCGAGTCCTCACTGCAGTCGCAGTGGTGGCAGGCGGGACTCAGTTCCCTCCTAGCGACCGTGTGCAGGTACTTTCCGAAGCAACCATGCCCGGAAAGCACCTGCGTCAGCCGGAAGGAAAGGGTCCCGTGCTGCCGCCCTGCCCACTCGGCGATGACCGGCTGGAGAGCCTCCACGGCGGCGAAGCCAGCGCGTGGAGTCTCCAGCCGGAACGACCAACGAGCCATCGTGGCTCGGCGAGCGGCTTCGCGCCACTCGCGCACATCCTCGGGCGGAGGGCGAAATCCGCTCTCCGCCCGGTAGTCAGCCACTCGCCGATAAACTTCGGCGAGCACTTCCGCCTCCAAATCCCACGGGGGAGTTCCGGCCAACGCGCACGCCACCTCCGTAGAAACGGTGCGGTAACCGCGTATGGCTCTGACCGCCATTACCCTCTGAGGGCGCCAGAGGCGTACCCTATTCTGGGCGGTCAGAGCCGCCGCCCACACCGGTGCACCGTACAGCGCCATTGACCGGACAACCCCCGTGTACAGCCGTCTTGTCGCGACGCTGGGTCCACCCATATTGGGCAAGAGTCGCCCTAGGGCAGACGCAGCGCCGACCAGCTTTGGAGCAAGCTGTCGGAAGTGCTCGTCGAAGAGCCACCTCCCGTCGAGGATCAGGCCCAGATATTTCATCTGGGCCCGAACCGGTACGAGGACCGAGTTGACCACTATTGAGGCGCCAGGGGGTGGACCACGACGGGGCCCATGAAATAATAGGGCCTCCGTCTTATCCAGGGCCACCCGTAAGCCCAGCGCCTCAATGCGCCCGACCACCAGGGAGACTCCCCCTGTGGCCAGGCGCGCCGCCTCTTGGAAGTTTGCCCCCCGGGCTGTCACGAGGGTATCGTCTGCGTAACAGATTACACCCAGCCCGGGGGGGAAATCGGCGCGAAGGGCCCAGTCGTACCCTATGTTCCACAAGAGGGGTCCAAGAACAGACCCCTGTGGAACACCGCACGACATGGGCCGACTCCTCAAATTACCTTCTCGGTCCTCGTACACGACGGTACGCTCCTCTAAATAGTCTGCCACCAGCCGCCTCAGGTACTTTGGCACCCCATGATAGTGGAGTGCTTCCCTGATGCAGCTGAATGGCAGACTATTGAATGCGTTGGCGATGTCCAATGACACCGCCAACAGCACGCCGCCACAGCTCACGGCCTCTTCGGTCACGGCCCTCAGGCGCAACACGGCGTCGACTGTCGAACGCCCCGCCCGAAAACCAAATTGGGCGTCCGACAGATCGGGGCCCACCTCGCAGAGGTGCCGGACGATGCGGGCAGAAAGAACCCTCTCAAACAATTTGCCCGCCTCGTCCAGCAGCACGATGGGCCTATAGGCCGCGACCGAATCGGCAGGCCGTCCCGGCTTCGTCAGTAGGACCAGCTTCCCGCTCTTCCAGCACTCAGGGAAGCGTCCCGACGCCAAGCTAGCGTCGAACACCTCCCCGAGGCGGTCTGCCATGTGGTTGAGGGCCAGGGCCAGCACTCGGGCCGGTACCCCGTCTGGCCCAGGGGCGGTGTTCTTGGAACGGATCCGTAGAACAGCCGCCCCTACCTCCGATTCCCGGACGGGCGGAACATTGTCCTCCCCGTGCTCCCCGTCGTCTCCGGCCAGGGAGACCATCGACGGGGGAGTGTGTTCCGCCCGTTGTGGGAAAAGGCCCTCAACCACTTCTCGCAGGAAGCTGGGCTGGAGAGTCTCCGTAAGGGGGGGGCCCGACGCGCGGAGCTTTTGTCGCACCGCGCGGTAAGGGCGACCCCAGGGGTCACGATTAAGACCCTCCAGCATCTCCTGTCTTTTTTCCTCTTTGGCGCGGCTAATGGCCAGCTTCAGAGTTTTCCGCGCCCGTCGGTACTCCTCATGAAGCCGGTCCTCCTCACCGTCTCCACGGTGACGCCGCCGACTGCGCGTGTAGGACCTCCGGGCACGTGTACAGGCCGCACGGAGGTCCGCCAGCTCCTGGGACCACCAGTAGACCTCCTTCCTTGGAGGCCGACGACCTCGAACGCGGGGCATGGCCGCATCGCATACATGCGTAATCGCATCGCGAAAGCGGCCAGCCCCCACGTCGACCTCCTCGGTCGGAGCCTGAGGAGACAGCCACGAGTGAATTATGGCTGCCTCCTCTAGTAGGTCCCGGTTCAGCCTGGCAACAGCCCACCGCGGAAAGCGGGATAAACGCCGCGCCACGTGACCCCTACTGGAGTCCTGGGTCCGGCAGAGCTCAAATCGGATATACAGGTGATCCGAGAGCGTCTCAACCTCTTCCAGGACACACCAGTTCCTTACTCGTGCGGCGAGGACAGGGGTAGCGAACGAAAGGTCCACTATCGACCCCCCCTGCTGTCGCACGCACGTGTTGGTGGAGCCTCTGTTTAGAAGACAGAGGCCCACCGAGGCCGCCCACTCCTCTACGGCCTCGCCCCTGGCGTCCGTCCTGGGGGAACCCCACGCAATGGACTTTGCGTTGAAGTCCCCCAGCACAAGGACGTGCCCAGACGCTAGTCGCCGTATCGAGGTCTCCAAGCTGGTTAGGAAAACCTCGAAGTCGTTCAAACTCCGGTTGGGGGAGAAATAGACACCATATATGGTGATCCCCCCCCACTCGACGGCAACATATCCAGTGCCCTTGTCTCTTAGCGACAAGGGCGGGGAATGAGCCGTCGTGGAACCGACGACTGCCACGGAGCCGTCCCAGTCACCCATCCAGTTTGGACGGGGAGGGACAGAATAGGGCTCCGCGACTACGGCAACACCTATCGACCACTGTGCCATGGTTTGCAGGAAGAGATCCTGCGCCGCGGCACAGTGGTTCAGGTTCGTCTGGACCAGGAGGTTGGAGACTTGATCCATTACTGGATCGTCTCTACAACCTCCTCCATGGGCGACGACGTCGACGCACGAACTACATCGGAGGCAGCCTGGGTCGACTGGCTAACCCCCGACGTCTGCCGAGAACTGCGGGGAGGCTTGCAGCCTCTCTGCCCCATCTGGTGATTGGCGGGCTTATTGCCCGCCGCACACGCTGGGCAGTGAGGGGCGGCAGAGCATTCTGCCGCCTTATGCCCCGGTTGACCGCAGCGGAAACACAGTCCGCCGCAGTCAAAACAACTGTCACACTTGACGCGCGTGTGTCCCGCGGCCAGGCATTTGAAACACCTCATCGGTCTCGCCGCCAGGACTGTGATCCTGGCGCTCACGAAACCGATGAGCAGCCTGCCGGCGTCGGCCAATACTTTGGCCGACGCTACGGGACAGCTGACCCACACGGCGCCAAGCCCTCCTGGACCGGGGCGGATGGTGCCGACCCTGACGTTGTCCGCGCTGCACCCCGTCTTCTCCCGGATTACAGCGCGGACATCTTCGGCCGTCACTGAGTCGTCCAGGCCCGAGATGCGCAGTTCCGCGCACTTGGTAGGCCTGGCGACCCTGACACCATCTGTGGCTGCAAATATTCCCCGCAGCTTCTCAGCGAAGGAGTCCGCCGTCTTTGCGCCTTCGGCCCCAGGGAACTCGAGAACTCGAGCTCCCGTCTGGGCGAGGCGCATCCTGACCCCCACCGTCCCAAACTCGTTGGCGAGGCTGTCCCGGGCCTTCTTGAAGACGGCCGCATAGGACAGCCCGCCGTCAGCCGCCTCCGGGGACACGGTCACAACAACAGCCGCGGTTTTGGGCGGCTGCAGCTTCCGCGGCCTCTTTGCAGAGGCCGTTGCCACCGGTGGCGAAGGCTGGGCTTGGGCTGCTTTTTGGGCAGCCTTTCTGGCCCGCCTTCGGGACTTCTTGGAGCCCCTCGCCTCCTGCCAACCCTCGTTGGAGGGGGCAGGTGCGGAGGGGCCCGGCAGGGGTGTCGGAGTGGGGAGCGGAGGGAATGCCACTCCGCTCCTCGGCGCTGTTCTAGGCCCCGTCTTGGCCGGCGCCTGGGGATGCGCCCTGGCCGGCGCCTTAGCCGGTGCCTTGGCCGGCGCCTGGGCCGGTGCCTTGGCCCCCCTCCTCGGCTTTTGTGGAGCCGATGGAGTAGGGGCAGACGCCGCCGCCGCGTAAGACACGCGGCCTCCCACAACGGGGAGCGCGGTCGGAGCGGCGGCCTTAGGCCGCTGTGCCGACGCGAGCGGGGGGCGCATAATCGGCGCAGGAGGCAATCTCGCCTCCAGGCCAGCCAGGCGTCCGTCCAGCATATTCCCAACTGCGATGAGGATTTCTCGCAGTTGGGAGTCAAATGCCCCTGAGTTGGTGGTAGGGGCAGGCTGGGACGCGGACGGGGCTTCCCGCTCGGGGAGGTTCGCCTGGAAGCGGGCGAACTGAGCGCTCAGCTCGTTCACCCGCTCCGTCAGCTTCTCGTTGGCCACCTGCAGGCGAGAGACGTCGCCCGCTAGGCCCTCCACGACCTCCGACAAAGCGGAGGAGGAGTCCTTAAGGGCCCTCACAAACGAGCCCTTAAGGTTCACGGATTTGGTGGCCACCTTGTTGATGACGGCCACCGCCGCTTTCGCCCTCTCCTGCACGGACACGGGAGCCTGGGGGGCATTTCCCCCCACCGGCTCCCGAACCTTGAGCAGGAGATCCGCGATCTCCTCCTCCGCTACGGCCTCGCCGTCCACCCGTACACTTCTGTAGGACTCCGCGTTTGAGAACGCGGAGCCTGACGGGGTCGAGACCGAGGCCGAGGCCGGTTTACGTTGCCTCCCTCGGCGGCTGCTTGCCACCTTTGGTGGCATCATTTCTTGGGACGTATCCGTTTCCTCGTCCCTGGAGCGTCCGCGTTTCCGGCTGTCGCTTCGTTCCGCCTCCATGGCCTCCGCGCCATCCGACGAAGCGGCGGATCCGGAACGCAGCCGATCCGATGCTCTTCGGCTCCCAGAGATCAGAGTCAGACTGACTTCTGGGAGCCCCATCGAGATGGGCGTTCCCGATGCCACCTCACCCTCAGTGGACGACCCATCGACTCCACTGTGCCTCTTCTCCCTTGCACCTTTTGTTTCAGTGTCCGTTTTGCTTGCCTGGTTTTGTTTGTTTTCCGTTTGTGTCCGTTTCTTTGTATTTTTATTTGTATTCAAATTCATAATAAATCCCACGAGTGGGGGAGAACTAAAAGGTCCACCCGGGCAGAGATCCCCCATTACCCGGGCAAGCGTAAGTACCGGAGTGATAGCCTAGCCGGAGCCTCACAGAACATCGGCGTTAAGCGATTCGTTTGTTGCATTTCACCGAGTGAGCGAGGGTACTGGAGTCCAAACCCTTCCTCCTCTTAATACCGTGGAGGAGGGATACTCACAAGTTGCAGATGACCAGTCTGCTTGTTTGCCCAGTATTTCAGAAAAAAAATATTAAAAAAATTTGGTCCAGTTACTATGACACCACATTTAGTTTCGTGGCTTTTAAATTTTATTTGATAACTGTCATGATATAATATTATAATAATAATTTCATAACTTCACAAATCTCGCACACGGCAGTCTGGTCCCAAACTAGGCAGAGCCTGTATTATTATGGTAACCAATCTACTGATAAACATACTTAAATATTTGTAGGTACGAGTACATACACATTAAAGATAAATTTCACCCAGACACAGAACAAATGATTGTGCTCTTTACACAATACTTGTCCTGTGTGGGAATCGAACCCACGACCTGTGCCTCGGTGGTGCAGTGGTAGCGTATGCGACTCCTGTGCTGAGGTCTCGGGTTCCATTCCCGGGGCGGACCAAATGTTTGTATGATTTGCAAATATTTGTTTCCGAGTTTAGGTGTTTTCTATGTATAGTATGTATGTATTTACAAAAAAAAGTATATAAGTACTCTATCAGTCAATCTAGTTTACATAGTACAAGCTCTGCTTAATTTGACACTAGATGGCGTTGTGTATCAGATGTCCGAAATATTATATAAACCTCCGGCTTAGCAGTCAGGGTCACTATCCACTAGACCAGCATGCACTGCGACACGCACCTCAAGCATCGCTACCTCGAGGAGGCCGTGATGAACCTATATGAACTATCTATTACTCGACTATAATGATTTTAAAGAAAATTACATAAAATATTGTCATGTCCGATATCAGACTCTACTGCACGGATGACGTAGTGGTTTAAGCGGTCTTAGCTCTCCACTGCGCTAAGTGTTGTGGTTTCGATGCCTACATGGGACACCACTTTGTGTGATCCCCAAATTATTGTTCTGAGTGTGGATGTTCTTTGTGTCCCTATCATGTATTTTTTAAGGCTCCCACGACACAGGTTATATACTCCGGTTGCGGTAGTTGTCTTTAAAAAAATATTGAAAGTACCCATTAATTCCTAAGATAGGTGTCTTCTTAGCCTTCAAAACAACTTCATAATATTAGTAGAGTAGACCTTAGAATTTTAGAAATGAAATCATACCAAACTGACAGTAGGTACTGCCTACTATTTCATGTATATTCCCATTATCTCATGTTCAATATTGGACTTGACAGGAAATATCCCCAACTGTTCAGATTGGTACATTATTGTGGTCGATGGTATTTGCACGTGGTCACACCAGCAATGTCATTAGATCTCACCGATATTGGTGTTTCTAACATCTGCTACTATACGGCTTTAAGGCAAACACGCTTTTATTCTACTCAAATAAGGTCTGTTCTAGCTTGGAGGTCTCTGAGCAATATATTTCGTTCTTGAGATAATCAAAGGCGGCAAGTATTCTATTTGATTTATAAAGGGTAAGGGTAGAGTAAATAATAATAGAATTGCCTTTTTGTTTGAGCTACTGTTGTTAATGTTTAGTGTGTTTATCCTAATAGGTTCAAAGTTGGGAATAGACAAGTTTTTCTCAGAGTACAGAGATTACAGATTTTATTTTGAAGGTGAAAGCTGGGGCATACAATTTATTTCCAATAAATCGAAAGCCAAACCTTAAAGTAGCTAGTTCTGAGCTTTGAGATTTCCTAATGAGAAAATCTGAACCACGTAATTAACAACTTTATGCCTCATTTTCATTGTGGTATAGAGGCGATTCACCTAATGATACGTTACTACCACCGTCCATGGGCAAGTCAAGAGTAACAGGGCGTGGGCCCCTTTGTGTCCCCCCCCCCTCCCCTTTGCTTTTACTGATAACTAGTTGTGGAAAGAAATAAATACATTAAAGTGAGAATGATACCTTTCACGGATTGGTATGCAATGTCAATTATTGCTACAATTGTCATAGGCGCCATAAACGTTTCTTCTGCTACGTATTTAACAATAATAATAATAATTTATTACCAAAAAACACAAGTTGAAATACATTGCCGTGACCATTCTAGGACAACCACTCTGTGGGTGTACAATGCGTAACGAATGATATCCCATTATTATTGTGCGTGTAAAATAAATAAATAAGAAAATATATTTGTATGACTTATTACTAAGTCCTAAATAATTTCAGATTGTATTTAATACAATACAATACAATCACGGCCCCAGTCATGCAAACTTCAATGAATCATTCACAAAATCAAAGCATATTCGACCCAAAAAGAACACGAAAATAAAATATGCATATAAAGATAAACGTGGACGGTTCTGTGGGAAATTGCGGCCAAGCATTTAAACTTTGTTAACTAAAATTCGTACAATTCATTCGCTTTTGAAAGTGAGCTCTGTAAGCGTTTGTGGCATTATTCAAATACTTAGAATTAACCATGCGGAATTATTCAGTGCTTCGATGTTTATACTGAGAGGATGGTTAGTTACACGTATAAACTTTCATAATGTATACGTATATTATTATTACGTAAAATTAATTTTTACGTGGGTAGGCCCCAAACAAAGGGGTCCGACGACCAGGTGAAGGTCGCGGGAAGCCCTTGTGTGTGGGCAGCACAGGACCGGTTGTTGTGGCGAATCTTGGAGGAGGCCTATGTTCAACAGTGGACATCTTTAGGCAGAAATGATGTATTACATAACGAATGCATCTCACGATGGCAGTTAATCAGTATTTGATTAAATTTGTTCGTGTCTGCATCAAACTAATTTATCCAAAGAGCAGTGGCTTGATAGTCTATGTGAGTCACGACACTTGTTAGTACTAGCTAACAAACTTTGAACATCCTATGACAGATGCTACTATCATTACCAGGTTTGCTTGAAATATTGTCCTACATTATTACGTCTCTTGTTTAAGCCAAATAGATACTTTTTAACAGCTCTATCAATATTTTTACCTATTACTAGCTGTACCGAGTCACGCTTCATTGTGGCATATTATGACTACAGAAGCGGAACATTTATGTAGCTGGTTGTTTATCGTGTCAAAATTTGAGCTCAATCGGTTCACAAATTTTCGAGTTTATGAAACGTACACAAACCAAAATAACATTTTTAGATATATAGATTGGACAGTAGATTAGAAGTGACATACATATTTATCTCTAAGATGGCAAACTAATGCATAATGAGAGGCAGTGTGACTAGCTTTCAGAATTAAAACCACACGATTGTCCTAATGAGTGTTCTGCGGTTTTAGATAAAAATAACTATAAAAATGTTTCTACCTTGAAAATGGCTAAGAGTTTAACCATAAACATAAACGTTTCCACATTTATAAACTAACAATAGGTTATAGTTTTTGTTCGCAACAGCTGCGAGACCGCAGATAAAGTGGAGTTAATAGAACTAACGTTGTTACTGTTTTTGCGACAGCTTAAGGCGCGTTTACATTGGAAAAGTTTTTAGAACTAATCTGGTGCTCTCGTCTTAACACTCGCTTAAGCGTTTTGACTTTGAACAAATTGGAGACTTCTCTAATGCGAAAATTTATTTGAAGATTTTGTGACGGTATAAGTTGGCTAATGTTTTGGTAGCGAGTGACCACGGGTTTGATTCTTGTAATCGGTAATCGCTCTCGTAATTGGAATCGGTAAAAACTTTTACGAAATCACATAAAAGTTTACCCGATTCCTTTCTTTGTTATTTACGTATTCACGCTATCTCTCCCTTTATCCTTTTTTCTTAAAAGACAATGCCCATACTACGAATATATCCTGTGTCGTGGGGGACTTTACGTAGATTAATGAAATGGATACAAAGAACACCCAGACTCAGAACAACAATTTGTGGATCACACAAAGTGTTGTCTCACGTGGCGATCTAACCCACACACACTCTCAGCGCAGTCCGGTATAGTTCTCTTCTTATGAGTTAAAACGTACTTTTTGTCTTTTTTAGTATCTTATATCTTTAGAAGGAAAGTGTCTATCACCGTCCATGAACATCTGCGACTGAGTCAAAAACGCGTAGCCAGCCTTTGACGCTCTTTTCATAAAGGTTTGTAGGTCGTATCAGTCCAATAATTTGGCAGGCGATAATGTCGTGTGCGCCAAGTGTGATACAAAAGTTTTTTAAAAGCTCACAGTATTCGAGTATCAATTATCCAAGTGATGATCGTATCGTATCGTAATCGTATTCATAGTTTTATTATCAGGTGAGAAGTTATACTGTGAAAGCATAACAAACAAACACGCACATCAATATGTAAACATGCAAACAATATTTCATAATGATCAATTGAGTCCTGAGGGCGTAACACTGTAACATACACCCACACGTATTATGCCTACACACCGTCCTTACATTCATCCTTACATTCTTACATTAGTAAGGAAGGTGTGTAGGCAGCCCCATAAAGGTTAACATGTCATACTTTTTTGTTATACAAAAATAGACGACAAATCAAGAGTCACAAGGTTCTATGCTACACAATAAACATGTTATAAATCTGCAGTCCAATTAGAACTGTATACAACGTTCTAATAAATACAATTTGCTTTATTGAGTAGATTTGCAGAGTAAGGAGAGTAAAGGTTCGATCCGTATCTAGTACACTTTAGATGATCACCTATTCCCATTACTAGGCGTATAACAAAAACGATGAATTCAGCGCGTAAACTATGACGCCATATCGGACTTACTACTTTCATCGACTGGTTCTAGTTTATCCTGACTGCAAAACGTGAGCCTGTGGGTTAGGTTCTCAACCAGGACAAGTTATTGTGTGATGAGCACTATCCTTTTTCCGATGATGACGGATTAAGAATACAGAGTGTCACCACCCCTATTCATACCAAGGGTGTCGTAAGAGCCGACTAAAGGAGCAAACTACGCAGGACAACAGCCCTGCTGGAAAACTTGACACTTGCATGAACGTTTTCTCTGTATAATTATCAATTTATGTTATGTATGTATTAAGTAACAATAGGTATGTCTATCAATGGACTGTTTACTACAGGATAGGCTCTGCCTAGTTTCTTTATCAATATTGTTGTCAAACGATTGGAACGGGACATTTATAAGCCAAGTTTACGTTATAAAATCTTTAACGAGGCTGCTTATCCCTTCGGGATATAGGCTTGAGTGTGTATACGAGTATATGTAGCTGTATGTATATGACGTAATAGGTATATCACCTCTAAAACTTTTCCTGCCAGGCTTGCTTCAATGGAAATGACAGAGAATTTAAAGATATGTAACAAATATTGCGTCTAGGTATACTTATTTACGTAATGCAATATCATGGAGCGCGAAAGTTTAAAAGTTAAAGATAATCATGTTTGGAAACTTTCTACTAAGCTTTACTAAGTTGACAAGTTGATATTCCACATCGTATAATCTGCTCAGACATTCTCTCACTTTAAACTCTCTGTAAGCACCGAATTTGCGTACTGCGGTAATTTTTTATTACTCTGTTTCAAGAAATAACTATAAAAACCACCATGTATAATGTAAAGTTGCAAGGATAGTACGATATCAGTGAGAACTATTTTTAAATACGATCAATGTTTTTCACAATTTCTTTTTAATATATCTGCTGAAAATTGTTTCATAAAAAACTGATCTATATTAAGATAAGTACAGGAAGGAAAATTTCGTTATCCTAACCAAATATTTGCACGTTTTCAAGTACTTTATTTGATCTTGCGATTATTAAATGAATGTGGAAGGGGCGTTTGATTTTTCCTCATTCCTCATTCATTTTAGAGCAAAAATAACATGAACATATACGTGTGTTTCCGTATTTACATCAATTTCTTCTTTATAATATCTTTATTTATTATCGTTTTTAACCGACTTAAAAAACACCGAAAAAACACAAAAAGTTCTCAATTGGACTGATTTTTTTGTATTGTTTGTTACGCGATGTCTCAATCAATAGTGGGTTTTCAAAATTATTTTTGTAATCGAAAGGTTATACACCTGAGGTGCTCCCATTTTCACAAAGTCAAGATCTGATAATGGCATCCCAGAGAAATTTTCCAGCCCTGACATCGTGTTTTATCTTTGTTAGTATTATTTAAAGTCGGATCAACTTTAAAAAAAAAGGCAAAGGACTCTTTGAGTTTCATGTGTTCGTAGGCGACATGTATTCATAGGCGACAGTAGTCACTTACCAGGTGACCCACCAGCTCGTTAGCCAAGTATGTAATTTAAAAAAAAAAAAACCTCCACACTCTCTGTTGTTGAACTTTGTAATGCTCGAAGCGCCTACTACGAAAACCAAAAAAGAATACACTGACACGTATTGTATAATTTTAAAAAATGAATAATAGATAACATAAACACTATTACATTTATTATAAATTTGGTCCTAAAACTCTAGTTGGCTAGAAAGTCAACAAACAATGTTTTGTGTTCAGCAGTAGATCGTTTTCATAACATGTTATCGCTAGCTAGCTAATATTGACCTAATCGAACTAACTACATATACAGCTATATGTGAAGTATTGTTCATGTACGTCCCGAGGTTGTATTGAAATGACAAAGTGCCAAACTGGCAGTTTGAAATTTCGGGGCAAGCGACAATTCATTCAAAGTTTGCTTTGATATTTACCTGCTCATAATTAATAGTTTGATGAAATTAACTTTGTATAACTACCTATATTTAGTTTGTATCCAGGAGGTTGTTTCTTAATTAACTGCAGTACATTTGAGTTCAGAAAATATAAACGCATTGATCAAACCTGCCACCCAGACCAATTAGGTTTTTATTTTCTTAACACGAATGGACTATAAGCTAAAATTGATTTTATATCAAGTCTGAAAATAAATAAATGTATACCTACATAGATACATATGCCAGGAGCTTACATCTTGTATTCTATAAGTGACTTCGATTAAAGTTTTTGTGGATTAAATCAAGAGGGACATGGTTTTATATTCAAATAAATAATCTGTTGATTCGATCGCCAAGACGAACCAATAGAAGCTAGAATTTTATGCCCATGGGACGGTAGCGAAATCGCCAGGCCATATTATATTTTGAATAAGGTGTAAGGTTTGTGAAGTTAGTTCTTGTAGAGTTAGAAGCTTAGCTCTACACGAGATCTGATAACTTTTTGTCAATGCGAGCCATATTTATGGTTTCGTTTTAGCAACATTTTACATGAAAATATTTTTGGTAGGATCAAGCTTGACATCAAACGTTAGCATTTTTGTTTTTTCTACATAGAAATGTTTTGCTTATGTTACGTAATTGCATTAATTCTCGTGTATTAACATAAAAACAGTTAAAAACGAGAACCCATTACATACTAAAGTGAAACATAGCAGCACAAACCTACACTGACATACACTTTTGAGGGCACTAAGCCACTGTGCCGTGTGTGTGTGTGTGTGTGTTACCCCTTATATAGGAGTGAGCGGATGTATGTGTGTATACGTGAGATATCTGCTAGATAGGATGTGCTTCGAAAGATTAGGTACACCAGTTGTGGCAGAAACTTAGATTTTTTTTTTTTTAAGTAAAATGGACACAATCATGTTGAACTTTCTCAACTACAGACCGTAGTGATGAGACACTACTTTCTAAATTTCAAGTTATATGTTATGTACTTTAGGACATTGGCATAATTAAAACGAAAAAAATGACAATAAGGTCAATAAGTATATTGACGTTATTAATGCTACTTATTTATTGGCTATTTGTATAGTAGTTTTTTTAACTACTCAACAACTACTACTATTTCTAAGGACTTTTCGTCCTATGCAATAGTTTTACAAATCCAAGAAAAAAACCGTTTTACAAAATATCAGTGGGCTCTACTTATTGCTCTAGTATAAGTAAAAACCGCCAATTTTTGGTGTGATTATTTTCTAGGAATGAGTAGTCATTATTGGAGGAAAAAGACAGCTAAATTATTATGGAAAAAACTCAGGTCAATACAGTAGTTGTTAATTTAGTTAATTAAAAACTAACAAACTTGACAATAATGGCATATGATGTATCTTGGTGATAAGCAAAATTAACATTAAATCTTTAAAAAAAAACAGGTATTATTGGATCCGTCTGGTCCAGCAGGAGACTATTGAAGGCTGTTGATGTGATGTGATTGGGAATATTTTTCCTCAACAAAGAATAATATATTTTAAATGCACAGTGCATTTTATTTGAATAATATTAGAAGGTACACAATTAATTTAGTTCTATCTGACGGCTACGCTCATTGGTCGAATCAACCCTGACTTCCTGTTACACATTTCCGTTTCTTTTCACGAAATTCCACGGGCAAAATACTTTAAGTGAACTTACATATTTTAGAAAATTTTCTATAATGTTCTTAAGAATTTGTCTATTAACGTTGGAAAAGCTTTGTACATAAGCTAAAGTCCTTCACAATATTAGGAGGCTAACAGTATTACAATATTTATATAAATTTGTCTTTTTTTAATTAGTACATACCAAATGAACCGATGTCTTTAGGATCATCTTCATCTATCTTAGCGCAGACTCCGCTCACGACGACAAACAATAGAAACGTTCTCCACATGTTCAGAGCTATTACTACACAACACACAGCTTAATACTACAGCTGATTATGCAGAGAAGTAGAAACGTGTCGATTTTGAAGGCACGTTTTGATTTACAGTCTTACGAAAGACGTAGAGGCGGCGGAAGCTATTTTTGTGACTTTTGTCAAAGTTTTGGGCAGGCCCATGTCCTGCAGTAGATATTTTTCGACTGCAAAGAAGAAAAAGGAGAAGAATATAATGACAAAAATGCTAAGCGTAAATTATTAATGTACATTATTTATTTAGAGAAGAAAGAAGAAATTATTCATTTACAAACAAATATGCACGGTAACATATGGTATGTTTGGAACAGTTAAAGTTTGAAGTGCAGAAAGCTAAAAAATTTAATCAATTTATGTAGGTGTGTTTTGATCTGCCATAGTACAAAATAATTGACACGACAGTTCAATTTATAGTGGTCAACGCCAAACGTCAAAACGGTTGAAATTCAACTACTAGGCGATCTACGAGTATAGTAATAGTTTAATAATGAACGATCGAGTGCATATCGATACTTTTGGATACTAATTTTTTTTAAGACAGGTAAGACAGGACAATTCGATGGTTTATTACATAAGCGCAGCAGTTATGAGGGTGTTGTTCACGTACTACGAAGTTATTTAACATTATTTATGCATTTGAAATTCGACTCGACAATCTGAGCATATAACGGCCATTTGTAATCCTGATAAATTTAAAATATAAAATTTATTATTACACAAACGGATCACATCTCAGTGTGCCCTACATTATTGGATAAACAAGAAAAAATCATCCCCACTTTACTTGAAGAGGTGGCGCTTACTCTTCAAATATTTTTTTTTACGATTAATACACAGTTAATGGAATTAATGCTAACCTCACTTGCGCAAAATTATAGCTTTTTAGTCTCTAACGACCTCTACGCTAAAGCTATAAGGCTTTCTTGTTGTTGAACGAACTTGAAATAATAATAATAACCTCACACATCTCATATACTGAGTCTGATCCCAAACTAGGAAGAACCTGTACTATGGTAACCAGACTGCAAGTAAACATACTTACAAATTCTTAAATACATACATATTATAAGAAAAATTACACCCAGACAGAACAAATTACCGTGCTTTATAGTGCTTACACACAATTCTTTGTCAAGGGTAGGAATCGAACCCACGACCTCTACCTCGGTGGTGCAGTGGTAGCGTATGCGTATGATGATTTGAATGATCTGCAAATCTTTTTTTCGGAGTTTGGGTGTTTTCTATGTATAATATGTATGTATTTACAAAAAAAGTATTAATGTATTCTATCAGTCAATCTAGTTTTTATAGTACAAGCGCGGCTCAATTTGAAACTAGATGTCGTTGTGTATCAGATGTCCGAAATATTATATAAACCCAATATATCTGGCTTAGCAGTCAGAACTACTAACGACTAGACCAACAGGCCCGTCAAAATATAAATATTTTTTTTCATTGAAATACATGATACATATTTCGTTACATAAGCAAACTGCTCTAATAGAACAACAATTCACGTCTTGCGGCAGAGGTTACAAATGTGATAACCATTGTTGGTAGGTCAGGAAACTTAGAGCAGGAACAAGCAACTTGTAGGCATTTTACCCAAAAGTTTTGCAAGTCACTTCAACGTCGAAAATAGGCTCGCATGGTATTTGTTGGAAGCGTACAACTTCTAATATTTACGTAAATGAGATTACGCACGTTACATTATGAGGGTTGAAAATAATTAGGATCGGGTTTGAATCCATGATGATCTCTTGTCTAATGCAAAGCTTTAGTCAAAACTTACAAATCAGCATTCTGATGATCTCTTGTCGAATGCAAAGCTTTAGTCAAAACTTACAAATCAGCATTCTGATGATCTCTTGTCGAATGCAAAGCTTTAGTCAAAACTTACAAATCAGATTGATCATGATTGATAAAAAATAATAATAGAAGAAATGCCCAGTCGTAGCGCAAAATATTCCTAGTTACTAGGACGCTAGTTAATGCAGGATGTTTTCATCTCGTTAGGTTTGTTTGTGTCAACAACGATACTAGTTTGGCGCTTTGGCCGACTAATAGTGCGCATAACGGCTATATTGTTTCTTAATTTTTCGTAACTTCGAAGCAACTTTCTTTTACGAATCGAAAAGAATTAAATAAAAAAAAATGATGTAAGGCAATGCACCTTTTGGTCATAAAAAAACAACATTGTTATTAATCTGGGACCGCGTGGAAGCTTGTGGGAATGGAAGGAGCTCTTAGCTAGATTAGCTAAAAGTTGCTGCATTTTGAGCATATTATCTTCATGCTCTGCTATACCAGCTCTTTTCTGTTTATAAGGTTAGTAGGGAATAACAGACTTCTGATCAACCTGAATTGGATGAATTTGCACTCTTAGAAGGCCTAAACAGTCTTGTATAGTAATATATCAGTAAGTCGGATTACAGGAGCTCGTCAAGGGTGGAGTATTATCCAGCATTTTTAGTAACACAAATATTTTAGATATTATTATTTCTTATAAATTGTGGCAAACGCGTTTAATATTGTCAATATCTGCAAACTACAATAACTCTTTTCATTTGGTGGTACTCCTATACATCAAGGTTTAAAAGTGGGGATCCACAGAAATTACAGATTAAGTGGTAAAACAGTTTTATATTAACTCTTTAGGGAATGAATTTAACATAATGTCTCAAAAGTAATTTTTAAGTTATAAACTTAAAGTCCACTCGTATAATGTACTAGGACATCATCAAACGCAAAATATTTTCGTGTCACTACAGACGTTTATATCAACAGTGAGACTTTGATAGTAAATGGTGCGTTACACAGCCAAAGTATTTCCTTTACGACGCCGCACCGGATAGCCGATAGAAGTCCAACTTTGGTCCTTATTGACGTGGTGAGGCAATTCTATTCGTCGTCGCGTCGCTAAAAGTTTATTGTATTGGCAAGTATCTAACCTAATGGCGATCTTTCAAGTTGTGAAACTTGTTACTGTAGACACGATAGTCTTGTTTTTGTTTGATTAGTTAGTAGTCTATTTTCTTTAAAATGACAAGTATTTGTCAATCGGAAAACATTTTTTTTTAATAAAATAAAATAGTTATAACATCGCAAAAATAACATATTTATTGAGAAAAAGTGCAACAGATAAGTAAAAAATATACAAGTGAATAAAATATGACTTTGTTAATAGGCAAAAATGTTCAATGTTTATTCACATGTAAAAGAAAAAACATTATTAATGTAATAATTGGCTGCCCATAAAAAAACGGTTGTGAATCTATTTGATTTGACAATAAGAAAAACCCTGGTTATTTTAAATTTCTTAATATCTTTCGCTTCATACTATGTACAAAGAACCATCAACAAGAAGGCTTGTTTACCAAAAAGGAAAAGCCAAAACCATTTAGAAATAAAATAAAGTTGTTTGTGAAGGAAGATGTCGAACGATCAAGGGAAATAGAAGAAGGAGACTCATTATACCGTTTTCCAAAAGATTTGGGAAAAGGGTGGGATGATGGTCATGAAATTGGTTTGTAAGTTTTCTTAAATTAGTCACTGTATGTTGTTAAACGTCTCTTCGAAACAAAGACGCAGAACGTCAAAACTACACACAATTTGATAACAGTGTCTTCCTATACTAAGGGCCTCAAAAATCATGAAAGTATATGCTGCAAATGTTATACATACTTTCTCCATCCCATACCATCAAAATATATTTTTCTTTGGATATCAGTTGATGGATGACAATTTAGTCAAAAGGTTTTCATTCATACTTAAAACAATGTCGCTCTCGGAGACAAGTAATAGGTACTTAGATGATTGCTATTAAAGGAAAATCTATACTGAGGGTAGCTCAGGTGACCATTAATGTCTCTAAGTGCACTAGTTAATCACATTTAAACAGATTAAGCTGTTAAAGCAAACTAAAATATATGAATATCTTTTTCATTGTACTAGGACTTCAGTGTTTGTAAGATATTTCATTAAATATCAACCCTGACTTTGGAGTTGTGCGATTGAAATTGATTTGTAAAATGATTCATATTTTATCTTCCTATTAGGATAATATTTGACCTATATAACAATATAGCTAATGAAAAATCTTCATTTATATAAAATTTACACAGAGCCTTAAAATGTATGCCTTGGCAATGACCGTTCCAGGCTTATCACATATACATTTTGCATGTAGCTTACGCACCATACGTGCATACGCAAGCATACGCATTACTTACACCCAGTATGGGTATAAGTAATTCGTATGCAAATTTTAGAGAGCGTGTTAAAAAAATCATATGGAGTCGCAAATGTAATTACTACGTACCTATTACAGAAACGCTTGAACACTCTAGTCGGTTACACGATAACGATGGAAGTATACGATAATTTCATTACGTGAGCCTATTTTAAATTATATACTTATCTTTATATCCATATCCTAATAGTTGTTGTGATGAATCCTGGGGAGGCCTATGTCAAGCAGATGACGTCTTAAGCCTGAGAAGAAAAAGAAGAACATATGTTTATGTCTATTCGTAGATAGCTATGACTGTTACTTTAATTTTCTCTGCTATAATTCACTAATGTTAATATTGATTAAATGCTTGTGGCTAAAACAGCTATAATGGCCGTTTCCTCATGGTCATATTAGTTTGTCATACCAGTATGACTATGACAATATACATGTCTTCGTAGTTATAGTATGACTACAACATCTGATTAGTAAAATGATTTTACTTCCTTATGTATATATACAATATTTTATTTCATTTAAATATTTCTTTTTAATTACTAATGTATCTGCCTTTGTTGCCTGAAATACAAATTGACGATGGAATAGCGTACATAAAGAACAACTGACTTGAGACTCGGAAATTAACAAAGTTCCTAAAATATATGGACACGACTTGGTTAAATACACATCCTGGGAGACAGTGGTCTGTATATGGTGAAAGTCACAAGACCAATAATTTGGTAGAAAGTTGGCACTCCCAACTTAATAAAGAAGTAAAAAGGCGAACTCCAGTATAAATTCCGCGTTAATGTTGTAAGGAAAAAATAAAACGAAAAGAGAAAAGAGCGTACTCCTTAGTAAAAGGCCGGCAACGCGTTTGTGACTCCTTAGTTGTAGACGTTCATGGGCGGCGATGGTCACTTTTCATCAGGTGACCCGTCTGCTCGTCTGCCCCCTCTAACATAAAAAAAAACGAAATAAGCAAAGAGGCTGAAAAAGACGCCAGGAGTATATGAACCGCTATGATTTCATTAAAAATTATCAAATGGAACACATACACGGAGAAGTTTGTTTTGGTGCTTTTGTATAAAAATTACGATAAAGGTCTTCTTATTCTTAGTTCTATATTTTCTTTAATTGTTTTTACAGGAAGTGTCTAAGTCATATTATGACTACAAGGACAAGTATATCCTCGTAGTTATGCTGTTATGACAAACTAGTATGAAGACGAGGAAACAGTGGCTATTATTTGTATCGGATATTTCGTCTCAGAATGTTTTCAAAGAAAGAACGATACAAAAGCTCCTTTGATCATGTCATAAACAATACCTATTTTAACAGCGGAAAAAAGTCGTGACGATCCGAAAAAGGTTTGTAGGATGAGATAACTCTGTAATAGAGTGACATCGGAGAGGGGCACTTGTTAAGATAACGCTCCATTAACGTCCCAAAGTGGCTATTACACCGGTTTCAGTTACCGGCTATTAAAACTGCTTTCGTTTTTGGTATTTAATTTACGAGGAGGGAATATTAGGAAACTAGTAGGGCTAGGAAAGGATAAATTGGTATTAGTAAATAAGGTTACGGTACATTACGGTAATTACGCTGTCATGCTTACTTTAGATGAACGAGTAATTGTTCAAGCACTGTCTTTATCACGTTCATTGTCACAGTAAGAATGTCTCGACTGTGTGGCGTGATGTTAAATAATTTTACTGCAATATCAATAGTCGCGTTTCTAATTCATGCTCAACTTAATGCTGAATAATAATATGTCCTAGAACTTACTATTGGGTTATTGTCTGTTGAACGTACTATTTCAATTCTTGTAATAAAATTTCGGTCGTAATTCAGTTCCGATCAGCTATCGATCTCGCAACTGTCATCATAGGTATTTTAGTGGTAAAATAGTAAAACTATTACTAAGACTTGCAGATTAACGGATCAGTTTTCGGTTACATTACGGTATAATCACATTATAGTCAACTCTGGATGTTTGAGACTTTTCTGCGAAAATATCTTTTATGACAATGTGAGATCGAGAGTTGATCGGACCTGAATTGTGACCGAACTTTTATTACGAGAATTAGCTTTCTGGTTATCAATAAGAGCAGTTAATTAGGTTACGATTTCTAGATTACAAAATCTAAGGAAACTTTCCGGTAAAAGCCAGTTCAAGCTAAAGGTAAGTGACCCTGGCCTGCTTGAGGTATTGCTCTCTCTTCTCTACAATTGCCTTTCCTTTCTACCTGCCTTTTCTTTCAACACTTTTCTATTTTTTTCAACCCGATGCCTAGAGTGCCTGGTTGACGACAACAGGCTGGCCTCCTATTACGAGAATGGGACTAAAGCATTAGTCGACATAATCACATTAACAGCCTTTAACAGTCCACTGTTGGACATATGGGTTGATATAGGGTTTGTATCAAGTTTTGCTTATCTTTGACTGCTTTTAGTCCCTTAGTCAGCTCTTACGACACCCACGGAATGAAAAGGGGTGGTGACACTCTGTATTCTTAATCCGTCACTACACGGATAGAGTGGTGGACGATATAATATGGTCGTTAAATACGCCTCTGTAATACATGAACTCACAAGTTTGTTTATATTTCTACTAAATTATTACTCATCCACTACTTATGAAAGCAAATTACTAAGTAGTCACCTACGAACATCTGCTTGGCTTGATTAATTATATTGTTACCGCAGAGAACGGAACTATCCTGACTGAACCTGTATAAACCATTACCCGGTCCCGGATTTACACTTTAAATATTTAAAACTGACCACAAATGCCGTTATTGCAGGTTGATCGATACAGTTTGAATTCAACCGTTTCATTAATTAACAGTTTTTGTTCTAGTGAATGCCGATAGTTTTAGATACATTATCTATATTTTAAAATTCTTTACATAAAAGTGTTTTTAGTTTGTTGCTGTAGTGTGTTTCTGTTGTGTTATAATTGAGAAGATAAATGCTGTTTTAATTTAAATGAAACAAGACTTAAAAGTCGGCTCTTTTACTGACTGTTTTCTTAAGTGATTTTATTATGTAATTGTAAGTCATAGTAGGAACTTAGGTATTTTAATTATAAAATAAGAAAAATTGCATTTGAACGCTTTGTATATTTTGATAAGCAGTTAGAATAAAAAAGTGTTTATAGATAGATGAATAGCGAAACTTTAAAGAAATATTTTTTTTAATGATACTTAGCTAAGTAGGGGAAAAAGGGACAATGGGAGTCAGTGGGCAAAGGTGGTCAACGTTCTAACATCTAAACGAAAACTCCTAAAGAAACGAGTATTGTCCTAAAAGATTCGTTAGGTGGCAGCCTCCGAATACTCGTTTAGTACGTGTCAATAATTCACAAATTAAGGCTGCCGCACACTTTCAGTCATTTTCGATGCAATTTTACGCGTGCACAAAATAAGTGATAGGTACATTTTAATAGTAATAGTAAGTACTTAGAGTAGTTTGTTGTGCGCCTGTAAGCCTAAATTACCAATTAAATACTCTTTTTTTTTGTTTTAATGACAAAAGGAATAGTTATCAATTGGTTACTTTAACTAAAGTATATCAATATGCCGAAGTGTTTTAAATTTCACACAATTTAGCCTGCAGTGCTAAGATACTAGATCCTCTTAAATATTTGCTACCAAGGATTTCTTAAAATTAGATATTAGTCTTAATCAGAATGGTGATTCCGATTATCCGGTTTCGTTAATTGCTAAGTTTGTGATAAATTTGGCTGTCGCAAATTTACTTTGTGGTACAGGTGCACTTCACACACGGATTGTGGGCACATGCAAACTGCACAGAATGGTATTTGCCATGAGGTTACGTATGCGACAATTGTTAATCTAGGCTGGCTCTCATTATCCTTTTAGTGACTATAATTACCCTCAAATGTGGACTATGGTGGTCATAGATATTTTTTTTCAAGTTTAATAGCTATTAATATGTTATTCCAAAAGTAACGCAACTAGATAGTTTCGTTACATAGATATGTATGATAGTACAATAATTAAACTGCCATTAGAGTTAATTTTCATAAAGTTTAACTACATGTTTTGTGTTTTATATTAATTCTTGCTTAAGTGACCCTCATTACCCTCTTTTCCCCTACGATAAATTTGCTCAACGATTTTGATGATTAGATGTAATCGTATTCGGTGTATCACATAGAAACCACTATTGCTGTTTCACCATACAGGTCTGGTACCTATAACTAATACACTGACTCACACAGCCACACACTTCACACGCTTATAGCCATTAACAATATTGTTTCGAATTAAAATGTTCACTAGTCACGAAAGTTTCACACATTTGAGTTACACTAATCACGTAACAACAGATACTGTAACCCTTGATACTTTAATCCCTGTGCTAACTGCTAGCAGGTAATCGTTGGACGTAATAGTGATCGTGACGGTAGTGGAGGATTTAATGACATCCTGTTCTTTTGTGTCAGACATACTGTATCCTTTGAGATATTTGAAGTAGATTCGTCTATTAGGAACTTGAAATGTTACTGGCGGATCTAAAGGACAATGGCAGGTCCCCATACATAATTTTATTTGAAGTGAAATGACAGCGTTTAAATATCAAAAATGCCTATAACCCTTGAGAATTTATTCTTGAACATTCTCATAAAAAAATTACTAGCGAAAGAAGTCTAGGAAAAAAGATATTGGATTTTGAATGTTTCGAGGTTAAGTACTAAAATATTGTAAATGTTTTGTTTGAAACTAGATGGCGTTGTGTGTCATATATTCGAAAATATTATTCATCATTATTATTACTTATAAGCAACCCTATTTTGTTGTACAAAGTGTTAGCCGACTCTCTAAATGGGTGAAGGAAGGAAGGGTATTTGCTTGGCATGTATTGGTAAACAATAGAAAAAAATCTTCGCTTACATAGCAGGTGTACGAGTAATACTAGTCATAAATACGTAAATTATTAATAATCATTTGAATAAATGTACTTTAATACACATTTACACAAGGCGGGAGCATTTATTTAATTATTTAGTTATTCAACAGTCAGTAGTTGTGACATTATTTACTAAAATCTAAAGAATGCATCCATTATATTGAGATTAATGCACAACATTTTAAGGCATCACATCATGCATAATGGAGTAACACTATAAAAAATTAAAATAAACATATATGAGAGTTTAATACTAAACAAAAGTAAAACAACCAAATAAACTACAATTGCCTTGAGAGAAATGGTATGTAAGTCATGCGTGTAAGTGTCAAACGACAAGACTATAGTCCGTCAACGTCGTGCGCGACCGTCCTGCGGGGTGACAGACGGTGGCGGGGACAAGGTACTCACGATGTCAGCGGGTAGCGGGTGGTGTAGCGGTGTGTAGCCGTGTGCTAGAATGACGCGCTACCTCGCCCCCGCCACTGTCTGTCACCCCGCGGGATGGTCGCACACGAGATTGCCGGGTTATAGTAAGTGCGACGACGACGTATCGACATTTTAAAAATATCGATGCATGTCTATTTATATGCCGTTATCAACCTACAATGTCTTTTTCTCATCACACTAAGCAGTATATTGTTTTAGTATTTTTCTGTAGGAAAATAACGTAACTATATTCTATTTATTTTGGTGTAGCAAAAATCTTTTAAAAATAGTCAAAAATATTCTAAATTATTTCTAATTAGGTTGATTTAGTCACTACAGTACTAGTTACGGTAGCGTATGAGTAAACCCGTAGGCAGAAGCAAATTCATAATCATAATAGGTGAACCTTCGATAGATATTTAAGCCAAAGTTATAACAATCGCTTATCGATAAAACGTTCCATAATATAATAATGTCATCACGCATCTCTAGTCAGTTCGTAATGGCGATTCTGACATTACGTACTTAGGTCAAATAAAATCTTTAAAATATCCAATCTCTTATTAGACTTTTACAACACATGGCGGTATAATGATAAATCATAGAAAAAATATTTAGTAAGTTTACTGTTAGTCAATTTTTTAAACGCTTCAGTTTTAGGTAAATATGTTTCTGCCATTGTTCTTTATGTAAATCAATATTACCAGTAAAACCAATATATATGTTAAGCTTTAACGTACAATCTTAAATAGTGAAATATCCTTCGAAACCTAAGAGTGTCTCAAAGATCCAGCTTTAAGTTACATTTAGATTTTTCTTTTTCTTCGAAACAAAAAACTACAAGAGAAAAACCAACTCACGCACCAATCATTAACAAAAGAGACGTCTCTTCTAAGGTCACAGCCCGTTCACCGTGTTCAATATCTCCACCTGAACCTAGATTTATAATAAATTATCTCCTATTATCCTGAAATCTATTGCTAAACCGTGTAACCGCTCGTCGGAGTGCGTGGGACCGTCGCTACGTGCGAGCCCCGTCAAAAGCAATTGATCATTTTACATTGACGCTCAACTCAGTTATTGCGTAAACGTGACGATGCTAAATTCCAGTTAGGGTTCAGCACTTCAGGGTTAATTCCTTTCAGGTAAAGGAAACCTACTTTATATACTAAAACAAAAGATTGAAAGTCATTTACCTGTTTAGTTTATACTCAAAGTGTCTATTTTAAACTGAAAATGGACTGAATTAAAAATTAAAATATAGTTTTAGTCTAGTTCCCATTTACACCTCTTAATTCCAGAACCAGGTGAACTCCAGGTACCAAAATATAGTATTAGTATTCAAACTACATAAATTATAAGTTTCATTTGATACGACAATTAGATATAGGTAAAATCTAATTTCAAGATTAGTTTACGTAATAAATTAGGTAAAGTTTAAGGAGCAACAGACATCTGAACATATATAATTTGGGTTAAAATCATGTTCACATTATTCTGTGTTCGTATTATTAGTAATTTAGGGTAAGTTCCATACCGTAATCCATATAATTTTCATAGTGTACGAATATAATATGTATATTTATAAATATATTTATGATGTGATGTGTCGTATATGTGTATGTATACGTATATATATGTAGTGAACCGTGTACGTTGTCATTGATTACATGTAATAATATGTACACCTACCTTAGATGATTTCTACATCACCCAAAGGTTGACTGGAAGAGAATGCTTTGGGCATTAAGTCTGCCGATGTACAAAAGTGCATAAAGTTTGAAATAAAATAAAAAATAATTTATATATTACATAGCATAGTAGTTCCTACACTACGTTTGCCGAGACGCAGTCTCCACTCAGTGTAGGACGCCCACAGGCCAGGCGGAGTGACGATTTGCGTAAGATGGGTGGCAGGAGCTGGATGCGAGAAACCCAAATCGATCTAAGTGGTGTGCAATGTGAGAGGCTTGTGCCCAGCAGTCGACTGCGATAGGCTAATGATCAGTTCCGTGGGAGAGCAGTGCTTCGGAAAATACGGATCGGCTCGACTACAGTGATACCAAGGCGTCACAGAAAACTGGTGTTGAGCAAGTCTTTCATTGCTTATCACCGAGTGAGGTTCTCGAAAGCCTATCCTCTCCCACCTAATTGGATACAGGCACTTAAGGGTGACAGTACATTTGTATCTTTTGAGTTGCATGTTTCAATGGGCGGCGGTAGTCGCTTCACGTCATTAGGTAACCCGTCTGCTCGTATAACCCGCATACTATCATCATCACACATCATCAACAGTCTTTAATAATCCAATGTTGGACATAGGCCTCTCCTTAGAAAGGAAGTTTTGGCCTACGATACCCCGCTGGTCAGATGGGTTGGTATAAGGTTTGTGTCATGTTTTTCTTCTATTTGCAGTGTCGTCATCCTGCATAGTTTGCTCAATTAGTCGGCTCTTACGTTACCCAAGGGTTTAAATAGGGGTGGTGACACACCGTATTCCTTACCGTCATAATACGGATACCGTCACTACACGGATAGTATAAAAAACCCTGTACTATAAAAATATATAATAAAACAAAAACTTAGAAAAATATAGGAATAAAATAGGAATAAGTCAATAACCACACAACACTCGAAATTGTTCCATAATCCGATTAGGTTCAGTCGCTAGTAACGGTAATCTTCTCAAATACTGCCACTGTTTCCTTTACTAGTCGAGGTCAAACAAACAAAATATAAAGGGTTTACCAATGTGTACAACTGTGTGTGCTTGATGTCACACAAATTTTACTCCGGTTTAAAATTTTAGACGTAAAAAAACAGTAAGTAAATATCTTTCTTTTGACAGAGGGACTTGAAAATAAATGCTGTTGTCATTATTTTTTAATTGCATTTAACACTTTCAAATCAAATCAGTATATTCATATTTAAAGCTAATTTCTGAAGTCTTGCAGTAGCAACCGCAGCCATTATGTCACTTAAGTGTTTCATTAATGTTTTACATATATATAGACATAAGACGACTATATTTGCGGGACTTGAAATGATCCGATTTACAATAATATTTTTATTAATAAATTTATTTTTCCACCGTTACATTGTAAAACATGCGTTTAATTATTTATTACGCCTTGAGTAGGTAGATACTAATACTTTTCCTACTAGTATATTTTTAATATAAAAAAGTGTTTTTGTAATATAAAAAAATCTAGTCGTAATTTTACTTAGCATCTTTGACTAAGCGCTACAAAAAACATTTTTGTAATGAGAAATGATGATGATGACTGATGTTAAATGTGGTACGACATTTTTCAGATACCTTCAGGTCCTAGGTCCAGAACGCAGTCATTACTTTTGAGTTGCAGATATCCATAGGTAGATGATAGTCACCTACCATTAGAATCTGCTCGGCCTTCATCTTATAAAAAAAGAGTTTTTCATTAACATTTCACAGCATCACAGCAGAGATTCGGCTTAGAAATCTCAACAATCAATTATACATTACATCATATCACTTCCTTAAGCGATCTAGTAATTTAGTCGTACATTTAGTTGTTCAGATCGTAAAACACTGATTTTATTCATTGGTTTCGTCAAACCGTTGTGATATAACTGGCCATTTTGAAACGCAAACATTTTATGAAATTATTGACCACATTGTGAAAAGATAAATTCTATGACTTGGTCATTACACAAATATACTCAATGTCAGCGCAACTGACTCCCGCTACGAGTTCCACTGCCCGTGTCGCTGTAGCATGTCGATTTAGCTGCAGCTTTAACGTTTATAGAATCGGTAGAGTTATAAGTTAATTTTCATTAAAGCTTTATAAATTTTAGACCTTTGTCAATTATTTACTCTCTTTCTCAGAAAAAAAGTGTCGTGTGCCGAACGTATTTACCCATGTCACTGTGAAGGACACTATTGAGACCTGTTAAGGGGTTACAGTACTGGGGATCGTTGGTACATAGCAATCGATCGGATGCTTTATCTGTGTCCCTGGGCAAATATTTTGCGTACTCAAGGGTATGCCAAATATTTGCCATATAAATATTAATACGAATTTCACTTATATACCTAACTTTATATGAAATACCTTTTTAAGAGTTTAATGTGAACTCTGTTTCCTATCTGCCTGTCCGTGACGCTTTTACGCCTTCACCGTTATAACATTTTGATTAATTTGGTATTAGTGAACGTCGCCATACATTTAAAAAATAACTTTTTATGAAATTGCCATGAAATTATTAAATTATAATAATAATAAATATCCCAACTTTTAACTATTTTAAGAAGTAATACAACAACATACCTTATTATTTTACACTAAAAGACTGACTTATGTTATTATAAACTACGCTTCATAAATCTGCAATTGTATTATTTTGTCCAACATTTTCTTGACAAAACCGAGTAGTCATTAAGTGAAACTGTTGCCTAATATATTTCTATTCAATCTAGCGGAAGAAATTTATCACAGAATTTTATGTCCAGACATAAAAGTATGTTAGGTTCTAACTCTTGTAATTTGAGGTCAAGTCATTAAGTTGTCTTGTCAACCTGACTGACACAAAATGGGAAACGGTCTTTGTTCTTTTATATAGGCTCTTAACCAGTATTAGATTGAGAAATAAAATAGAGGACTTCATAAATAACTTATTGCCCTTGCAATCCAAAAGCAACTGTGTAGTGAAAACGATACTCTGTACCATCTTTTCCATCGGTTCAAAAAAGAGTAAATTACTGATGATGTTACCGATTTAATAAAAATTTACGATCCGTTTTAGTTTAAAAGAAGTTTCAATCAAATTGTGTTTTTTTTTTTTAAATACCTAAAACATTTAATAAATTACATTATCCAAGATGTTACTTATTATTACTGAGTACTCGATTGACAAATTAAGTATATATCTTATTTGACTTTTTATTGTATCGGCTGAATGTAATCTTGTACAGGGTTTCTCATAAAGCAATATTGAAAACGCGTCACGCAAATACATGTTAATAAAGACGTTCTTCATATTTGCTACTAACTGAACCATATTTTTGAGTAAAATAATCAAAAAGGAGTAAAGGAGAAGCAAATTGAATGACATCTTGTATCTCATTTTATATTAGCAAGCCAAGAACACGGTTCCCTTTTGGGATTATAGTATTTATTGATATACCAATTGTATGAAAGAATAAATATTATATTTAGCCTTACGTAGTCTTATTAGACAAAAAGGTAACTGTCTTGGGAACTAAAATAGTAACAGTAAACTGTCCCGTTTTAAATATGTATGCAGCCTTTTAAAAGTAATGTAGCAACAAACTAAATTGTCTATGACGGAGGGCATAAAACTACGCATATTCCTCCGCTCCAACATTGTCGCTTATCAACTCTTAAGTCTCTGTAATGGCGGCCACTTAGGCGAGAACATAGTTGCTCGCCTCATATCCTCTTAAAATCATGGATTTTAACCTAATTAATTTACGATCCAAGGATGGACTAATTTTAACAAAATAAATGTAATTAGTTACATAATAAATTTATTGAATAATTATACCAAAATACAACTTTTTTTTAAAGAACCAGAATATTCCATTGTAAGTTTTATGTGTATATTTTCAAAAAACTTAATACAGAATGCCTCCGAGGTTTTTTTCTTTTTTTTGTAGATTTAAGATAAGATTTAAAATAAAGTTGGCTGGTAGGAGTTTTTGTTGATCACTTTGTTATTTCATTTGAGGCCAGCTGTTATCGCTACTTTTACTTTCAACAGAAGTGATGTTTTAAAACCTATATACCTTAGATCTATCTAATCATTTTCCGCTTGTTCTCAGAAGTTGGTCGTCGGCAGTCCGAACCAGCGGAATTGGCGCGGAATCCTGATCGCTTTACTGGTCATCGTGGCAGTTCTAGCACTGATTGTCACCTCGGTTGTACTACTTACACCGCCTGACGAGGGCCCAAGAGTGAAAGGGAGGAGGCTAAGAATCCAGGATTTATTGACCGAAGAGTTGGAACCTGTCAGATGGAATGGGACCTGGATTTCTGGTAAGTGTTTTTAAAACCATGGTTTTTTAATGGTTTCTACTACAAATCTTAATGAAACTATTTGTAGTTCAAAAATCGTATCACACAAGTCTCAGCTTTGACCATTTTATATTACACTACCATAATGTTAAGCATTATAAATTGTACTGATATAATCAAATTTATTGGCGAGTCGCTGTTGAAGTGATTAAAAAATGATATCCAAACATGCTGCGATATTGGTTTTGCATTACACTTAGTTTAGGAATACGATTTTTCCGTATTTACTGATTCCGAAAACAAAAACAGCTTAAATTAAAGAGAATTCTAAAAGGCCACGGAATATTGCCGTGGAGACTGAACTTACAGCGCAAAATCGAATTGCGGTTTAAATTGGAAATAATGACAGTTAATAATTCGTTCGAATAAAATATACGTGAACTTTACGATGGAATTAAAATATTTAACTGTAAAACTAATAAATAAACTTAACTCCCACTACCTCTCTTTTTATTTTCTTTCACTCTATTAAAATAAAAAATATTTTGCATATTTCATATTATTTTAACACGATCAGCTTTGATATGTTTTATATATATTTGCTTTACATTTATTACTGGTGCCTTTACAGAGAAAGCTGATTCATATTTAATTTAATTAATAGTTAAATAACAGACTGGCTGTCTATTCTATTTGATGATAAATGATTAACAGCAGGTTTACCATCATGCGTTGAAATTTGATAAAAGAGAAAATTGTAAAGACGCAATGTTCGTCGTGAACTAAATATAAGTAAACTAACTAAGAGGAAATATTGAATTAAGTCACTTATACTGTTCTACAATATTTATTTTATTCAACCTGACCAGTTTCACCTTACGCTATTTTTAAAGGTTATTAATTGAATGGCCTGTTGGTCTAGTGTTGAGTAACCCTGACTGCTAATCTGGAGGCCGTGGGTTCGATTCCCATCCAGGACAAATATTGTGTGATGAGCACGATCATTTGATCCGTGTATGGGTTTAATTTATCTATAATATGTGTGTATTTAGAAATATTAAAGTATGTTTATCAGCAGTCTGGTTACCATAACACAGGCTTTGCCTAGTTCGCGATCAGACTGCCGTGTATGAAATGTGTGGAGTTATTATTGTTATTATGACAAGTCTTTACGTGTAGCAAATTTCACGAAGTGCCTTCAGTCAACAGTATAAATAGTCTAACTAAAAGAAATTTTCTCTCACACAAATCTGTTCATGTGTTCGTTAGCATCACTACATAGTATAGGTAAATGACTGGTTGGTCCCTTATCCAAGTAAAATTAAATACTTCGGCATCTATACTATAGACTTACGTCACACAATTTATTATTGAAAGACACAAAGTTCTAGCTCCATTTATTATTATAACCTATGTTATGTAATTTTAAAACCTTACTCTGAAATAAATACATATCAACCAATTTATTACTGTAGCGTAAACTTTTACGTTATAAAACGTTATTTTGTGACTCTACCTTTGAGAGGTGTTTGTAACAGACATCGTCTTAACTTTTCAAGCACTTTATTATCTAGTGCTTAAGATATTAAATACACACGCGAGAACACGAGGTATGAGATAAAAAAGAATATCGATGAAATTGATGATTAATAAATTTCATGCTGGACATCTGTGCTGGACCTGTTGGAAGCGCTGTGCAATCATGGAGCATAATATTGCTTTATTTAGTTTATTTATTGTCCGTGGGGTGACGGACTGAGAATACAGAGTGACATCACCCCTATTCATCCCAAGTGTGTCGAAAGAGCCGACTAAGGGAGCAAACTACGCAGGACAACAGCACTGCAAAGAGAAGGAAAACTTGAAACCAACCCTTCTGGCCAGCGTGGTATAGTGGGCCAAAACCTCCTTTCTAAAGAGAGGCCTATGTCCAGCAGGGGAATACTGAAGGCTGTTGATGATAATGAGCACAATATAATCTTACTAGATTAGTTGGTTTTTTCATAATATGTGATGTCAATTATCACTTGTTCATATGTTAAGATACTAATAATCCACAATAGTCAGTATCTTAAACGAGAAATAGCAGCTCACGTTACGCGTGTTATGAACACTCTTCTGCAATTTACTTAATCTTCCTAGAAATTGGACTTATATTGCTGCTGAAGTATTTTAAAGACTAAGCGGCAGTAGTTTAAAGGGCTAAGGTGTTCGATTTGCGATCGAGTGTTTGTGGATTCGAACTCTAGCCAATATACTACCAGCGTGATACCTCCTAATCTTAATGCTTAATAAGAATACTATTAATGTATAATAGTATTCTTTACTAAATAAAATATAAGTTCTATCTCAAAATATATATCAAGAATAAGCAGAAAAAATACACAGTCTCACATAAAAATAATAAATAATAAATTATTTTTGGGCATGTGAGATGTTGAGCCAAGTCACAGTCAAAATAAAATATTCCTTATGATAGCTCTGACACCGAAATGTTATATAAATCTGTCCTTTTCCGGAAAAATAGAGGAAAGTAGGCTAAAAGGTGTATGTCAAGGTTTAATCTTGTTAAATCCTTTGACTTTGTAACATCGCATCGATTTAATACGATTCAAAATGTTTTACCGTTTACATAAATATTTTAGTATTTATAACATTAAAATTTGCATATTACATAGATAATGATAACTGAGTCTTTATAATAATAAGACACTGAGATGGTTCTGTTCTAAAGAATAACTCCACAAATTGTAGAAACCCCATACCTCGCACATTTTGTGAGACACTAAGACAGACAAAAGGGTATAGGGGTATAGGTTATAGGTGAAACGGCTTATGTTATCTAAAAACATGATCAGTAGTAAATGAATAACACAAAAAATATTCACTTAACATTTGAATTAAAATGCCATTAATTGTAAACTTTCAACTTCTAAATAAATCAAGAAATTATTTTTCTTTATAATAAGTTTCTCATCCATGAAAATAATATAGGTCCTGAGTCATGTGATACTTAATAATCATAATCTTTTCGTATTAATAATACAGTTTGTTTTATTACCAAAAAAAACAGTTTTTTGCATAAATATTAACATCTTTTTTAATGTTAGAGGGGGTAGACGAGCAGACGGGTCATCTGATGGAAAGTGACCGTCGGCGGCCATCATCTTCATATAATTGAAGATTTTTAAAGAAAAAAAAAGAATGAAACACAATGAACTACAAACAATAATCTAAGATCTGCCATATCGATGTTCTACAATTTCCTAATCATAAAATATAATCTAATTATATTCAATGTTACTTTGTTCTAGAATCCCTACAATTTCTTTTTTCTGTTTTTTACTCCTTTTAATTTTAAAGTTATACTGGATCTTATTCATAGTACTTCTTGTAGTGAGAAAAACGTACATAGCGGTTATACATATACCTACAAGCGAGCTTCGAACCCTTCTAAGAAGTTCTAAGTGGTTTTACTGTTGAATATCTGAATGAGGCAGAAATTCTGTTCGCTTTTATATGCTGCAGTGAAACCGTGAATTATATTTAGTAACTTTTCCTTTGCAGTGTCTTCGTATATGATACAATTAATGTTTACTTTTTAATCTTAAAATTTGCACACGATTTTTAAATGCAAATACCACTGCAAAAATAAAGAAAACTTGAAACAAACCCTATACCCTACATCTGGCCACCATGGTATTCTAGGAAAAACCTCCTTTATAAGGAGAGGCCTATGTCCAGCACCGGACTATTAAAGGCTGTTGATGATGATGATTTATTGTCCAATATAACTTGACTTTAACTTTATAACATTTTAAAATATATTGTTTAAAAAATTTAGCTTTCCGCACTTCTTCTACGTACACATTAAGTTTTCCGAATATTTGATTATAATTTTTCATACATTTATCCAGATACTTAGCATGGTAATGAAAACAAAAATAATAAAATGGTGGTAGTAATTTCAAGAAGCCTGACCTTTACAATTGATCCCTGTTCTTTTGATACGAGCTTCTAGATTTAGTTACCTGGCCATAGTGTTAGAAGTGGGCAAACATCCTTCAATGTCAGTAGCTGAAGTATGTTGAATGGACAACATTTATTACTTTACAAAAGACGTCCTTCAAGGTACACTTAAAGATTCAAAATCTGTTGAAAACATACAACTCACACTAGTGATATTGTTAAGGTGTATGTGTATGAAAGTAGGTATAGCTATGTATGTATGTATATTTGTTGGTATGTATAAATATGTGTTTTTACGAGTATGTATATATTTATTTAATTTTATATCATTAATATTCGTTAGTTACAGGTTAAATACCTGTCAAAACTCATTGCACCTTCAACCACTACTGTCTCTCCGAAACATTTTGATCCATCCTAAGGTTGCCGGGAAGAGATTGCTCTTAGCAATAAGGCCACCCAAAATTGGTAGACATGTAATGTTTTGTACATTTCATGTCTAACAATTTGTGTACTATTTTGTAAAACGGGATACAAGTAAAGACATTTCTATCTATCTATGTTGTATATAAGTAAGTCTAAGTATTAAATAAGTCCGCGAGCATTGTGAAACACACTCAACGCTACACATATGTATTCACAGTCACAGGTGGACTCGTTTCATTAACGGTGATTACACACACATATATTCAGTACTTTCTCCGTTCAGGATAGTAAGACATGCTAACGATATATCTCACAATATTCCTTAATGTCTTAACTAAACTTTGGTTCGAGTAAATCGGTTTCGGATAAATAAAAATAAACAGTTAGCACTAGGAATGGAATAAAATCACAATTACCTGTGATAAAAATACGTTTAAAAATATAAAAAATAGTAGACCACTGATATCAGGTACAGGGACCAAGACACCAGTGGTTAGGACTCCAAAGATAGGAACCTCACTATACGAGCTATGTCAAGGAGAACTACCTTCTGCATCAAACCTTGATCCAGACGTCTAACGTGAGCCTCTTAAGTCTTCGGTAGTAGTAGTCTTCTTAAGACTCTTGAGGACTCAAGGTCGAGGCTATCAATACGTGAACAGACACGACTATCGGAACAATGATCGCCAAATTCACATTCCAATCGTGAGATAAATCCAAACATTTTATTTGTTTTTCTTTTTAACTATCACGAGATTGTCGTCATGAGGAACGGCGATATCAATAATCATTGCGCGATGCTCTAATCGATCTATCACCACAATATCAGACTTATTGGCATCAATAGTCCTGTCTGCGATAATTGATCGATCCCCATACAACGTGGCCCAACCATTCTAGAGAACTGGGTCGGGCATATACCTGTAATATGGCACCTCTAAATTCACAAGTAAATATTTAAATGCAAGCTGTTGGTGTACGATTCTAGCTTCTTGGTTGATCCTGTGCAAATATTCAGTGATTGATTGATTCCCCAGGACGGTGGCATGCCCGACAGATGTCAACCGTACCATCTTTCAGGATATTAGTATTTCCGATAGTTATTCATCATGATAACTTCGTCCATAATCGCACTAACAAAACCTTCAGTTTCTCCGAAGAGATCACCATGCCGTAGCTAAGTCGTAGATGCGTTTAAGTCCATATCCGACCTGTTTGGGCCCGATAAAACCGACCATGGAGCTCTTTGCCCTTCTATACTTCTCTGCGATTACTAGTACTAAGTTACTAAGTTCTGTAGGATTTTAATCATTAATAGGCCGCGACACCGAAACTTTCACGGGATATCCAATCTCATAACCGATGAACGTGGGTGGTGCATTCGACATGCAGCCATGCAACATGCATTCAGCAGTGTACGGAGTCTCTTGCCAAGAGCATCTAATTCAGTCTGTGTCCATCTAAGTATTCCAAAGGAATACATCAAAACCGGTTGTACATATTACCCCCTGATAAAAACTTTTAAGCACTTTTTTTAGAGGAAAAATAGCCGAAATTGCTCTTTTTATATACAGCTCCCTGGTAGTAAAATATTGTCAAAATCGGTCTAGCCGTTTAGAGAGATTACCCGGAACCAACAGACAGACAAACAAAAAATATTTAAACTGGTTTTGAGGAATAGGTATCGTGCAAAATAACCATTTGAGCATGAAAAAAAATATTATTTTGACATTACAAACAGACACTTCCATTTTATTTATTTGTATAGATTCGTCACTGACTCGCGGTCGATGTGACTACTGCGTACTTGCCTTTATCTTGCTAGCCTGACTCAAGCTCAGCTCAGCAGCACTTGTTAGAGGCCATAGATTTAAGGCCTACAACTTACAGGCCTCAAATCCTTGTGCCTTTCCATCCTTCAGGTGAGCAACTATAATTTTCACTCAGAAACACATTTATTACAGAATTTAATCAGCGGGCGTATGTACCCGGCCCGCATGATTTATGATCATCGGTAATTTACTCATTTATTTCTCACGGTAATTTTAGACCATTTATCTTGGCGTACATTAAAGGGTGATAATGCGTAAATATTTGGAGAATTTTTACAAAAAATTCTTTGTACCCTTTTTCTTTGTGAGGTGTTACGTGATGCCTCGAGCTATTATGTAATATTTCAATATGTTAGACAAGCTTAGATATTTAAGGTAAAAATGATCGTAATTAGACTGCACGGAGTACGTAGTGGTTTAAGCGGTCGCCACGCCACTTCTTGTGTGTGTGTTCAAACCCCACATGGGACAACACTTTGTGTGCTCCACAAATTGTTGTTCTGATTCTGGGTGTTCTTTGTATTCGTTTCATGTATGATTGTAAAGCCCCCCGCGACACAGAACATATACCTAATGCGGGTGTTGTAAAAAAATACCTGTTGTGGGAGAGCCATACTTATGTGCCAAATGTGTCAACTGAACCAGAGTGACACCACGGCCTCACAGAAAACCGATTTTCAGCAATTCTTGTGAATGTAAAATTTCTTCCAATCGCAGATAGAATCGGAAGGCTTACTGCGTACTTCTGTGTAGTAGTTTAGAACACGTAGACATAAGAAAGATGGGCCTTTTCTTACTACACATATTGATAGTTACGTACACCTGCGTCAAACCTCATGTTAAACGTTTAACTTTTACACTGTAGACAATGGCAGGCATATATGGGACTTTTGTAGCATCTTGCGTTTCTCATTTTAGTGATTATTGTTGTATTTATTTGTATTGACGGGCCTGTTGGTCTCGTGGTTAGTGACCCCGACTGCTAAGCCGGAGGTCGTGGGTTCGATTCCCATTTGTGATGAGCACGATGATTTATTCTGTATCTGGGTGTAATTTATCTATGATGTGTATGTATTTAGAAATATATAAGTATGTTTATCAGCAGCCTGCTTACCATAGTACAGGCTCTCTGCCTAGTTTGGAATCAGATGGCCGAGTGTGAGATGTGTGAAGTTATTATTATTATTTGGCTGGTAATATCATCAACAATCGCAGTTTTAATTACCAGAGTTTTAGAACTTTGCGTCTTTAGTTAAAAGTTATTTCAGTTTGCATAGAAGCTGTACTGAAGTCCATACTAATGAAAGCTGGCTGCCATACATGATTTGTTATACTGTCAACAAGTTAACCTAGATATCTTTCAAAACAATTAGTTCACAATTTTCTTGCTCCGTCAATTAATTGTTGGCCACGTTTAACAATCTCATAACCATCCATCATATATTACTAGGGGTACAGGATCTGCCGTTCTCCTTTATGTTATATTTTTAGATACAATTTTAATAGACATTAATACTAATTGAGTATCAAATTATTTAATAACAGCTCTGCCTAAAATCTATTTAACGTGAAATTTTGTGAAGATATATGTTGTTTCTTACTCTTTCTGTCCAGAGCGTCTAAACAAATCAGGATAAAACACTCAGGTAGTAAGTAGTAAGGTAAGCACAGGGATATATTATAGTTTGTAAAAGCACTATTTTTGATTAAGGAAAGACTGTTTGACAAAATCGTCATTAACGGCTGCGAAACGGGTAAGAGTTCTGCAAGGACTTATCGTTCCAGAACCAAACACATTTTAAAGAGTATAAAGAAAAAACTATTCCATTTATAATATCAATGTAGAACTTTAGGATGATTTTCTCTTTGAGATTCTATAGGGTGAACAGATAGACAAAATTGAGACAAGTGAATTTAAAAGTATCCAATCCGTACAAAGCACAGCGATTGTTTTCTTAAACGTAAATCCATTTCTACTACAATAGACAGACAACAACACACAGACAGACAATACAATAGATATATATGTTGTTTCCCGTCTCACACATTACAGTAGAACACGCCAAGGCACTTCTCTCAATTAAGAATATAATTAAAATGCAAATGGATGACTTCTTTCAAAGGCCAAAGAAATTGTTAAGATAAGACACCGCTTTGTACTTGAAACTTAGCTGTTGTATTGCTAAACTCTTTGCAATTACATTAGCATGAAGTTTTGTAATTACGAAGTTAGCCGCCAAGTTATCTGTAATTAAAATTTAAGTATTTACTTATTTTATATCTTAAAATTTAATAAACGTTTCGGGTAATATTGAAACTAATATAGTTATAAATAAATTTGATGAAAATGTGTTTCAAAGGACTCAAATTAAAATAGTTTAGTTTTACTTAAGTATCTTACGATTACTAAGATTTTCGCGTCTAAGTAAATATCTTTTTTAAATTAATCAGCGACACTTTTTCTTGACCTCCCATAAAAACCTACTTCTTGTCAACCTTAGTTAATGAAAAGCGGTGACAATGGCAAATAATATGTGTTATAATCACCACTGAAATGCGCTGATGCTGTGTTCATATGACAGTAAATTATTAAGCAACTCCAAAATACACTGATGTAAAAATATACTTACTAGATTTAGAATACAGTGGAGGTCTACGTTAAACAATTGTAGTAAAACAATTAAAAAACGAGCAAACGTCTTTTGATCTCAGACATAATATTTATTCATAGAAACGAAACTTGGCTTTAAAAGCTTTTGCACTGTTTGTTTACAAACCGTAATGGCTCCATTGAAAGTTTGCACCGATTGAACGAATTGAAATTCGAAGACAGGAAATGATGTTTATAGTAAGAGATTTCTCAGATATGAAATAAAATGTAAAAGATAAACTAAATACTATAGCTATATCTAATTTAAATATCGTTTTATGAAATTACCACCCTCTCATGATTTATTAATCAGTAGGTATATTCTTAAAACGAACAAACAATTATGAAAATATAATTTATTTATAATGATCTAGCGACGACCGGATGGCCGGTTCATCATTAGTGGTTTGTGTAACGGACTGCTATTCCAAAATTCGATTCCCGCTCAAGAATCTCAAACATTTGTGGGCATGAACATTTAATATGTGATTTGGTCTGGGTGATTCTATGTATAATATGTATGTATTTACAAAAAAAATATGTACAAAACGTAAATGAAATGTACAATAAAATAAATAAATAAAACCTAAAAAAATATTTCACAGTCTCAATGTTTTTTTAACATTTATATATTTTAATATATTTAAAAAACAAATATAAGTTTACCCGCCCCTGGTATTGTAATATTTTGTCTTAACAAATAGTAAATACGAAACGACACAGAGGACCACATTCCACTAACTTACTACCTCTACTACCTTACTATTCGCCATATCCATTGACTGTAGTAATGATTTCAATTCGCCATTATATTTACCAGGTTAATAAACAACTCCATAATACTGTCTGAAACAGGTTATATTCAAACTTTTAACGGTAGACAACAATGTATTATTTAGGTAAATGTTTCAGACATAAATTAATATTGAAAAGTTTAAATTAATTAACTTTTGAAGTTGAAAGCAGCCTGTTGAATGGAAAATAAATCTGTCATCTGAACAATTCTGGGTTTATTTAATTATTTTAAGTTCGCCTAGATTTCAAATTTGCTTTTTTATTAAAGGTTGTAAAGGATAATGTATTATAGTTTAGTAAAAGCCTTTAAAATCCAAATATAACAAAAATATACAGGGGCTAGGGATACGCTGCTGTAAACGAAGACAGATGAGACTACTAATGATACCTTTGATCATTGGTTGGAAAAAAAATTGATAACTAATCACGCTTAGATACGCAAAACATATTTAGATACATTAGTTTTAAGATCACATACATATGTTACGAGTACTTAGTGACTACTAATGCAAATACATGCATACAAAGGATGATGGACTGGCGACCGGGGCAAGGTAGCTTGGTGTAAAAGTAAAAAAAAAAAGGTTGGTTGCGGAGAACGGAGAATCAAGGGTTGTGGTGCACGATACGAGTGTAAATTACAGTGGATTTCAATAAGCTGATTAATTGATCGATTAATACCTACATAAATATTACACTAAACCAGAGCTTCTGGCAATATAACAAATTTAAAGGAATAGCAGAAATAACTTAACCATTTTCCTGGTATTTTCCGAATTTTATTTTATGTCGCCGCATTGTGTAACACTGCATTTTGTCTGATTTTTTTTATTACTGGGCTCCTGCGTAATGCTAATTCTCTTTGGGAATGTAATCGGGAACGGAAGAAGATAAGTTGGACCGATGGAAATGGATAGGGCGATAGAGCGCTTGAGCTGGACTGAGATTGACCTTTTAGAGTGAGGATCTAAAGTGAGGATGTAACGCTTGCTAGAAGTAGTTATAATAAAAATATGACTTATATCCTGTATATAAAAAAATAACCGTAAGTTTGCTCGTCTGCCCCTCTAACAGAATTTTTAAAAAACCAGCATGTAGTTCTCCCACGAGCTTTACTAATAATACTATGCTATACTATACACTACATGATTTTTTTATGTCTGTATTTCCATTCTTTGTTTTTATATTCTTCATCGTTACTTTTACAATTATTTACAAATAAAGTGTGATGTATAATCTGTTTACTTTTAATTCTCCATAATGATTTAGGTAATTAAGCTGTACAAAATTAAATACAACTTTATCCATAATCCAACGGTCCGTACCAGGCGCGCATAAAACCGTAGAGCTACCGCATAATTTAATACAACCAACTAGTTTGGTGTTAACAAAGACTAATTATGTCTAGTTTAAATTAAAACTTATGATTAACTAGTTTTGTTTTCACGTGTAACTTCTATATAAACGAACATATTATTATGTTGAACATATGTAGAAGTTATGAATTGTCCTGAACCAACATAAAATTAATTAGCTAGCTGACAGTTTAGGTAATAAAGTGTAGTGTAGTTAGTCTTTTATGTCCACCACCTGCTTTTAATCTTACAGCTAATCCCAGTCGTTAGAGATGCAACTACGTTGCACCTCTAAACTTTATGGATTCTTCTAAAACAGTACGAATATTAAACTGATGACAGTTTTTTTATTATAATAAATTCTAAGTTATATGTCTGGATAATGAACTCTAAATATAATATTCAATTTAAATACAGATAGATTCTCTTACAAACCATCACACAAATAAATCCTACATTACATACACAGTGGCCTTATAAAAAAAAAACAATTTCACTTTTATATTTATTTCATCATAAATATTGCTGTTGCACTTCCTATGAAACTTGCGATATATCTGTTTTCTCGTAATGGCCAGTGTATTTAAATAAGCAATATTGAATAAATATCTATTAACATCTATAATCAACAGCTATTTTCGTCGCAGTGCTGTTGACATTCGTAGTTTGCTCCCTTAGAGAGAACTCTCTTACGAGAAACACAGGATGAATAGGGGTGCTGAAACTCCGTATTCTTAATATATACATATAAATGTTATGAAGTAACCAATTTTACGGTTTCTTGACGATTTTTCTTCGTACTTCTCAAAAACAAAGAAAATTAGTTTTTTCTCATGTAGGTATGTGTAATGGGGACGACCAACAAGTTTTGAGTCCAACTGGGACCTTCTGTTAGGGGGCCGAGCTGCAGCGTCGATATCTAATACCCGAGATTTTTTTTATATTTTCGGTTAGTGACCCTGACTGCTCAGCCTAAGTTCGTGGGTGGGTGTAATTTATCTATAATTTGTATGTTTAGATATATATAAGTATGTTTATCAGCAGGCTGGTTACTACATACAATCTCTGTATAGTTTGGGATCAGACTGCCGTGTGTGATGTGTGAAGTTATTTTTTTAAGGTTCAGAAAGAGTGTTTTTGTTTCATTTTGTAACGTCCCGTATCGCATCGCTAAGCTTCGTTCTGCTTCGTTTTTTTATGGTATAAATGGGCAAACGAGCAGATGGGTCACCTGATGGTAAGCAACTACCCCCGCCCATGGACACCTGCAAAAAAAACACCACCTTTATTTTATTGGTTTACATTACCAATTTATATCAATATGAATCATACTTTCATTTTAAATTACTGTTATTTTGTATGATTACAGCCACTAACTAAGAAACATTAAAATCTCCATCACTAAGTTTCCGTTAAGCACGCTAAAACCTATTAAAACTTTATTAGTCATTTAAAAACCATTCCGTCTTCGTTTTTGTTATTAACTCCCCAGAATCACGAAACGGCCTCTTGATTTTTTATTTAAATTACTGAGTAATTTGTCAATTTGCCTTTTAATGTGAAATTCCGAATTGTGTTTAGTGATTTATGTAATTATCGACCGACCGACCGACCGATCTATCTGTATTATAGATATTTATATCCTACTTTTACCTTCTGTTCTTAACTTTATCCTACAATACACTTAGAATTTCATCATATTTCATTTCCAAGTAAATTCTAAAATTGACGGCATAATTTGCGGTCAATTTTAGAATTTACTTACTTTGCAAGAGTTATACTAAATCACTTCTACACTAAAAAATTTAGACATGATTGAGAAGCTCTGTATTTGTCATACTTCTTCATTGGCATAAATCTATACTTCTATACTAATATTAAACGGGTAAAGTTTGTAAATTTGTATGTTTGGGGTAATCTCCATTACTACTGATGCAATTTTCAAAATTCTTTCTATGTTATAAAAGGTATATTATAATTAATATTATTTGACGGGAATTAACGCGATCTCTTATTTAGGGTATTACATACCTTTGGTTTGCCTGACGTTTCGACCAGGTTGTCAGCCTGTGACCACGGCCGGTGCAACCTGGTCGAAACGTCAGGCAAACCAAAAGTTTAAAAGGTATATTATCCTGAGTACTATTTATTTATATTTATAGTCTACTATTTACACATGGGTAGAGCGGCAGGCTAAAGCTATTATTGTATAAAACGGTTTGTTTTTAGAATGTAACAATTTTTTTTTATATACATTTAATTAGCAAAATGAGCATCCTTGGTATCCCAATACCAATTTTTTTTTCATCCAAAATGACATGATTTCATTCATGATTCATGAATTATATTGTCATCCTTTGATGTAACCACTTGTCTATCTACCCACTTAAATTAGATGATACGGTTTGTATAATTGTAATAAAACTTCATAAAAAGATAAGTTAAATGAATATTTTATCTATCTTGAAAATATACAGTAAATACAACGTCTAAAAATAGGGTTCCAAGGCTGTAAGTACCCGTAGGCTCCGAGTTCTTCCGAGACGATTACAATTCGCAATGTTAGCAAATGGTACAAAAAATCTTTACAACCTTAACCTTTTATTAAATAACCTCAAACAGCGAACAAAGTAAATTGCAATTAAGGTTGCCTTAATAAAATAAGTTTGCTTAACTCAAGTAGAAGAAAGAAAAACTATCTAGTACAATATATATACAGACGTACAAATTACATTTGTAGCAAGTTGTTTGCAGTTTTGAATAAATACAGGTACGAATGGTGATAGATTGTATGAAGAAGCAGATATGAGTTTAGGATTGGCAACCAAGGCCATTAAAAATTGCGTCTTTTTAACGTAGATTTCTTAAGTCTTTCCCATGTAGACTCCTTCCGTATGGTAATATATTAAGAATACGGAGTGTAACCACCCCTATTCATCCCGTGGCTGTTGTGAGAGCCGACTAAAGGAGCAAACTACTCAGAGAAACAACATTGCAAAGAGAAGGAAAACTTGACACAAACCCTATACTAACCCGTTAGGCCAGCGTGGTATATTAGGCCAAAACCTCCTTTCTAAGGAGAGGCCTATGTCTATCAGTGTACCATTAAAAACTGTTGATGATGATAAATGTAGACTTGTTAATTAACCGCTCATCTTAACAAAATGCCAAGGAATCGCAGAAAAAAACAGAAAGGCCTCTGTTGTTTCTACAATAAGGTGTGTATTTTTTTTATGGTATAATGGACAAAAAATCAGGCTGGTCACCTGATGGAGAGTGACTACTGGCACTAATGGAAACCTACGTCTAAGGAGCCACAATTGCCGCAATTCAGTTAGATTGCTAATCCTAATTTATAGTATTATATAGTTGATAATATACTCGTAATTATAAACGGTTTTAAATAAGGGCTTGATGAACTTTGAATAGATTTAGAACGGAAAGAAAAACAATATTGAAGGAATGTCACACAAAAGACATTTTGATTCTCATTTCATAAGAACTAGCTTTTACGTCGGATGGCCTCTGCACAAAGAATTTAATAAATAACGTAGCCTCGTGGCCTGTCAGAAGGCTCTAATTTCGACGTCACTTTACAACATTAATTTTCTTTTTTAGTAAATGCTACGACAGCCCAAAGAGGATGCGTAGTTAATACTTAATTGTTCGTATCCGAACTAGTGGTGTGCTTGTATCCGTATTCGCGGATATCAGAGAAAAAAAAATCGTATCCTTCAACTTTTTGGTCGAAACGAATCTTTTAAGTTGAAATTGCAGATTTCGTGCTGAAATCAAATTAATTTTTAATAAAATAATTATTAAAAAATACGAACATTTTAAGTCAAAACATATCTTAAAATTTAGTCCCGAACGTCAACTGTCATTATCACACGACACTTCAAGTTTACATATATCCGAAACTATTCGACAGAGAACTTGAATAACCGACATCACACGGAGAATTAGTGTGTTCAGGTGGAAGAGGGCCGGTCATGTCTCCAGGCGGACTGATGGTCGCTTGAGCCGACATGTGCTAGAGTTGAGAACACGATTAGGCAAACGTAGTATAGGGCACCCTGCGGCAAGATGGACAGGCGACTTGAGGAAAATGACTGGCAGCGGATGGATGCGGACTTCCCAAGACCCTGATGGTTGGCGCTCTTTGGGGAATGCAATTTGGCAGTGGACGGCAATAGGCTGAGGATGATATATCCGTCCTGTGATCGAAGAAGCCTCTAAGAAAGGGACAATAATATTTTACCTTAGTAATGTGCTGTTATTGTATTTTCTAGGCTAACAAATGTGAAAAATAACACTAGCTGTTGAAATATAAGATCGATAATTAATTTGTATAATGCTTCCATTTGCTTTTTCATTTATTTTTTAGAACGCATTCATTCATTTATTTTTTAAATCGGTTGTGAATGATGTAAAAAGACTATATTACGAGTACAACGTGGAACGAATTCTATCAAAGTTATTATTTAATACATAAAAACTAAATCTCGTACATTTAAGGCCGTCATTTAAGTGAAACCTTCATAAAAAGAAATCTATTTTACTGTTCTGTATCAAGTGGCTTATTTGCAATCTCGTTCATCTAAACCTAATTTTATTATCCAAAAAAAGTGAAGTGAAGAATGAAGTGGGATCAGCTCTCCTAAAATATAATTTTAATTAGTTTTTATTATTGCTCTGTTATTTTTGCAGTGCTGTTGTTTTTTGACTCTACTATTCGTGATCTCCACCATAATACCTATATCTCCTTCAGTAGGGGGGAGAGAGATAGATATTTTACTTTTACCTGTACTTGCAATACCTTAACAAATTGTTGAATAAATTTAAAACTATACCTTGTGGATCTGGGTCGGCGTTATATTAAAACTTTTAATGAAAATGAAATACAATGTTTATTCGTCGCTGAACATTGAATGTATCCATCGCCACAAAACGTTTTTAAAGCTCTTAAACGTCTGAACGTAAAATGTTTTCAACAAACTTTTATTATTTTTAAACAGCCAATTCAACAGTAAAAAGTTTTATTTCAATTTGAAGTATCCACAGGAAGTTAGTTATCATTTTGAATTCATACTTATATATAATAAATGTGAAAGTAAGTTTGTTTGTTTGCTACGCTTTCACGCCTAACCGACTATACCGATTTTAAAATTTTTTTCACTAATGGAAAATAACACTATCAGCGAGTAACATATGCTACTTTTTACCGCGATAACCAACGCGGACACAAGCTAGTATTAAATAAAAGAAAGTTTGGAATAAATATTTATTGAAAGAGTTCGATGTTAGGCTATGCACAACGTGGAATCGATTTCAGTTTTCCGTTGTCTACTCTAGTTACGTAATCTACTCTAGTCTACTCCCTAACCTCCACCGCTCTCGAAGTATTTAATGAGAAATTAATGAAACAGGCGTAGTTTTTGAGAGCTAGTAATGCAGTGTTGGGTAGCACATTAGAACGGGGTCAATCAAAGGAATAAAGCAAAAAGCAGTTGTTCTCGACAAGGCCGGTGTAGTGAGGAGTTTCCTGTCCTTGGAACCCTAATCACCGGTGTCTTGGTCCTGTATCAGTTTTTTTAATTTTTAAATATGTAAACACAACAACAACATGTTGTACACCAGATAAAAGTGTCCAATAGTATGAAATAACAACAGCACTTTATATAATTACTTTTCGCATTATGGAAATCTCTTATAAGTAATGATGGCGTACATGAAGTTACGCAAAATGTAGTTTGATATTGGCGTGGAAAATAATAACAAATTTAATGTTAATCAGCTGGAAGTCACATTAGTCTTGTCTCTTAATTTAATTTAGCATATATTAATATAATATTTCCAACATCTAACACACAACGCCATCTAGTTTCAAACTAAGAAGAGCTTGTATTATTAAAGCTAGTCTGACTGATAGAATACACCCAAAGTCCGAAGCAAATATTTGCAGATCATACAAACATTTGGCCCGACCTGGGAATCGAACCCGAGACCTTAGGATAGCAGTCAGATACGTTACCACTGCACTATCGAGGTAGTATAAGTATTGTATTTAAACGATATTAAATACAATACTTATTAAAGAAATAAAATCCAGTTTAATATAAACCCATCAGGCAAACTGCAACACCTCCCTTATTATCACGCTTCACTGAGAATTCTTTTGATACGGCAACGCATATACTTAGCCATGTATGTAATTTACAAACTTAAGTCCAATACTTTGAGCTCGTACGGTCCAGTACATTTGCACCAGCTGGAAGGAGGTCGAGTAGTAAATTACGAAGGTTTTTTCTAAAATTTTGTGGGCATGATGTTTATTTCGGAGGCGTAAGAGGAAAATGTTCATAAAGAATATGGAGGGTTTAGTTTGTTACTTTTAAACAATATCGTAACCTTTTAATCCGACTGCACCGGGAGGGTTATATTTTTTGAGCCAATGTATATATATTTCTTTGACAAACTCTGTAGCCTGAACGGCTATTAATCGATCAAGAATCATTAGATTCGTCTTATTGTGAGATACACTAGGTATATGAATATTATAAAAATTAAAATGGCCGGTTTGTAATTTAAGTAAACATTTTCACGTAGTCGGTTTTCATTGTTCTTTTTTTTTCAATGTTAACTCGTTCCGCTTTATATCTATTAACAAGAAGAAATTAAAAAAAAAAGTTAACAAAAACTTTAAAACACGCTTTTTATAGAAAACCAAAATAAAAAATAGAATAAAAATTTTGATAAATTTGAAAAATGTGTATGTAACATGCAAGTTTTTTTTTGTCTTCGGTCCTCGATATATCAACAAAGTTTGAACGAATTCTGACCGTTTAAAGTCAGTCAAAATCACGCCCAAAGGAGTCGGTTATAAACAAACATACAAGTGAAGCTAATATCAAGCGTGTAATAAAGCGTGTAAAAAGACAGAAGAGCTTGTATAAAACTAAACTATGCTACCTTCTCCTGTTAGACACTTCTGTTAAAATGATTGACAAGGTATTACCGCTTTTCTTCCACTGAATCAAGAAGGTTATGCCTGTATAATAAGTGTTCTAGATACGTCTGAATTTTATTCAGAGTACTGCATCATTAATTGAGATCGTTATTCTTTTATTCAGAGTAGTTCTTCATGAATTACGATACAAAACACATCAGCATGTCATCAGGATTTAAATTTCAATACTGCCTACCCATTCAAGGATACAGGCGTGAACATATGTGTTCATTTATGTGGCAATGGTTTTCCGTAAAATGAAAATCTTCGGTACTACTGATCCGATGTTGGCAATTTTTTCACTGTTAGAAAGGTGTATTGTGTTGTCAGGGAGAATGCTACTTTTTACCGTGATGGTCGACATAGAAATGGGAGTCGCGACTAAAAACTTGTATTATATAATTATGTTTACGTGAATTAACGTGCTGACGATAGGTATTAAGTACATACCTTTGAATTGCCTGAACTTTCGACCAGGATGCACTGGTCGTGGTCACGTGCTAACCTTAACCGACTTTGACCGAGACTGTTTTGTCTTCAATTATTTTTAAATTTTATTTTAAAACATTCTTCACATACTCGTACATGTATGAAACATGTCGTTGGGTTACTTGGGTCAAATAAAAATATGTAAAGAATGTGAGCCTTTTCAGACCCGATAAAATTTAGATAATTTGAAAATTTATTTTTGTGTTTAGTGCCAGTATAACTTTAATTTCTATTTAAGTAAATTGTGACACATAATATATTCATCTATATAGATAAATAGGTAATCCATATATATAAAACTGTTAAATTGGTTTTTGTACGCTTCAAAAACTCAAAAAGTTCTGCACAGATTCAGCTTATATTTTGACACGATATACAGCACGTTTCAAAGATGGTTTTTACTATATTTGGTGTCAGTTTTGTGCCGCATTTCTCAACAATTCAACAACAAAATGCTGCAGAGAAGCGTAGTGTCTTATAAAAAATATGACTAACTTCGAATTGGTGTTCTTTTTTCTTTTGAGAAAAAGAACCCTAAAATAAATTATTAAATTTGTGAACTCTTACCAACCCTACACTTTTTATATATTTAATAAAACATAGTTAGCTCATAAATTAGGAAGCTTATGGATTAAGTTTTTATGACCTTTGTGAAATAAGCGCACTTGCAAAGAAAATGTAATGGTCAATTTGGAAGTAAAAGACTGCGGACTTTTTGATTGCTTTTGGGTGAGTTCTGTTTCATTTTCGAGGAAGGTCTAGGTTGGAGGTTGTTGAAACAAAGCTTATACGTGTATGTGAGATTTAATGGTAAAGTTCAATTCCTTATGAAAATTCATTAAGTTGTATTTTAACAAGGAGAAATGTTATCAAATTCTTATATTTAATGATGCCAGAAAACACTTGTGACTTGTACAACATTGAAGTACATAATCAGGACAGAGGGTATTATTTCTGCATATTTCAGAGAAAAAGAAGAGTACGTTTTATCCTAGAACGTTATTTTTATCTTAGATACGAAGTTTTTTAAATATATCGGCATACATTTTATCTACTCTGCTACGTGATATTATAAACTGACCCATAAAATAAGGTACAAATTCTTCCCTGTTTTATCGCAAAGTGTACTCCTATAAAACTGTGGTCTTGTCTTTGTCAAGAAGAGTTTATTTTAGATAAATTTTATTTTAGAACATATTTCAGCTTTCCGAAAATACTCGTTACATTGAAAAATTAAGGTTTCTCGGAATAGAAAATAGCCTATGTTTAACGAAAGCCGGTAAATAATTAATGGCCATGAACAACGGGGGTTTACTCATGTAATCGTAACATGATAATATTAAACCTTGTTTGGGGGGTAATTTCCAAGAAATATTCTAGTTAATGCAAGCCAAAGCACTTCTTACATATTTGAATCGTTATCATAAAACTGGATGAATTGAAATAGGAAGAGAAAAAACTTCTAGCAAACTTTAGTCGCTTAGTAACATTGAGGGGGATATTTAAATGTCCAGGTTCCGCAGGAGGCGTCGCCGCCCCGAAGATGCGGCAGCGAGAGAGGCGGAGCTGTTAGCAGGTTACAGGGTTGCCAAGAGGACCCTTCAGGCAGCGATAAAGCGGGCCAAGAGCGAGGCCCGCCGCGAGATGCTGGAGACACTGGAGCGGGATCCGTGGGGACGCCCCTACCGTATGGTTAGGGGCAAGATGCGCCCATGGGACCCGCCGCTAACACGGTGTCTTCAGCCAGAGCTGCTTGAGAGGGTCGTTGGCTCCCTGTTCCCAACGCGAGTGGTGGAGCATACTCCGCCACAGATGACTCCGCCTCCGGCGCTTGAGGCGCCTAACGTGGATGACGACGATGTGCCTGAGGTCACTGGGGTGGAACTAAGGGTGGCGGTGTTACGGCTTAAAGCTAAAAACACCGCCCCGGGACCCGATGGCATTCCTGGCCGAGCGTGGGTCCTGGCCTTAGTCGATGAGGCTCTCGAGCCCCGACTGCGAGGGTTCTTCAGCGCATGCCTCGAGCAGGGCCAGTTTCCGAAATTGTGGAAGACGGGGAAACTGGTCCTCATCCGAAAGGAGGGGCGCCCGGCGCACTCACCGTCCGCCTACCGGCCCATAGTGTTGCTTGACGAGGTGTGCAAGCTCTTTGAAAGAGTGATTGCAAGGCTCCTCGTCAAGCATCTACGTCAAGCCAGTACGGTTTCCGTCAGGGGCGCTCCACCGTGGATGCCATCATGCGCGTGAAGGCTCTGGCGGAGGAAGCAGTCTCCCGGGGCGAAGTGGTGTTGGCGGTGTCCTTGGACATCGCCAACGCGTTCAACATAGGGGACAGGTCATCATAGGGGAGTGGAGGGAACGACTCGGGCAACCGAGCGCCGGGCACGCCGTCATCGCGTCGGTAAGACCCGTTATGGAGGATTGGCTCGAGAGGCGTCACGGGACCCTCTCATACCGACTGACGCAGGTGATCACTGGGAAGGGATGTTTCGGGGATCACCTGTGTCTGATCCGCAAGGAGCCAACGCCTGAGTGCCACCACTGCGATGGCCAGACCGTGGACACGGCTCTCCACACGCTGGCAGAGTGCCCGGCGTGGGTTGAGCAGAGGCGAGACCTCGTGGCGGCCATCGGAGTGGGAGTTCTCTCGCTCCATAGCCTGATTGCGGCTATCGTGCGGAGCGAGAGTGCGTGGAACTCTGCCGTCTCCTTCTTCGAGCAAGTTATGCTCGCGAAGGAGACGGCGGAGCGGGACCGGGAGAGGTTTAGGACTCTCCCGGCCCGCCTGGCCCGGGAACGGGCCAGGTACCGCAGGCGACTCAGGCGACGGAGGTCGCAGAACGCCCTCCGTCCTCCATAAGCGCAGGCCTGGGGGTGACAGGTGAGGCCATCTGTCACCCTAGCAGAAGCAGGCCGGGGTGGCGGCAAGCGCGCTGCGAAGCGCGCTCGCTTCCAGGGAGCACCGGGAACATGGGGTTCCCACACGGGGGGGTCGTCTACTCGTCTGTAGATGATCCGAGGTATGTCGGGGTACAAGGGACTTCCTTTCTAGGGTATACCTGGTTCCCCGGCTATTAGTACCCGAGACGGCGTGCGGTTTTAGTCGGTTCGTGTCCGACATGCCACCGACGGGTGGTATCCGAGGGGATTTCCGCACGGAAAAAAAAAAAGGGGGATATTTAAATGTTACTGACATTTAAATATCCCCCTTTTTTTTTCTTTCACATAATACTTGTTAAAGACCAGCAGCAGCATAAGGCTTATATAAAGATGCTCGAGGTGCACTCACATTGAGTACGCGGATGGCGTAGTGGTTTGTGTAACGGACTGTTACGCCAACGGTCGCGGGCTCAAGTGGAACATTTCTGTGTGTCACATGAACTTTTAATGTTTAATTTGATATGGGTGTTACTATGTATAATATGTAGGTACATATTAAACATAGTAACGTATGAAGTAAATAGAACTTTTTTTTTTGGAAATACATAGGTTGTTTTCCAAAAAAAAGTTACATACATATTTATATCAATTGTCTAGTACCCGTATTAAAAGCTCTGCTTAGTTTGGGACTAGATAACGTTGTGTGAATGTCAACCACATTCACTATTATTGATATAAATATGCCATGTTTAATCAATAGACGATTCCTTTTTAAACAAAAAAAAGGTTCTACTTACAACATATGCAATTGAAATCTGTAATTGTACATACTACACATCCTTTTTCAGTTTCAAGTAGGATACTCTTCTAGTAAGTCAATAGTGAGTTAATCTAGCTAAGTACATAAAAGTACATGGCCTATGTCAAGATGTAAGTTTAACTCGCAAGTATTTAAGTCGCCTTAGGGAATTTATTTTAGTTCTAAATGCAACGAAAATCATCGTACAGTTGAAAGGTTTTTAATTACACCATTTTTAATATTAAGTTAGTAGCTAGTTCTGTGTCTAATTTAGCCATAGGTAATATGTATGTCGGGGGTCGTCTACTCGTCTGTAGATGACCCGAGGTATGTCGGGGCACCAGGGCCTTCCTTTCTAGGGTATACCTGGTTCCCCGGCTATTAGTACCCGGCGAAGGCGTGCGGTTTTAGTCGGTTCGAGTCCGACATGCCACCACGACAGGTGGTATCCGAGGGGATTTCCGCACGGAAAAAAAAAAAAAAAAAAAAAAAAAAGGTAATATGTATGTATTCATCCGTGTGGTGACGGTTAAGAATACGGAGTGTGGACGAGTGGAGTCAATCAGTGAGCTATTAAAGACCGTTGATTGATGATGTATGTATTTAGAAATATATAAGATTGTTTATTTAGAAATATATGAGTCCGATTGACGACAATGGGCTTGCAAATAGGGTTTCACTTACCTAATGTTCCCTATTAGGTAAGTGAAACTACAGTCGGTATAATGTGGTCGTCTAACGCCTCTGTTTATCTCTCTTCGGGAGAAAAGTCGTGACTCGAAAGGTCGAGTGGTAAAATACGAAGTTTTTTTTCGGAAAATTTTGTTGGCATGAAGTTTATTTCGGAGGAAAATGAGGAAAATGTTCATAGAGAATATGGAGGGGTTAGTTTGTTACTTTTAAATAATATCGTGTAGAGACCGGGTAGAGACCCCAGTACAGCTGCACCACCGAGGCAGTTAACTTGAACAATCAAACTTTTTAACAACTAAGTGATTGTAAAATTGTTATTCTATTCTTAAAGACTTAAGTTGGCCTCGACATATTTGAATAAACAGTATTTGCATAACGATACTGTACAGAAAGTCCATTCTGTCCCACCTATTGTCAATTGTGAGTCGAGTACCAAGGGGACTATTCGATCTCCAAAATAAATTGCGAGCTAAGCAATATTAAGTCCTGTACATAATTATAGTGAGAGAGAGTATATAAATATTTCGGTTGAAGGAAGGAAAACAAACTACCACTACTACTTAATGCTATACATAAATAAATTAAGGTTACAAAAATAAACTTTAAAAAAACACTCAAGTGATTAGAATCTTCATAATACATAATCGTATTGTAATTAACAAGAAAAAATATAACTTTTATCCAAACAACTATTTACAACCAATACCTAAAAATGAAAAATCTAAATTATAAAATTGAACTTTATTTACAAACGACTCGTAGATTTATTGAGTCCAAAAGATTAATTAGTATTAATAAGTTGTATTCTGAGGCCTGAAACTACTCCAACAAGTTATACCATGCAAATACCAAAATATAACCTAACTAGGCTAACCCTACTATATACACTATATCTATTGCATTCTATTTATGAAATATACCATATATTATTCTTTATATATAAAACTAACTCCCTGAGCAATTTTTTCACAAACCGTTTTGCTTCACTGGGCACAAGCATTCGTCCGTGACGTATTCGTTCGACTTGCTACAGACGGTCATAAGACTAAAAATAATATAACTAAACCATACGAGCAATATGTGTTTTGAGTGGAACAACTTGCTTATTAAGGTTTAGTATCGGGGTTTTTTAAGAGTTAAACATTGTGGTTAATTTTTAGGCCTAAGTTTTACGTGTACTTTGCACTGAGGCATTTTTGTGTATGGTACAGTTGACGAAATCAAGGGATACAAGTACGTTCCTGCCCTTTTGAGTGTCCCCAGTGTTAAGGAACGTGGTGTAACTCCAGTCGAGTCGTCCATATGTGCCGAAGTATAGCTTTGAGCTTGACATTGATGGTTAACGACATTTTTCTTTAATAAAGGGCATCTCATCATCATAATTTAACTGCCCTATTTTTAATTGTATTTGGGGTCAACGTGATGTGTAACATTGCATGAGAATGGTTGTGTTTTCTGCGGCTAGTCGCCTTCCTAACGCCAACTTTCCTTGGGTCTGCAATTGTTTTCATATGAGACAAAAGAAAAAGGTAAGTAGGAGTAAGGAAACTGACAGGGTGAGAGAGATAGTGTTACGAAAAGCGCACGTCTCGAATGACCAAATAGAACTGTCACTAAAGTAGCTCGAAAAAACCGGGGTGAAGAAGCCACATATCCGTCCTGTTGATGTCATGTGATTGTAAAGGCCTACAGGACAACTGGCAGCCTACGCTATTGAAAATCACAGAAATTTACTTCCCCATCCTTTACATCTTTTCAATTCTACCTGATCGTCGAAATTTTAGTATAAATAATATTTGTATCGGTAAAATTACATTAAAACTTTGGTCAAGATGAATTTCAATACTAACTGCTAAGAAAAGAACCTTTTAAATATACCATCAGTTATTTAATTTGTTCTATATATTAATTCTAACACCCACCTAAGAACGTGATCCTATATAGTTGATTTGAGAGCCTCGTAGTGTTTCTGGTGTCTCTGCCACCAGGGAAAGGAAACGTGTTGGCTTGGGCGTGACTTGAGCGAGCTAGTTTGCAGGAGCCGGGGTCATAAAGCATTGAGAACCACCGTTACTAAGTATCCGATTGACGGAGTGGAGGCACATCTGAAAGAAAATTATATTAGAAGAGTTTAACATTTATTATTACGTTTACGCATATATTAATTACGTAATGTGTGTTTCTACTTATTGAGTGATGTTATAGCTTTAATTGCCGTATGTATACGTAAGTATATAAAAATATAGGCTTTTTTGGTTACTTAAAAAAATACATTTATTAAGGTGATTAAATTTAATATTATTTATTTATAGTGTACATCATACTTTCAGTATTCAAAATTTAAAATAAAAAGTTATATGGATTTAAGTGAGTACGAGCTTCAAACAGAATAGTTGTCATGCGGGCTCGAAGCTCGCGCGCTCAAAACTCAAATATGTTATCTGCAAGCTAAAACACCGCTCCTTCCTTTTTTATACGTATATTAGTCGCCATGCCGAAAACTCGAGCATATAATAATGTATGATGAATTTACTAGATAAGAGAAGGAAAACTTGAAACAAACCCTATACCAACCCGTTTGGCCAGCGTGGTATAGTAGGCCAAAACCTCCTTTCTAAGGAGAGGCCTATGTCCAGCCGTGGACTGTTATAGGCTGTTGATGATTGAAATTCATAAAGATAGTAGATACTTCTTAAATGAATCCAAGTTCATACAAGAAGAAAAATATAATAAAATCACTTCCATTGCTCTTACCGGGACTCGTACTTCTCTACCATCTGCCTGTGGACGAACACAAACATATAAGGAGAATCTGATCCATCCTATAATGTTAGACAGTTGTAAATTAGAATATTTTATTCATTGCGCGACACAGGATTACTTGTTACTATGTAGTTCAGCTTATATTCTCTAGATAGCGCTGTAGTATGTTTTGATGTAGCTGAGCTGAGTATGCACAGCACATAGATGTAGAAAATTTTAAAACCAAAATTTATTTGAAGGAGCGATTTCAAGGAAGCGAAACATGTCTAGTCGTGACATATGCAGTAGTATGTTTTCTTTCATCATTAAAAGTTATGTAATATTTTACAAAAGAGGTACTAAAATTAATTACAAAGTTTTTTTGGCATAAAAACACAAGGTTATACATGACTTTTATTTAAGGCATTTTCAACAAAAACTTTTGTTTAAATCCAAACTACTGCTACTTACTGCATAAAGAATCGATAAGAGTTTGCCGCAAAACGGTATCGACATTAAATTTTAATTATTTCATACAATTTGTATTCATTGCGCGTTAAAACAAGATTTGGTGATAAAAACGAAACGAACGTAAAACCGTTCGTGACGGCTTGTCGGATAGTGTCAATGTGCAGGCAAATGTCCGTAGGTGAATATGACTAAAATGCTCACTAGTGATAAGTTCTGCACATTTAAAAAAAAAGTACCATTTGAAATATTGATGACCTAATGGATTTTATGTTATTGTTAGATCACTTGATTATGTGAAAAACACACAAATCACAAGTTAAAATATTAAATGTATGTGTATGAAGCTACCTACTTTGTATCCGATTTTCAACGACATTTTCCAGATCTCTACAAGATTTATTTATTTATTTATGTCACACAATACAATAATCTTTACAGGCTAGATAAATTCATTCATTAAAGATAAATTCTTCTGAAATATAAACGAGTTCAAAAAATTATTAATTTAAATTTATAGATATTAAAAAAATAAGCAATCATAAGGAAAAACCGAGAAGACTTTTTAAACATAAATGACGAAGTACAGGCGTTCATGGGTGGTAGTAGTCACTTTCCATCAGGTAACCCGTCTGCTCGTTTGCATCCTCTTTAAAAAAAAAACTTATCCCAGGATGAGCCTCGTTAAACTGATACATAATCCTTGCAGTCAATAAATTAATAGAACCTATCGTAAACATACTATAGTTTAGCTACACAATATCTATTTACATCTAGTAAACTATTTAATTTGCAGGACATAGCATATTGAGACTTCTGTCTTATTCACTGTTCTTTATAAACTTTTAAATGTTCGTACAATTTGTTCAGGAGTCTGTTACTATCTTTCCACTTCGGTTCATTTGGAATTTTGGAGTTGGAACCCAGATGTCAAGGGAACGACATAATGTGAGATAGTAAAAGTATTCTTTTACTTAGAGCCTTTTCATTTTCTATTTGAATAATTTGTGTTCAGGCCTTAATTTATGAAAAGCTCATTATTTTAGAGTAGAATTATTGCGATGCTTTGGGTTAATGTAATGAATAATGGGTAAACTACACAAATACGAAAAACTTTATTCTATCTCTATCTATCTAAGCAGTCTGTTGCACCTGCTGCTGGGTATAGGTCTCTTCTCTATCACGCCAGTCCTGGCGGTTTTTTGCCAGCTGGATCCACTGGTCATCAATTTTAAAATACAGATTTTCATCATTCCGAATGGTTCAAAATTCCTAATATAACAACTCCGTTTGATCATTCATCCTATTTTTACAATTTAAAAATTTCAACATTCCTGACGTTTATAATTACTATGCTCAAAATATCGAGTTTCAATAGATCTAATAACAAAAAGTCCTACTTAATGATAATTCGAAACATCAGAAACTTGAAAATTGGAACATCGATATTCGGAATAAAATATTTCGGAGTATTTGGGTGTTGCCATTAATAATATTGTTGAACGCGAACTTTTCAAAGATAGATATATAACTCTTCATTTCCAACCGTGGAAGAGCAATGTTTTGGCACAAATGGGCCAGCTCGACCGAAGTGATACGAGATAAGCAATTCTATCGTTGCTTTTCACCGAGTTAATGAAGTCATCAGGCCCAAACCTCCTTTTTTTGTGCGTAAATCCCCTCGGATATCACTCACCGGTCTGCACGCCATCTCGGGTATCGAGCACCCTAGAAAGGAAATCCCTGGTACCCCGACATACCTTAGGCCATCCACGGCGTGTAGATGACCTCCTCTTGTGTGGGGCACAAACCCCTCCTGCCACTGATTCTAGGGGGGAACTCAAGCGGTGGCAAAGCACTTGCGACTCTTGAGTTGCAGGTGGTCATGGGCTGCGGTAGGTACTTACTATCAGGTGACCCGTCCGTTCGTTTGCCTTCTTATGCTATAAAAAATATTAATACCATTTTTTATAAGTCAGTAGTCAGATAACGTACAAAGGTGTCCTTATTGGTAAATTATCATTTTAAGGTGAATCGAAGTGTTTCTGAAAGATAGTAGTATTTAAAGCTAAGAAAACATAATAAAACAAAAAAAAATTAGTAAGGTAGATTAAAATTTTGACCAAAAAAAAAAATCTCTTCCGATCTCACGGAGACCTTTTGGTTGATCTTGGCATTTATTATAACATTTAAAGCATAAAACCTGTAACGAATTTTATTAAATTGCATCGAAAGACAAATATCGAAGCAAAAAAAAAAACAAAACTCATCATTAGCTAATATGACGCTCAGAAAAAAAAACATTAAATTCCAAATTCGAATATAGTATTACGTAATTCCGGTTTACTTACATTTGATTGGCGCCATAATAATGAAATTGATATCGGACCACCTATCACACCGTTAGCAATTTTAATCGCTATGGCTCGCGTGTCGATTGTCGTAAACAAATATTGCTTTGAGGTGGCATAATCACGTAATAATATTTTATGGATATTATTTATGTAAGTTGTATAACAGGACGCCCAGTAGTTGATTCTGTTAATGCGTTTGCCCAGTGTTTACTTAGTAACAAATGTCAACCATTGTGTCAACATGTGAAGGGAAAATAGCATTCATGATTAAATATTTAACCTGTGAACTACAAATAAGTCTATTTTAGACTTTAACAGCCTAAATATAAGGTCTCTCATTGGTAAAGGAGGGTGGGTGGATGCTATTAATGGAATTGAGTGACGGCTGTTCTCGTACCGACTCACAATATCAAAATCTCTGACGTACTATGACGTCATATACGTAACGCTCTTAGCAGAGAGTATTTTCATTATTAGTTTGTATAGGAATAAATCTTGGAGCGCCTGACGCATCAAATTCTCTATGCCTCTATGGAAAATAGTAAAGTTTTTACGTAAGAATTCCAATATTATGGGTTACACACATTGTTGTTTTGTGTGTTTGGAAGGTCGATAAACTGCATGTTCGGACAATTTTTTAATTTAAACACGTATTTCTTCGTAATACTTAGAATTACTATATTTTAAAGTTAACTATATTTTGTAGGCTTTACTAATACTAAAAGTCGAAACATACAGCTATATGTTAAAATACGAGTATTTAAAATTTAAAGGATTTTAACCGCTTTAAATGAAAAGAGATTAATAGTATTAATCTGAGTATGACTCAGATTAATACTATTAATCTCTTTTCATTCACATCACATTCACATTCTGCACATCACTATTTAAGTCCAAACCAACCAAAGGAATTCTCTCGCTCGGTAACATGATTGCCGCCATGGTACGGAGCGAGCAGGTTATGCTTGCAAAGGAGATGGCGGAGTGAGACCGGGAGAGGTTCAGAACCCTCCCGGCTCGCCAGGCATGAAACCGGGCCAGGAACCGCAGTCGGCTCAGGCGCTCCATAAGCGCAGGCCTGAGGGTGACAGGTGAGGCCATCTGGCCTTAGGAGCAGGCCGGGATGGGTGGCGGCGGGTCACGGAGAGCGCACGCCCTTCGGGGGCAGGAAGGGAACATCCGGGTTCCCACACAGGAGGGGTCAGCTACTGGTACCTGGAGACGGCGTGTGGTTTTGGGTCGGTTTGAGTCCGACATAATCACCCACTGGTGGGTGGTATCCGAGGGGAGTTCCACACAGAAAAAAAAAAGAAAAAATAGACTTTGCTTTCATAGTGTGTATTTTGTTTTTTGGTCTGCGTCTCTGAAACAGAATAATTTTCCCCGTTTTCGCATAATTTTTCATTGATACTCCTCCTATTGGTCATAGCGTGATGTTATATAGTTTATGTGCCTTGATAACTGGGCTATCCAATACTAAAATAATTTTTCAATTCAGACCAGTAATTCCAGCGATTAGCGCAAACAAACAAACAAACTTTAGCTTTATAATATAGTATATGTATTCTAGTACGTTGTTTGCGATGGTTCCAGACGACTTATAATAATTGCTTCACAGTTAAGCGTTCAGTCTGAAAGTACTGCAAGCTCGTTGTACTGTATCGTACGAAAAGAATTTCCTTACAAGGACGACAAAATGTAGATATCCTTATTGATTTTCCATAAAAATTAAGTTTTATAAAAATATATTTAAAGATTAACAAGGCCAGCTATGTGAACGTATCACCTGCAAAGCCTGTAGCCCACCATTACCACTTTACCATGGGTTTATAATAATTATATCTGACGGAGAACCGGTGTCTAGGTTGTTTTTAAAAAGATTGACGTCAGCAAAGCTGACATCGTGTTTTACGTTGTCGTGATTTTCCTTCATAAAAGCTGTAGTAAATAAATACAGTAAATACGATTAAAGATGTGATCCAAGTTTGTACTAACAGTTTTACATAGATCCGTACAAACGTACGGAAGTAAGTAAGAACAACAGTAAATACAATCAAAGATGCATTCCAAGTTCTTACCAAGAGTTGTACATAGATCCATACGGTCGGCCGGTAGTAAACAAAGACAACAGTAAATACAATTAAAGGTGTATTCCAAGGTCTTACCAACAGTTGTATATACATCCGTACGGTAGTAAATAAAGACAGTAGTAAATACAATCAAAGATGTATTCCAAGGTCTTACCAACAGTTGTATATACATCCGTACGATAGTAAACAAAGACAACAGTGACAAAGGTGTAATCCAAGGTCTTACCAACAGTTGAACACAGATTCGTACGGTAGTAGATAAAGACAACATAAAATACAACTAAAGATGTATACCAAGGTGTTACCGACAGTCGTACATAGATCCGTACAGTCCGACGGCTCGAGCGATCTGCGCTCCCACTGTCACTCGTTTTTATACTAAGCGACGATCCACGTGGTGTTTTAGGATAAGTATTCATCACGATAACTATTAATAAAATTCGTCGTAAATAGACTTTGAATTCATATTTCCTACATTAATTAAGTCATTAATAATTAAATTACGCGAATAAATTAACTATGTATCACTGTACTGTTCCAGAACTTTAACATTTAAGTAGTTGCACCGACATATCATTGATTTCAAATTCCTAATGAGTCAATGAGTCAATCATCATTCGAAATGGTCCCTTTTTTAATAAGAACAAAAAATTGTAATTCATTGCAAAAATAGATTGTTTTGCCAAATAAAAAAATATAAAAAAAGCTGGATAGGAAATAATATCTGTCCCTTTGTCGAAACCTTTGCCTCATAATAAATAGTTAAAAGAAGATAGGAACTGAAAAGCTAAACATAGTATAAACCACTTAAAGCTAGAGCAAGCTAAAGTGAGGTGGAGTCGATGCCAAACATAAAACGAACCTCAGTTTTTTCACTTGTTATAAAGAATTGATTAATAATAAACTACCTTGCTTTATTTTTAGGCTATCAATAAGTAGGTGATGTGTCATCAATTCAAGTGGCGTTTATCATTAATATCCCTGAAGCCATAAAGTTATAAATGCGACATTCGGGCCGGCCTAATGGTGCTTGTGCAATTAGCCAAGACAATTAGTACTCGAGTGCAATAATTGGGCTTGGGTACTTCAAATTTATAGCTACACCACATAAGTTTATCGTTGCATAATTAGCCGACATGTTATTATATAACCTATGAGGTAAACTGAAAATTTAGAATATGAAAATAGTTAAGTAAATTTCAGTCTGCTGACATTTTATCGACGCTGCGATATGGTATTATTCTCTGGGGTGACTCTACGGACTGGTCTTTAGCATTCAAAGCTCATAAACAGTGCATTAACTCACTTTATTGAAAATAATATGTTAGCGCTACCTTGCATGTACAACGTTTTGTAAGAGTCATCTTAAATTCTCATAGTAGCTCTCAGTGAATACTGAAACAAGAACATGAATTAGAACTAGTATTATGAAGGAGTCAGCACACCATTCATAGACTACAAGATCTAAAATATACTCCCATATTTTGAAATAAATAATGTATTTTTTCCTCAACTGTTAGTGATATATGTGTATATTTATATAAATGATAGGTAGCACCTGTTTTACTAAAGACGGTGCGACTATAGACGGCCTATTCCCCCTCCCCTCTTAGAAATAAAACACCGTTACCGATGATTTGCCGCATTCTATATTTATAAGCTAATTTAAATTTTGTGAACACCTTGATAAATGAAAATAACAGCAGGGGTCTATTACCCTAACTGGCGTATTAACGCGTCTGCTCACGACTGCTTCGGAAATTACATGCATTTGATGGCTAGGGGGAATTAATCGAGCTTGCCGACGGAACAGAGTGTCTACACTCCATCACCGCTAATATAGAACAGTTTTAATGTGTCCTTGTAAATAGATGTCATATCACTAAATTAGGCAATAGAGTGGATCTTAGTTAAATTTTTAAACAACAAAATGCCATGAAATATTTGAAAACAAAATTAAGCTTATTTAAGTCATTGGATTTTTATTGTTTGACAACAAAAACCTATTTGAGACTTCATTTGAGCCTCATTTCGTTTACTAAAATGCACATTTTGAAGTTGTTTACTCCTCGTACAAAGTGGTTCATAGTGATTTCTCGTGATAATCTTGTAGTAAGTGAAATTCACCTATATCAGAACGCCACACTCTTCCCTAACAATAATATTACAGTACCCAATAACTTTCTCTAGATAAAAGTAATTTTAGGAAAAAAATAAGTATTTCACCAAGTGAGTGAGGTTCCTAGAGCCCAAAATTTCTCCCCCAGATTCTGAGGAGAGGGAGTGAAAGGGCGGCAATGCAATTTTGCCTCCTAAGTTGCGGGTGTCGGCACCTACTATCAGGGCAACCTTTTGGTAAATGACGGAAGACCGTCTGATCGTTTTCCCACTATCATCATCAGCTTATCGCAGTCCACTGCTGGACATAGGCCTCTCCTATTGCACGCCACTTAGATCGATTTTGGGCTTCTCGCATCCAGCTCCTGCCAGCCATGCCATAAGAAACAAGATTGGTAATTAATTACAAACAGCAAGTTTATTATTATGACTTGCCAAATTAATTGATTTACTAATAATCCAGTAAACGACTCGATGGTCCAGTTAAAGGATGGTTTTTAATATTTCCTTGCCCAAACCAAGTCAGTCATTTCTAACATAATTTTATAAATTGCTATGTGTAGGTATTCTAGTAGTGTTCGCCTCACTCTTTACTTATTTACCTACACATCTACTTCAAATACTTATTCCGATAACGTATAAAGTTTTGATATCAAATAGATTGGCCGACAAAATAGGCCTCTTTCGGCGATTACAATGAATATTTTATTGAAACAATTCGATTAGAGAATGAGTTCGATATATACTGGCAGCGGAAATAAACAGGGGGTTATAGACTTAAGACATACATATTTAATACAAAGATGTGTTTGCCTTTAAATTTTTATATATTTTATACTGAGAGGTACTCTATAAAAAGAAGGATTCACCGTCTCCTTTAACATTTGTATAACCGACGTGTAGATCAATTTATCATTAGCTATCCTGAAAGCTGCATATTTAGTATGTAGGTACATACAATGAATAGTTTAGGAGTCTAGTAGTTTTTTCCGAAATCCAGTTTCCAAAACCTATAATTACTTATATTATTGTGTTTTATAAGTGAAATTGTACCTCGATGATTGATTATGTATTTTAAATAAAGACTATATTTTTTTGTGATTTAATTACAAATGTATAGTTTTCAGATTTTTCCCTGTGCTTGTAGTATAGGGCGATGTTACTTACCAAATTTCATAGTTCTAGGTCAACGTGAAGTACCCTATGCATTTTGATTCCCCTGAGAGTGTCGAAATAAAAATAAGCAGAGTTCAACTACGTGAGACAACAACGTAGTTAAAACATTGGAAACAAAATGAGTCATGATTTATAACTAACACAAATCGAAAAATAAATTGACTTCGTTCATCAATTTTTCCCCGTGACAAAGTGGGTGATTTTAAATTAATGAAAATTATGAATTTAATTAATTTTTTTACAATTTTTAAATATTTGGGCATCATATTAAATAACTAACTTAGCATAAGAAATTAATAACACTAATGGATTGAACTATGTTATATGATTGAAATAAATGAATGTGAATAATGAAACACTCACTCATACCTACTTACTATTAATTTTATACTCCATTCATTTTACCTTTAAAGAAGTTGGCTTTATTTAAAAGAAAAGTAGAACAAAAGTGCGATTCCTTTTTTGAAAAAGTTTTTTTCTTTCAGTTTAGTGAAATCTTTAGTTGACCGACTATTGATAAAACCGCATTTTTTATAAAAACTGAAGCAGTATACGACAATATTGTTCCAGTCTCAATATTAACTGCCTCAATGTTAACACAGACTGGAATATATCACAATTGTAAAGTGTACTTTAGGGGAATAAACTTTCTTCAATTTTGTTTCTAAGAAAAAAACACGCCAAATACTGACTAGATCCTGGCTTCTTCGTCATATTAGGATTACCAAGCCCAATTCTTTTCCAAGACTTCTCAATATGAAAGACACAGAGATCACAATTGAAGGATTCCCTTCTAGTAATTCCTGGTTCCATCTACTTGAAGATGACAAATTTTAACATTGTCATCCAAATTATTTATAACTACTACTAGGTTTTATTTCGATAAAGCACTTAGAAGTTGGTTAAAAGTATCTCTAAGATTTATTTACATAGTTAGTTAGTTAATTAGTACCTAAATTAGTTGGTGAATTTAATGAAAGGGAATTAACAAAATTTACTTTTAAAAATGTGTCACGAATTTCGATTCTTCAACTAGATAATAAAAGTAATAAACTGTATTCTTTATTCCGTAATTTTTTACCCTTAGGGGTAGTACTCTTTCAAATTTAAAAGGGGCGGGATATTGTATTTCTAAATCGATCCATAACTTAGGAAGTTCTGAGAGTAAGAAACAAAAATTAAATACAACCGAATTGAAAATATGTTCCTTTTTTTAGGTCGGTTAAAAATGAATATTATTTAAAGATTTATTTTCCTTGGTTTCAGGAGATGAGTTCGTATTCCGCGACCCGTGGGGAGGCATCAGTCTCATGTTTGCTGCTAATCAAACACACAAAACCCTTATGCCCAATACTACATACGTAAGTATTTTTAAATGATTCGTTTAACAAAAGGAATGTTTTAAATTCCCTTCTACTAAAGTTACTAAAAAGAACATATTAGATTCAAACACTCAAAGCCTCAGTCTACAATGAGCTTTACACAATAGAAATAACATCTTTTTTTTAAAGTCCGGCGTTTTCCCCCTCAACTATTAACAAGGAGAAGCTTTAAAAGTGATGCGAAATTAAATTACTTTTTCCCTATTGTTAGCAACAACCCAGACGTTTATGATTTATAAACCCAACAATAAACTTCCTCCAATTATACTTTGTTACATTAATTCAGCACCTTAGTAATTTTTGCCTTATGAGACGAGTATGTCCGTATTTAAAGGGTGAATGTTCCTTCTCAAATGATAATAAACTGAAACTGACATTAGTGACATATTATCTTTTTAAATAAAATGCTTTGTAGTAACATAAAAACACATTTCAGGTAGCCAATGAGAACACAATGGAATGTTTTGCGGGAAGGCAAAAAATTGTGTTGTTATAAAATATGTTTTATAATTTTTTGTCTTTCTTCTCAGTAATTAAAATAACACTCAGTAAATTACCTACGTTAGAAAGACCTCTTAGTGGCAAATCACTATAGTGCTATAGATAATTTTAGTATTTGCACACGTCACTTGGGAAACTATGGCTGCCAGCTTAAGCTTTTGAGTCTATTTATTTTATGTTATGAATTTATTCAAGGAAGGTGCTACGGTTGAATAAGCTTAATCACAAAACATTGTCAGTTTTCTTTAGAGCCTTTTTTCCATAACAAGGTTCGATTTTTACGACGAGCGGGTGCCATCAGACCTCCACAGCCCAAGCACTAGGCGATTTCAAAGTCCTGTAGAAATGCTGTTGTGGGACTTTTCAGGACTCCAACTATCTGTAACGATTGCCACAGATGTTATGGCAACCTCATTGTCATTTAATAATTTATTTTAACCTATGACACGTTCTCGCTAAATCGTTTCTGTAAAACTCAGTTTCCATCTATTTCACGAAAAACCAATGAATCGCAAACTCTTACCGTCGATCCCCAGTTGTTGACTGGGCACAGATTTAATTCGGACCGATGCTGACATACGCGATATTGTAAGCCGGGGTGAAGTTCAAACGGTAGATACTCGTATCACCAGACTGTTTTTGTATTTCACTTTTTTGTTAACTGACTTTCTTACACAAATTATTATTGCGTTTTAGATTATAGTATTTATTCTGACTGCCTCGATGATGCATAGGTAGCGTATCTGACTGCTGTGCTAAGGTTCTCAGGTTCGATTCTCAGATAGGACCAAATGTTTGCATGATCTGCAAATATTTGTTTCTATGTTTAATATGTATGTTTAAAATAAAAAGTATATAAGTATTCTATAAGTCAATCTAGCTTTTATAGTACAAGCTTAGTTTGAAACTTGATGGTGTTGTGTGTTAGGTGTCCGAAATATTATTGTTATATGTGTAACGTCAAATACTGTAATTACTGATGGTAACACTACACCCAAGGTTCAGCAATATAATGCGTATTAGATTCAAAAATCTTATTATGTACGAATCCTTATTCGTTTACCTGTCAGCAGAAAATATAACTCAAAGTATTTCGTAATAGGGAGGCGTGACTACGGTCCATCCCGTCTTATATGAACTGGGGAAAAATCCCATAGGCAGCATTTGAACGGTATACAAATAAAACCTAGAGATAGAAAATGGATATTGACATCTGGATTCTAATGATAATAATATAAAGGAGAACGGCAGATCCTGTACCCGTAATGATATATAATGGATGGTTATGAGACTTGTATCGTTAATAAAGCGAGTCATCCTGACGATTGTTATGTAATTATCATATTTTTAGAACATTTTTTTTTTCATTTAAAAAAGACAACTCCCGCATTAGGAATATATCCTGTGTCGCGGGGGACTTTACAAACATACATGAAACGGACACAAAGAACATCCAGACTCAGAACAACAATTTGTGGATCACACAAAGTGTCGTCCCATGTGGGGTTTGAACCCACAACACTCGGCGCAGTAGGAAGCGGCGTGGCGACCACTTAAACCACTGCGCCATATGTGCAGTCGTGATTGAAAAAGTAAATAAATTCTTCTCAAATAATTGTTACAACTGCAATAACTAAACGTTCGAGTGTTGTTAACAAAACGAATTCCTACGTTTTTTAAACTTGCCATCTATAAAATATAAATTACATAAAAAACTATCTGTTTACATCGATATTTGTGAATGAACTCACTAGTGTATTTAGCAGTTAAAAACAAACATTTCTTTATTAATAATGTGGTCAACATTATTAATAAAGAAATACAGATTAGACGAAGTAATTAAGAAATGTTTATTTAAAATCTATTAATTATTAATGGTTCTCTAACTTTCCTTAAAGTCAATTAAATTAATCGTGAACATTATTTAAAAAAGTAATTATACTGATTTGACAGGATATTTTTTTAGTGACGAAACAAGAAAATCATAAACGAATAATTTTGAAAGACATCTAGATTAACTTGTCGACAGCAATGACAACTCGTTTGTGACAGCCGGCTGTCATTGGTATTGACATTAGTACAGCTTATATGCAAACTACAAACTGAAATAACTTTTGAACGAAAGTTCTAAAAAATTGAAAATTTAAACTGTTATTGTTGATGATATTACTAACCAAATAAATATAACAATAATCCCTACCATGAGATACGCACAGCGGTACAAAAGTCCCATACATGCCTGCTTTCCTACTTAAATAACGACCGGATGGCGTAGTGGTGGTGTAACGGACTGCTAATCCAAAGGTCGCGGGTTCAATTCCCGCTCAAGTTAAACATTTGTGTGCATGAACATTTAATGTTTGATTTGGTCTGGGTGTTTCTATGTATAATATGTATGTATTTACAAAAAAAAAAGTAAATATGTATTTATATCACTTGTCTAGTACCCATAGCACAAGCTCTGCTTAGTTTGAGACTAGATGGCGTTCAGTGAATATGGTAGAATATTATAATAAGTGCATCAATAAATCATTTTTGTGAGTGTTAATTTTGTCAATAATCTACATTAACTGTAGGTCTATAGTAAAGTTTAAATACTACAATTATTTATACTTCACTCTATAAGTATTTGCGACATATAGAGTTTAAAAACAATTATACAACTACTTATTAAATCGTCAAACCCTCTCAATACAAGATGTCGGTCACGAAAAACAAATTAGTATTACAAAGATCCATTTTAATGAACGAAAGGCAATACAAACAGAAACAATTTTCTTCGCTGATAACTTTTGTCATCGCTGTCATTGTTAATTTGTATTACACGATATAATTCAGTTTTGATGTTAGTCATCTTCAGTTCATTATAAATTACAATTTCTCGCTTCCCTAAGTTTCGGGAGCTTTAACTTGTTAGCTGAAACTGAAAGAATAACCTTGCTATTTTGTTTTTATTTGGCCTCATTTTCTTTAAAGCTATAATAGGAAATTGTATTATAGTAATTATTATAAATCTTTTTCTGTGAAGTTAATCTGTGATCCACGGTTAGTTCAACCTCGTTGAAAAGTCAGACAGGCAAAAGGTGTAAAATAGTGTTTTATTCGTTATATCTCATTCGTTATGGATTTCTATTTAAGGTCGTATGTTTATATGGTATAGAGGGGCAAACCAACAGACGTTTTACCTAATGGTAAGTGACTACTGTCGCCCATGGACACCTGCAACTCAAGAGTCACAATGGCGTAGCCGCCTTTTAAGTCCGTGCCCCCAGGGGATCATCAATCAGGGGAAAGGGAGAGTTTGGGCTCCGGTGACTGACTCGGACTTGGAAAAAACTACTTAACGTCGGTTTTCTGTGATACTTGGTATAGTCCGATGCAAACTTAATAGCGGTTCTGAAGTTACCTGCGCACATAGGTGTGCGCAGGTACGTACAGTCAAGCCGACTCGACTGTCCGTGTACAGGAATATGCGCGCATGTACAGTATACGGATATAACTCACACACTAAAATGCATGCATGTCGTGTGTCGTTCTGCCCCCGCGCTCCTTTACCGCTGCTGTCTATTACTGTGTTCTGCGCATCGAAACGCACGATGTCCCGAGCCGCCATTAATGTTGCATCGGACTATATCACTCCGGTCGAACCTATGCCGCAGCAAGGCTCTCTTACGATAATTGCATATTATAATGAAACGCCCAGAAGCCACCCACGGGATGAACAGGGGTAGTGCCACTCTATGTTTTTAATCCGTGACCACACCAAACGAATGCAGCAGTCTACCAAAGAGACCGTAATTACTTCAAATTTAAGAGAGAAATTCATATCTGCCTGCTATCTGAAATTTAGATTAAGCTATTGGACATGGTCAAGTAATTTTCAGTACCCCAAATAGTGTACTAGCCCGGTATTTATCTAAGGCCATACTCTTACTTAAGCTCACCATACTTAAGTTTAAACTTTACATCAAACTAATTATTACTTATCTACAAGCTCCATCAAGCACGATCCTTGGTTAGAATCCGGAGTATAATCTTAACGGTCAACTCAAGTAGAAAGTAATAAAACTTAGTTTGTTTGCAGCTAATTAAATATCTTCTGTTTACTTAAGCCTTGGATTAAATTCTTAATGTTGTTCCTTATGAATAAAGGCGGATTATGGGAAAACAGTTTTTTAGTATCTACAATTACATATGAATAATAGTAATAATAGACAAGAATAATAGTTTTAATAATTAAATTTATTTTTCACGTACATTTAAATTACAATTTTAATTACATTAAAGTTTTAATTAATACACAACAAAATAAATATTTCTCAATTTAGTATTTGTCTGTGTTCAAGAGTAAAATAAAAGTACACATTTTGCTTTTAAATTTTCGTATAAAATTACGCTACCAAGAGTACAGAACAACACAATTCATTACGTTTTCTAAGTAAATTCTTGTTTTACCAACAGCAATTTAATGAGCCTTCAGGTGGGTAATTTGTTAATGTCAATGAAGCAAAGAAATGGTCGGTATGAACCCACCTACAGAAATACTCAAGAAATCTTCCTTAGCTTAACCATCCAGATAATTTAAGCTACACAGTATTTATAGAAATGGTTCGTACATACAACGTACTCGCAGATATAGTTTTTGCAACTATTATTTTAGCACGATTTTTGTTTTTATTATTTGCCATAAATAGGGTTCGCACACACATAGTTGTTAGGTATTCTGTGTGTATTCTGTTTTAAAATGTCTTCTCAACCCGTGACGGTCTAGGTTTCTCCTCCCTGGATAGATATTTTAAAACGTGTGTCTATTGGAAATGTATTACACAAAGTATGTCCCGTAAAAGTTGAGTGTTACCGTATTATGTGGGTAGATAATTCTACCCTCATAATACGGTACGAGTTTAACCTGACTAAGCTAAGCTAGGCTTCCTAAAAAAGTACTTAGGTTAGCTGGAGGTGTAAATACAAATAGTGGATACCTGCTACCAGTGATAGGTCCCGAGAGACATACTGCTTATAACAGTAAACTTAAAGAGAGCCTCGTTAAAAGCATCCATAACCGCCGAACGTTAGGTTTTCGCCTACTCCGAACGGAAAAGTGTACACACTACTGTGTATAATATATAATACTATTATATTATATCGTATATAATATTAATAGAAAGATAACATACAGTTTATGTCTTTGGAGATATATAAAAGTGAATAAAAAGAAATAAAATGATAACTGATGAAGTCACAAGTATGCTATATTCTTAATTAATATAATATTTATAACATAAATGTATTTTTTACCCAGTAAATCCCCTAATCGTACTGCTTTATTCGGAAGGCAAATACCGTTCGTCACAATTTTGGTGAGTTAATGACTTTTTGTTTTAAAATAATTCTAGCAAGTTATCACCAATTTGATATCCTTTATTTCCTCTTAAATAAGCCATTATGGCGACAAAATATAATAGGCAACGAGATCGAAGTTTATTCTGCAGCTGTTGACTAACTGATTAGTATGACATTGAAAGCACTTTGTTATTTCAAGTTAGTGCTTTGGTGTAAATAACCTTTAATTCTCATACAAAGACCTAACAATATGTCTTTTCTAATTACGTTCTCTACAAGAAAATATTTTCTATTTCTCTTAAACAACATAACCTCAAGTACTCAAGTAATTCGCGAGTTGTCAGATCACGCGATCCCCATATTAGAGCAGTATCGAATTACGCGATCAGGAAATGAGAGCTAACATAAAACCACTCGTAAAACAGGTATCCGTACCATCGTAGTATCGACTTGGATGGAGTCGATTTGCGATTGTATTCGATGTTATTGTTATGGCATGTTTCATGTTTCTAAAGTAAAAATGGTTTTACAACTTAAGGATTCATGGTCAGATTTTTGAATTCATGGAAATGTGGATTACTAACGCAAAAAACTTAAAATCTGGGACATATTGTAGAGTTTTTGTTTTTGCACAGAGTTCAAAGCGGAAAGTGAATACAGGTACATAGATGCGGTACTATCTGTTATGCAGGTGTTGTTACTTTATACGAGGAAGAGTAAATTTACTGCATGTAGAAGTGTTTAACTATAAATTTTATCCACAGAGAGTGCTGGAACCAGCTGCCTTCTCCCTCTCTGCCGACCGCCGGTTCCTGTTACTTGCGCAAAACGTGCGGAAGATCCACCGCCACTCTTATCTCGCAAGATATACGGTCTACGACATACTAACTACGTAAGTATTTACTACAAATTCAATATATTTTAATACAGTTATACAAGTAAAACAAACGACCATCAATACACCAATATGTTAATAAGGTACTGTAAAGTGTTCATGCATGTCAATAGCATTTATCAATAGCTAACCAATGAATTACTTTGAGATATAAAAATTAGTTTCACCGTTTGACATACTTCGGCACAGTAGGGCCTGGCTCGACCGGAGTGGTACCAGGACCTCACAGGAAACAGGTGTTAAGCACTTCTTTCGTTGCTTAAAACCGAGTGAGGTTGCTATTTACCGGAGCCTAACCCCTGCCTCCCCCTGACTTTAGGAGGGGCTCGAAGAAGTGGCAAGAAACTTCTAACTCAGAAATTGCTGTGCGTTGCGGGCGAGTTTTCATGTGTTTTAGGTGGCCTGGGGGCGACAGATGAGGCCATCTGTCCCCTAACAGAAGTAGTAACTTGGATTTACTTCTAGGGTAAACACCTATTTTCCGGCTACTGGTACCCGAGACGGCGGCGTGAGGTTTTTGGTCGGTTGGAGACTGACATAACCACCCCACCAGTGGGTGGTATCCATGGGGATTTTTACATAAATAGAAATAAAGAAAGAAAAAGGGGGGTTCATGGGCGGCGGTAGTCGCTCACTATCAGGTGACCTGACTGCTCGTTTGCGTGTTATGTGTGTGTGTGTGTGTGTGTAATTTGTTGTTTCTATGGTGTAGGGGCACCATAGAAACAACATGCATGCATGCCATCTATTCTGCACATGCTTTAAAAGCAATAATTTAGCAAACATACTCCGTAGTATTTATCCAATGTTATTACTTGTAATGGCAGCACGATCAATCTAAAGGCTCTACCATACTCCCTAGGCACAATAAAAGTTTTGCTATGATTATGAGCGCGAGTGTAGTTAGGCACAAAGAACTTTCATCTTCGAGAAAATTTGTAGACAGGTACATGAGACTGTAATTTTAGATGAAGACCTTTGCTATTTTTGTTATCCATATTAATATTATAAATGTAAATGTGTGTCTGTCTTGTCCGTGTAGTGACGGATTAAGAATACGGAATGTGACTACCTCAATTCATCCCGTGGGTGTGGTAAGAGCCGACTAAGGGCGCAAAACAACGTAGGACACCAGCACTGCAAAAAGAAGGAAAACTTGACACAAACCTTATAGCAACCCGTCTGGCCAGCGTGGTATCGTAGTGGACTATTAAAGGCTGTTGATATGATGATGATGTGTGTCTGTCTGTTTGTGGGTCTATTACCTCTTCAAGTTTAAGCCGCTGAAACAATGTAGATCAAATTTGGTATAGTGTTATTTTAAGGACATGAATAGTTTTTATCCCCTTTTTTTAGGGGTGGAAGTTTGTATATTGAATCAATAATCGCTAAACCGATTTAGATGATTGGTATGGAGATAGTTTAATTCTTGAGGAAGAACATAGGCTATTTTTACCGCGATAACCGACATGCATGCCGGCGGAGCCGTGGGCATAATGGTGAGTGAAAAGAAGAGAAGTGGTTGTTGACAAGGCTGTTGACATACATTGACTATATTGTTTAATTAGTAATCGCGTCGCGTCGTGGGCACAGGAAAGAAATAAGGTGCTGCTATTTTTAGCTAGTACTACTAAGTTTAATATTTCACTAAAATTTGATGAGGATCACAAAAGTTTATACTAATATTGTATACTTCTCGTATAAGGAGATTTCCTTATATGAGAAGTATACAATATTAGTATAAACTTTTAAAGAGATCAATCAAAAAGGGGTGCTTTTATGAAAGTTCTTAATAGGTTTTTAATACTTTATCCTCTGTCTAATGAGTCTTGCCCTAACAAAATGAATTTTGTATGCTGACAACATATTACTGCTGTGTAAATAATTATTAAGCTAAATTAATAAATACTAATTTGCAAAAGCTTAATTCGCACAGAAATCTTCACGAGTAATCATTCGTTTATTATACCACACGATCCGACGCCGATAAGGCTTGCCTTATATTTACATTTTTATTTCATGTAAGTAATGTTAGAGCTTACGTAGTGGTTTGAAATACGTATATATTGGAAAAATAAATGTATTAAATTGCAAGTATCCAACGCTTTTGTCCACTAAAATTTTCGAATATTTTATTAGATGTAGGAATAGTGCGGTCACAGTAAAATACATATAACTTATGCTATATGATAATGTACTCATATGTTAGTTTTAGTAAGCGTGACTAAATTTATCAACGATGACTAAATGCATATCAAAAAAAGCCCTATACCAACCCATCTGGAGAGCGAGGTATTGTAGGCCTAAACCTCCCTTCTAGGGAGGGACCTATGTCCAGCCGTGGACAAATTGAGGCAACTGATAATGATGATGATGATTGACGACAAAATCTAACAAAGACATGACAGATCGGCAGCTCTTTGATGAAGGGACCCATAATTTGAAACTGAAAGACAAATTGACTTGAATTTCTTTTTGGATGTAGTCTACAATAACTGCATATTAGCTTAGGTGAATGGGTATTTTCAAGATTCAAACAATGACTATGAATGCTGCAATTGACTATGACAAATACTTAACCGTTACTGGCAACAAATTGTTCCATCGACCGTAAGTAAGCCTATGAAGCGAAACCCGTAAACAGCGCATCATTGCTAACTAACCTTACCACAGTCGTAAGTAATTTATTTCAGAAGAACAACTAATTACTTTAGTACTACAAATTAATGATGCGTTTTGTTAGAAGCAGTAGGTATACATTTAGAATCAAAAGAAAGGATTTTAAGCACCATGAATCATCATTAGTAACATAATTTAAATAATAAACAACTAATATCGGTAAGATAAACATAGAACAACCCTATAAAGACTCTCATCTATAAAAGGACCTTTCGCGAAAAGGTCACTTTAAAACAAAATATTGTATAAAGCTACTTTTGAAAAGTACTCCAGAGCGCAGTGAAAGTTATAATAACAATATATATACAGGTATACAGGTTGGCAGATCTAAATGAGTCATAGAAAGAGGGATCGTACAAAATAGAAATCTGTCTCCTGTCTATGCCAACGGTAATTTGGTAATACGACGAGAGAATACTATTTAAGATAGTTTAAAAATAAATATTCTCAGAGGCACCGCAGCATTGAAAACGCTCTACATAATTTCGCTACTGAAGCATTTTATAGCTCAGTCATAATTCTCAATCACTTGTCTTGTAATAATCCTCTCAAAATCCCAGAAACTCGTAATCGATCCTCTCAATCTCCTAGTAGTAATAATTATTCTATCTCCTGATAGTTAACTTGTCACTAGTTGATCATCTTTCCATTGTACCCTGAAGTGATTGTTCGAAATTGATTCGAATTCAACTAACTTTGACCTCGTTTAATTTGTACATTGTTTTGTATTGTGCAACCTCTATAAACGAAACTTTTTGTATTTCAATAGACTGCGGTTTTACGTTTTTGTATCGCGCTTTGTCTTTGGTTGGCCTTTGTGAATTTGATTTTCGGAATTCTAAATGTTTTAATGGGAAAAATAAACCGTCTCTGTTGTTTTGATATTTTAGTAAAAAATATTTCCACTGAAACGTCAATGTCAAATCTATTGTTTCAACGAAGCCGCTAATCGCTAACGCTATCAGTCATAAAATTTAATTTTATGAATTTAGACATTACCACAGGGAGGATACTAAATTTTCCTATGATTTTCAATCTTTATCGCTTGCAAAACAAGATCAGGGTGTTCTCGGTATTTTTTCTACCGACATTGTCCCGAGGTTTTTTCCTGACATCCCCAAAGACAGCCAACGGACCTTACCACCCGTTTCGTTCAAGGGTTACGATTTGAACTTTATTTTGACGTGATAGAGTATGTCGCTTACACAAATGGGCTGGCTCGATGGGAGTGATACCTCGGTCTCAAAGAAAATCGGTGTTTAGCTATTTTTTAGATACTTTTCACCAAGTGAGTGAGGTTACAGGAGGAGCTCAAACCGGGCGTGACGGTCCTGTCGGTCTAGTTGTTAGTGACCCTGACGCCAGAGGACGTGGGTTCAATTCGATGTCAAATAATTGTGTGATAAGCACATGATTGGTTCTGTGTCTGGGTGTAATTTATCTATAATATGCATGTATTTAGAAATATATAAGTATGTTTATCAGCAGTCTGGTTGCCATAAAATAGGCTCTGCCTAGTTTGGAATCAGAAGGCCGTGTGTGAGATATGTGATTGTTGTGTTTTATTAATAAAAAAGACTAAAAGGACGTCAACGAACTTGCCACTCTTGAGTTGCAGATATCACTCACTATCAGGTGACGGTCTGCTCGTTTAGTATAAAAAAACGGTCAAGTGCGAGTCGAACTTGTACGCCGAAGGGTCCGTACCTACCCATTATACCACCATAATAAAATTGGTATCATTTTTATTGGCTGCTAAGTTTTAAGTATGTGTGTGTGTGCTGTAATTGTTGAGTTGCTAACGTGTGGTAGTACAGGCCGTGGTTGATAGAAAAACTTGAGCTAGGAATACAATTGTTATTTTTGCCTAATTTCTTTTATTTTCTTTCACACAATAGCACAATTTTATTTATTTACCTTATTTGAGGTTGGTGCCAATTAAGCTGGTCCTCTAAATTGTTTGAGCGCCTATACAACAATGTTTGTATGGGGACACCCTTTAAATGACTTTTTTTTGACCTTGCTTTTTGCCAAATTGCGTGATTCTAGGTCAACGGGAACTACAATATAGGTTTTCTACCCAAAACCTATAGGATACTTCCGGTTGACCTAGAATTGTAAATTTCGATTCAAAGCAAAAGTAAAGGAAAAAAGCCGAAAAATAAAAATAGTTCAAAATTAAGGTGTTGACTCAAGACCTTGATTTTTATACACCTAATAGGAACTATAGACCTCAGTATCTGGTATAAATTTCAACTTGCTAGGTCCACCCGTTCTTGAGAAAATCGGTGGTGACCCACGGACAGACAGACGGACAAGAGAGTGATCTTATAAGGGTTTATTTTTTTACCTTTTGAGGTATTTAACGATAAAAATGACGACTCAAATGAATCCTAAAGTGACGAAATCGTCTGCTCAATGAATACACCAATTTATTTTCTCTTAATCATAAGCAAGTAATAAATGTAAAAGTAAGTAATCAGAACGATAATCAAAGAGACATGAAGGCATCCAATGTTTCGGAGGATGACGTCAGGGACAGGGCGAAGTAAAAAAAGTACACGACCCACCACCATGTGGGACAAATAGTCAGGAACAGAGAGAGAGATCATCAAAGTCATAATTAAAGCCCTATTTTAGCGATTGGGCTATTTCTGTAATAACATGCAACATCTTGCGATTGGAAAGGAAAAGAGTTGCTACTGTTTTTATTGACACTAGTAACTGTTATTACTTACATCGTGGACTTGAGTGATTAAAAATCTCCTCTGCTTTATCTCTTCTAACAACGATATTAAAATTTGTTAATATGTTGATTTAACAATGACTTTATACATGCTCTGACATTCGAAATACATTAATTACATCTTATGTTTGTAAACATAACTTACAAATAGATACATAGACTTCTTGTACATTAAAAGATTTACCTATATAACCGTATAGTTTCGAAACTTTTCATATATTGTGAGCCCAGTTAAAAACGCCAGAGAACAAGTCAGATCGATAAGGTAAAACAAATATAAATGAGAACAAGTCACGTAGTGATTCGGACTTAGAATATTTCTGTACATAGAAACAGGTCCCAAGTCAATAATAAATAATTGTTTTGTTCAAATAACTGTATTCAGTCAAGTTGTATTTTATTACTTTGTACTACGATAGTTTTGGTCAAAAAGGTAGTACGAGTATAGTTATGTTGTCTATTGTAGGCTTTGGTAGGCTATAGTAGGGTTTAAGGGTTTAAAACAGCTTGTCTTGTAGCCTCTGTTTCACTATGCCTATACTTAAAATACTCATAAAGTAATAGTCTTACAACTAAATTGATCCCGTCTTATTAAAGGTTAGCATTGAGGTTTTGATATCAAAATCGATACTACTGTTGTGGAATAAGGGTTTTTTGTCCTTGAAAAATCACAAACGCAATGGGAAAATGCAATGTGATCATACTTCACAGGCCTGGCCCAACGGTGAATGTCGGGATACATACTAATATTATAAATACGAAAGTGTGTCTGTCTGTCCGTCTGTTACCTCTGCACGATTACACCGCTAAACCTATTTAGATGAAATTTGGTATAGAGATAGTTTAAGTCCCGGGTATAGACATAAGAAAGTTTTTATCCCAAAAATCATTATTTAAAGGGTAGAAGTTTGTATGAGGAATCAATAACCGCTGAACCGATTTAGATGAACTTTGGTATGGAGATAATTTGATTCTTGACAAAATAAAAGCCATTATTTACTGTGATAACTGACATACACGGTGGAGCCGCGGGCAAATGCTAGTATTGTATATATCTGTTCAAATCGACTCGAAAACTTTTATTGCGCGTTTTACTGGTTACTCCGTAGTTGCATGCGTCTTCGTGAGATGGCGGTAAAGTATGTTTTCTTTGCGATCACATTCTTTCAAAGTGTAGTACTTATTATATATTTTTATAAAACCTTTTTTTTTCTTTCCGAAACAAATACTGTATGTAAGGTTATGCTAATTGCCTAAACAAATAAGATATACTTGAAGCGTGTTCCTATACAAACACTACCAGAACAACGCTACGTAATCGCAGGTACCAGGGCTACATAAAAGCTAATATGTCCATAAATCGGGCCTTTAATACCACACCGTTGTGCCGAGATATTCTGTTAAGATGCCTTAAGATGTACAAATAAATTTCAACCCAAAGATATTAGATTTAAAGTTCAAAATTATGTAGCTAGCCTCTTAAGTTCTAGACTATAGTCTTGTAGTACACGGGTACACAATATCAATGTACATACATATCTATTGTATGACTGAAGTCATATTTTGAAGTCTTGCTTCATGAGCTTATATTTTTCAGTTTACGTATCACATCGGAGTAGAACGCCCTGATATGATCTTGAGACATAATATATTTATGGAGCACGTTCGTATAAAATATTGGTAAATAAATTTATCTAAAAATATCTAGATTGTATAGTTTAAATTCCTTTTCCTTTAGAAAATATAAAGAAGATTCCGTTAAATTTTACGTTATTAAAATGCCTTAATATAACATAATCCAATTCTTTCATTTTCTTAATCTATGCTAATTTTAAAAAGCTGACGAGTTTGTTTGTTTGGTTATACGCACTAATCTCGGGAACCACTAATTGGAATTTAAAAATATTTTAGTATTGAATAGCCCATTTATTGAGGAAGGCTATAAGCTATCTAAGGTCTCGCTACGACCAATAGCAGCAGAGCATAAATGAAAAATGATCCGAAAATAGGGAAAAAATATTTCTGTTGAGAAACCCCAGTACCAGTACCAGCTTCTCCCTGTTAACCGCATCCAACGAAAAGCGACTTAAATAGTTGATAGCTAAAATATGGAGAGTGCTCTGAGGAATTGTTCAGACTAAATCCGGACGCAAATTGCCGCCATTGTTCCACACGCTAAACTTTTCATCATTACTTGGCACTCCACCACTTGCGCTTTTCAAGACACTTTTTGCCTCGCACAACTAATCTGTGGAACAAATTATCATCTTACCGGCCCGATACGACCCTTAAAACTTCAAGAAAAAAGCGTACTCCTTCCTCAAAGGCCGGCAACGCGCTTGTGACTACTGAGTTGTAGGTGGGCAGCAGTTGTCTCTTTCCATCAGGTGACCCGCTTGCACGAGCTAAAAGTCATCCCCTCTTCCATAACAAAAAGACAAAGACGAAGTTGCGCGGGTAAGCTAGTACGTAATAACTGCGTGGGACTCCCTTGGTTTCTCTCGTATCTAAAAGTATTTTACTGATATTAAAACATCTTATGTAACAGTACTTGAACTATAAAGTGCCTCAGTTTTATGACGCAACTACGGTGGAGCTTGACATAATTTCCTAATATTTTTGCTTTCTTTTGTTAAAACTGTTGGTAAAAATAATTAAGTTACAAAGATCTTGTCTACTAGACTTTCGTAAACGTTTTAACAGAAGAAAAGAGTGCTTTTTTCTTAATAAACGTTTAGATTATTAATTATTCTGACCATTGGCAATTTACACGCTTTTGTCTCTGCGAATTGCATATTATATTCATATTTACGAGTATTACTACAAAAGAATTTTCTTAAAACCTACCAGATGATTTTATTAAATGTTTCCATTTTAAAAGTCAAAATAAAACTGAAAACATAATGCCTACAAGGCTTTGTTCTCGCTTAGCTTACTTTTCCTCGGCCTTTTGTTACAAAAGAAAATAAAAAAATAAATCAGACATTGCTTCCAAGACCCAAAAGATTGCATTATGTTTCAAAGGTGGGAATTAGTTTCAAGGTCGCATTTTTCATTTTGAAAAGAATGAAATCTTTTTCAATAGGATCTTTTTTTCGCTCTAGTATTGGCCATTTAGTGGTGTTATTTACATATACACTCTGACATCTATATTTCCCGAGGCGTATTTAAGAATCATATTTTGCCTGCTATAATTATGGTACCACTTACGTAATAGCAAGCTTATAGCTTTTTAAATTGGATGCCAAACTTAGAAGTAAAATAAAATGAAAGAAAGGCAGGCAAAAGAAGGGAAGGTATATATACAGACAGATAGAATGTAAGGATTAGGCCGAGCAGGTCACGTAACTCGAACTGACTATTGTCAGACTCGAAAGTCCGAGCTTTATAACGCAACATAGTTATTACTTCCATACTTATAAATGTGAAAGTGAGTTTGTTTGTTTATTACGCTTTCACGCCTTAACCATTAAACTGATTTAAAAAAAATCTTTCACCAATGGAAAGCTACATTATCAGCGAGTAACGTAGGCTACTTTTTACCGCGATAACCGTCATACAAGCGGGTGGAGCCGCGGGCAAAAGCTGGTATATTATGAATGTGAAAGTAAGATTGTTTGTTTGTTACGCTTTCACACCTTAACCACTAAATCGATTTATAAAAATCTTTCACCAATTTATGGAAAAACTCTCGAAAACCTCCTCCCCCTGATCTTGAGGAAAGACTCAAAGGGTAACAACGCACTTGAGACTTTCTAGTTGCAAGCAGCGGTAGTTACTTACGTCTCCCGCGACACAGGATATATTCCTAATGCGACGTTGTCTTTAAAAACAAAAACAATGGTTCGTCGGTGTCTTTAACGATTTGGTATTAGATAGTTCATGACATGAAAAGGGTCCAAGACTAACTTATAATCTCGTTTTATAATTAGTTAACATCGTTGGCTGTTAGACTGACAATTGTGTTAGAGTAACAATTGTATTTGAGTGACAATCTACTGATAACAAACCAACAGTTGAGTAAACTATATTATGCGCGCTCATACTATCCCTCTGGCGATGACGCTTTTGGGTGACATAATAAGCACTCGTACGTGTTACGAGCGTGGAATACGTATTCACGTACAATAGTGTCATTTAATGATGGCATATTTTTTATGTATGACATCTTTTATCTGACTTTCCTGTAATTTAAGGTATTTCCAACTCAAACAAAATTTTCTTCTGATTAATTTCGATGAGGGTTCCAAGACAGTTTAATTTTTTCCTGGGACTTCCCGAGTGTCATAACTCTGTGTGTTCGTGGGTCACTGTTGTTGATCCTGGTGTACAGGAGGTACAGTCCTCGTGTGGGAGGGATAGTCCTATTTCCTGTAATATGTGGGGATAATTTTCGGCAATGGGACGGAATTGTGTTTTTGCCTGCGACTTCGTCCGCTTGGTGGTCAACATCGGACATCATAATAATTATACTGAGAGTTTGGAATAAATAACTTAAATAAATAATTCAATTTTGTAACAACATTTTTATTTTTTAATAGTGAGTGTTTAATGTGAGTTTAAAAACTCTACTGCCAAAAATAACAAAGTTTCATGTAAATTTACAACCCCCATTTTGGTGAGGTGTGGGTGGGGTGGAAATGTTAAAAATCCTTTCTCAGTGCAAACCTCGTCACTTAAGGAACATTTGTGCAAAATTGCATGCTTCTAGACCCAGCGGTTTCAGGTGTATGTTGATTGATCAGTCAATGAATCGCTCAGTTGCTTCTTTTATAGATTTAAGATATAATATTCTTAATCATGACGATAGGCCTTTTAATAATATATTTTTTTGTCCGCAGTGAATCTTACCCTCTCACACCATTACCCGATGAAGTGGGAGGCGGAGTAATCACCGAAGGACCTTCGTTACTCCTCGCAACGTGGACACCCAAAGGCCATGGGCTTATCACCGTCAAAGACTACGATATATACTACAGGCCGGCTCCTAGGTCTTCGACGGGATATCGCGTCACGGATACTGGTGTTCCAGGAACAATTCATAATGGAGTACCAGATTGGTTGTATGAAGGTGAGTCATTTGTTCTTCTGTTTTTGTGAAATAGTTAAATAGAAGAAAATAAGAGTGGTTATAGCAATGCTTTTGTTTCAAACGCCGTTGATATGTTATTGTAATTGTGATTTTCTTTATTTTATAGGACCCTCAGTCAGGTCATTCTACCTTTTGTACTTCTTAAAAAACAATTTTAAAGATATCTTATATTTTTCTGCTCCTTATTATTATTATCAGCACAAAGAAATAAATTTGAAACATATTGTTACTAGTAACTAGTCTAGTATCTTGTCGTTCAGCTGTATTACATGTTCTTATAGTTTACAGCACTTGTTAAAATAATTTTAAATGGAATGTACTCGGTCGTGAAGTTCTTAGTTTGAATCGATACGTATACAGTATGATTATCATAAAAGTATTTGCAAATATATCTGAAATCTATATTTAAGAAACAACTAGTACTTCTAAGCGATATTTCATTAATGCTGTCATTACTACGAAATAATAATAATATTTTGGAAATGGGTGGAAGAGAGAAGAAACCCTTATTTTTTCTACAAATCATCACACAAAAATATTTGCTTAGCAAATGCGTAATTCTGCTACGGTAACGGGCCTCTGTTCAATGGGTGTAAATATGCTACGAAGTTTCAATGCTACAAGGTTTACGTAGATATGCTACGAATCACGTAGACAATGTAACCGACCGATATAATTGTGGCCTACCCATCTCAGAATACAGAAATTCTTAGAATTTCGTACATACTACCTACCTACCTTGTTATTAGCGACTAGTTCTTAAACATCGATATTTTAGGACATCAATTATTTAATTTATTAATTCATCATAAGTTTTCTCTTCAATTTTAAAACAACAGCACTACAATTACACTAAAAACACGACGGCCTTTGTGTTTTATTTATACGCAGGTGCAAAAAGAAAGCGTGTTTCTCATCATCACTTAGATTTTTATTTGAAAGGTAACTTGTTTAATGTGTGTTTTAGGTGCAAAGAGCTTTCCTTGATCATATTTATCTATCAGCTATCTATAACTTTATTTTTCCATGCAGATCTTCGTCCATTCTTGCAGTTATCTTTATTACTAAAGAAAGAAAAATAAAACCTCACGATAACCGTCCATCCAAACTATTAACAACACCAAAGAATAGGTACACCTGTTTCGTGTCTGATGCCAATATTGCCTTATATCGAGATGCCACTCCAATATCACGGTCCGGGGCGAATGAACACAATGCCGGCTGCCTCATAACAAAGGAAAATCTGAAGTCTACAGAATGTTGCCAGTCAATTTTATTTTTCTGCCGTTATACAAGATCATGCGCAGTAGGATAATTTAATTTCATGTTAATAATACCAAACCAAAAAGAGGTTTTTGAGGTGAAAACTTTTTTAAGCGCGTTGGGCATTTTTTGAGATAGAAAAAACAATTAAACTCGTGACACTGTTACCGTTACCGACACCTCTGTATAAAAGTATATAAGTTTTCACTTCTTTCGGCACTCCCGGAGTGCCAGTGTTTTTTTTTAATGTTGTGAATCAGAGAACTCCAGTATTGAGAATATTTTAAAAACAGTGTGACCATTCATATATCTTATCCCTTTAATACTGTACCTCGTGTCCCGTGTAAAGGTTGTATACAAGAGATCGCCATGAGCGATAAGACCGCCTATTGTCACACCAAAATGTACATCTCCAACCATGTCTGTACAATATATACTGTAGCGGTGTACAAAAGATGTACAAATAAATAAAACAATAACTTATTATCTGGCGTCTTACAATGTGTCAATGTATTTAAAAGTAATATTATGAAACTGTTTGGAGGGTCACAAGGTGACACTGCTAATAAATACGTATTAAATAAATCTTCACTTACCCAAAGGTTTAAATCTGTTGCATTTCTCTAAATTAAGTAGAGAAATAAATATAATTAATGTAATAACAGTAAAATACCAAAAAACTATAGTTCTGTGTAATATACTAATAACCAAACTAATACAGAATATGATTGAACTAAATCTTCTTATATTCTAATCCCTTTCGTGCAGCACTGGCTCTTGAAATTCGATATTTATCGAGGATTCGCTTTTCCAATACGGCTAATGTTCATTTGTACCGCAGAGTGCCAGACAAAACGTTTGCCGATTGTTTCTTATGACAATTCTATTCAATTTTTTGGCTTTAAACTAGATTATATATATTTTTAGGGCAGGGTCGATGTAACAATAATATTTAATAACGTTTTTGTATCTTTATATACAAGCCTCATATAATCTGCCAGTATCTATCTTATAACTTTAAACGGGGAAATCTAGCACCTATACTCATATGTTAATCATCATCAGCATCCGCCGCAGCATCATCAGCAGCAGCCTTTAGTAGTTCACTGCTGGATATAGACCTCTCCTTGAAAAAGAGGACCTACGAACACATCATCACACATCGACAGCCTTTAATAGTCCACTGCTGGACATAGGCCTCTCGGGCCTGGTATAGGTATAGGCGGGTTGGTATAGGGTTTGTGTCAAGTTTTCCTTCTTTTTGCAGTGCTGGTGTCCTGCGTTGTTTTGCGCCCTTAGTCGGCTCTTACGACACCCACGGGATGAATTGGGGTAGTGACATTCCGTATTCTTAATCCGTCACTACACGGACATCCTACCTACGAACATACGTGAAGAAAATTCTTTACACCCCTTGTTATTAAACCAATATGAAGCATAGATACTCTTCATATTTGGAATACTTATAATATGTAGAAGAATTTCAAAATAAAATGTACAATGAAGTTAAAAGTTAAGCTAAAAAGGCTACATAAAAGTAAAAGCCTGCAGTACATATATTATTGTAAATATAAATTGACCTGTCATAGTACAAACGCCTATACAATGACAATACATGTTGTATTGGTCCAAAATAGTCGAAAACAAGTGCCAGGTGATCTCTAGTATATACGAGATATACTTCGCGTATTTCATAAACGCCTACTCGTATTTGGCTCAAATTTTGTAATTAGAAACGTTTCCTGTCTAAATATATGTATTTCATATAAACACGCCAATTAAAAAAAAATGTCGAGTGTAGCTTCTTTGGCCATTACGAGGTACATAAAAGGTGATATTTGTACTACCTGTTTCACCCTCGAGATCAGTTGAACAAACATGAACTCTAATTTCAAAACGACGCAATACGCCATCTAAATATTACACTAAAGTACAAGTTTTTTGTATTCCTGACAGTAAACAATGACTGAAATGCGTTACTGGCATTGTCCTTACTTTCCCTTTTTACCTGCTTTTGCTTCACATCATCAACAACCTTTAATAGTCCACTACTGGACATAGGCCTCTCCTTAGAAAGGAGGTTTTGGCCTACTATACCACGCTGGCCAGACGGGTTGGTATAGGGTTTGTGTCAAGTTTTCCTTCTTTTTGCAGTGCTGGTGGCCTGCGTTGTTTTGCGCCCTTAGTCGGCTCATACGACACCCACGGGATGAATTGGGATAGTGACATTCCGTATTCTTAATCCGTCACTACACGGACAACACTGCTTTTAACACAATGTAATTTTTTTCTCAATTCATAAAGTGCCTAGTTGACAGGAATATTCTATTATGGTCAACAATATGTAGTCTATTAATGTGGTTTTATTCACCAGACCAGCAAATAGTAAAGAAGAGAGCAGAACACTCCCTGTTTATAATAATGAACTGGCTAAACAAAAACCTACTAACACTGATCCTGTTAAAAACACATTATATTCCCTTCTCGATCATAGAAGTTGGTAGTTCCCCTCAAAACTTCTCCATAAAGGCACACATCTGCTCTACACCAAACACATGCACCTGCAACGTAATTACCATAGCTGATTCCATTAAATACCTCGGCGTGTTGTTACATTGTGGACTAAAATGGGACAAACATATTGCCCAGATGACAGCTCATGTAAGACGTCTCATTTACTTATTTAAATCACTGACGTTACCCCTCCATCAAAGCTAAAATTAATATATTTGGCACTTGGTCAGCCCATCATCCAATTCTGCATCACTGGAAGGGGAACTGCAGCCAAATCTTATTTAATCAGCCTTGAACGTGCTCAGAGAGTAGTACTAAAAGTTCTATCAAAAAAACCTTACACATATCCTACTGTTAGTCTCTATTTAGACATAAAAGTCTTAACAGTTTCCCAACTATTCATTCACCGAATAGCTTTAAGCAAGCACCAAACTCTTTCAGCCCCTGACTCCAATAGGTGGCACGAGAAAAACATTTTCCCAAGCACTCGCTGCAAAACGTCCTTTATTAGACGTCAAGTCTATAGTATAAGCTCTAAAAATATATAATTTAGTCAAAAACCTAAATATTTCAGGTCTGAATCGCCATGAAGTGAAAATCAGAATAACAGATTGGATACAACAATTAGACTATCAAATGATAGAGAATTTACTCACACATGTAGAATAGAATCATTACATTGCACACGACTTTGACAGACACTAATAACATACACCTCACACACAAACCACACAACACAAACAACACACAATACACTTACACACACTCATAAACAAGCACACACATTCTCACACAAACTCACTGTTATTTTTTAATTTTTGCTAAATATGTTATTAAAATAATAAAAACACCTCTATAGAAAAGTACACGCTGATTCGATTCCAAGTTATTCATGCTTCATATTTTTGCTGTATTATAGTAACATACGCCTGTATAATGGAAGACAGCGTTTAAACATGTTAGCCTAGTATGGAATACAGTTTCAGTATGTTTTGTGATCCATCCTTTTTCCATCAAATTGTGTTCCATCAATGAAATATTTTTATTTTATTAATATGTCTCTATCGTCTATACGTCGAGAGGTAGTCTCGAGGACGTTGGCGTAATCATCAGCAACATCACACAAATCATCAATTTTCAACATTTTACTATACACAATTTTTTGTAACTAAACTTCCCAGGCAAACATCCCAGCTTGAGGAGGGTAAACCGCTTACAGTAAGTTATACTTAAAGACTACATCATACCGAACTAATGTATCTATTCCGTCACGTTGTCTATAAAAATAACGAAGCCTGTTACGCAGCAAATCTCCAGCCAACATTTTTTTGTGAAAATATTTTAAACACATCGGCCGTAAGCCATTGATCAACTTTTATTTATCTATACATAAGAAATCGTGACAGTTTGATCACATTGTATTTTTATATTATTGTGCTAAAAAGATACATTTATACATATATTAATAAGATACATTCATCCCCTCTCAAAGTTCTAATTAGAACCTGTAACAGTATTTTATCGTTAAATCATCGTTTTGTCTAATGTCATGGTAGTACCTACCTATTTTTTTTTGTCTGTGAGCAACAAATATTTTTTTAATGTAAATGGATACCAGATTATTAATTGGATTTTTCAGTCTAACAAGACCCCAATTGTTTAAATCTGTCATCCACATTTACTAGTGTATGTATTTAGATATTGCGTATGTTGTTGTATTGAGTATACTAAGAGAAGGAAAACTTGAAACCTGCTTCAAGATTCATCTAATTCTATTAAAATGTAGGATAACCTTTCACACACATAAACCTACACACACAATAAATCCTTTGTGAGTTGCAGTAAAACTTTGCAATTTCTCTTGTGAGTCAAACTGTTCTACGATTTCGTCTGTAGAGCATATGTGTTTGGAAAACTTATAGAGTTTTGATTGTCTTGCAAACCGCTATACCGCTCTTTTGATAGCATGGTTCAAAGTCATATGTTAAATAAAGTGAGAGTATTCTAATCGTTTAGAACATCTGATATATATTTTTATAAGGATCTCCGCTTTCAATGCACTTAAGTAATGACGAATTGTAATTAGATGAATTGTAATAAGGTGTAAGTTATTATTAATTCCTTACTTAATTTCAACAATTATTCTTTAAATTTAAATTTGACCAGCTTTGATATTATTATCGCTCTAGCGCCAACGTCAGTTTACAATATGCGAAGACTGTCAACTTTCACATCACATACATAGGCCTCTCCTTAGAAAGGAGGTTTTGGCCTGCTATGCAAAAATAAAAAAAAACTATCTATTTTTTGAGGTCGATTTAGAGCATTGTCACGCGACACACTTCCACCAGAACTATTCCCCCTGACCTTATTACAGTATTTTTTTAACTTCACATTTTTTTTAATTGCTTTGGAGTGATTGGATTGGTAATTAATCTGGGTTATTATAGTCTCATATTCTTCGTCACCTTTTTAAAATCTATTGTTTGGCCCGAAGCAGAAACGTCCATTGTTGAAGAATTCTGATACCTCACCGTTTTATGAAAACTCAATTTCACTGCAACTCAATTACACGCAATTATTATTATTATAATTATATTATAGTGTCAGATGGAGATATCCGAGACTGACGCTGGGGAGATCGCACCGTACAAAAATCAAGGTGATTTATGGTGTAACGTAACCAGCGCCGAGTCTCCCGGCCCAGTTGTGGCGTATCAAGGGCATGATCTCAACAGCTTTAAATGGTTTGTGTGATGAAGCCACGAAAGCAAATAATCAATCAACTAGTACTTTAGATACGTTTTTATTCAGAAATGTGAAAACGACGCGTATACATTATTTAAAAGGATACATCAGAGCTATCAGACTATTTAATTATTTTAATACTGTAATTATTTGTATACTATGTTTTAATACTGTAATTATTGTATATGTAAATGTCAAAAATATGAATTTAGATAATGGACTGCACCGGCTTTATAATCCGACAGGAACTTCAAGTCAGACAAGTCAGTTGCCCGATTCAAACACCAAGGCCAATATAACAAACACCAATATAAATACATAAACAGCATTCAACCGCTTACCAGTAATCACTCGTATTATAAGCGACTACAGCTGCAAAATAATTTAAGTCCACTGATATTTGTTTGCGTCATCATACCTGCTAAATCTTCGAAACCTGGTGCCCTTTCACACTTCCTAAACATAAAGAACATCGCAGCGGTAATGATGTGATGTCTAGTCCTATCGTTATGCGGAGTACTGCCTGATCTTCTTCAAATTGATTTAAACAGTTAGAAAGTACTACGTCTTACGTGTGTCGATTTTTTATGCCATAAACTGCCCTTAATAATGCCATAAAATTGGACCAAATTAGATCATAATATTCGTTTTGGGTATAGGTACCCCAGGTATTTTTCTAGCCTAGGGTCACGTTTCTTTCTTTCAAACGTTTAAGAAGAAAAACTAGTCTTGCCCAAGATTTAATCGTTTGGAAGGAGTTTCTTTCTTATTGTGCAACTATCTAAAGCTACTTTAAAAGAAAAACAAATATGTAAAATATTTGATACTGTCCATTTGCGAAATGAAAACCTTTTTTTTCACGGATTAAAAAAATAATAAATAAATTTATTCCAGACATTAGTCTTTCTTTCTAGTCTTTCGTATCGTTACTATTATTAGAATATTCGTCATAATATCTTTGCCTAAACCAAAACCTTGCCTTAGTTTCATAATGTGTGATCGAAAAAGCTATTATATTAGAAAAATGTTTATTTATAAAAAAATCGCTTATTACTCTTACAATCACATCATCAACAGCTTATACTAGTCCACTGCTGGACATAGGCCTCTCCTTAGAAAGGAGGTTTTGGCCTACTATACCACTCTTACAAATTAAGTAATAAATTATACTTCCTAAAGAATAATACATTTTATTGTTCATAAAATATAAAATACTTTTCTCCTTTTTCATATAATCGCCGTCGTCTCGAAAAATAAAAACATTTACGTAGTCATTCCTTCTGCAATGACTCCCAAAAATTTCACATTTAACACGTCCGTACACTTCAAACACTCTAAGCGCCGTCTGGTAAAGACACGTTTGGCAGGCTTACAAGTGGTAGAAAAGTAGCAGAATATACTGGCATGCAAACGGGCTGAGAGTCTTAAATAAAGAAGTGAAGAGAGTCATTAAAATAAAATTAGGTACAGTCACACACAAGTCGCCTAACAGAACTAAATGATCTGCTTGGGTCTGATATAAGAACGCTGTAAGTCTCGTCGTCATTTTAGGCATTTCAGCGTTTTTTAATGATTGAAGACAATTTCATTCACGAGATTTTTGGAGCATTTTGAACTGAAAATGAATCATAATTCTAATTTAAATACATGGTAAAGTAAACCTACCTAAGCACGTGTCCGTAGATGTTGTTGATTATAAATAAATGACTAAAAATACTTTTGTACAGTAACGAGAGAAATAAACAAGTAAAATTTTCTTTTTACTAAGTTTTGTGGATTTTCGCAATAAAGTACCCAAGTATTGTTGTTTGTATTTCAAGAACCTTCTTAATCTTTTTCTTATTAAACTGTGTTGTAATTCCCTAAATAGTTTATCTTTAAAACTTGACACGTGTAACAGAGTGTGTAACAGAGGATAACGGAAAATAAAATAGATTTATGACTGAATCATAGCAGGTATCTCGCTGCGTATATTATCTTCCCACTAAAAAAATCTGCAGTTAGGAAGCATTAGAGGCACTGGTATAACAACACCATTAAGTAAAATATTTTTGTTACCACACCTGTGCCACCTTGTGGTTGTATAAAGAGTAATGAAATTCCTAAAAAAAAACTTGTAACCTACATTCTAATATCGAATTCTTGTTCCTTAATAAGCCGAGGTATTTTAAGATAATAATCGAGATCAATTAAAGAAGCTGTCAACTTGATTGATATTGAAGTCAGTAAGTATTAATTATTCATTTCTCTGCGGTGTTTTGCTCTCAATTTCGGAAACTTGTTTACGTAACGATATTTTCCTCAACAACGTTACTACATTAAATAAGAAAATATTCAAGAAATAGGACCTTTTTTTTATGCTTTAGACCTTCGTATTTTGTTAGAAAGAAAAACAAAGATGGGACGTGAATGGTCTTTTTTATCTTTACCATATGAACAATTTCATATATCTATATTTGTTTTTATTTTTTGTTGTATTTAGAGTAGGCTTGCACATGACGTCAGCAAACAAAATCTCGCTCTTGTATGTATTAGTCAAGATATAACACTACTACCAGCTGCCTGTATACAATGAACTTTAATGTCTCTATAAATATGTAAACCAAAAAAAGTTTAATACCATAAATTACCATCTTAATTGTCAATCTATCTTCTTCATTTGTTTTGGAGCTATTATTGTATAGTAATATCACTTTAGAAAATAGAGAACTAAAATTAAAAAATAATGACGAACAGTGATCTAAAGTTGAATGTACTACGGTCTAATTTCGGCTGCTGATCGACCACTAGATTTTATCATTGTGTAAGAGCTTCCAATGTATTAGCGCTTTAAAAAAAAAATTAAAAATGTTGTGTGCCAAGCTATCAAAAAAGTATAGGAGATTCAAAAACTTTTAATCATAATCCGGTAGGAACTAACGATTTCAAAATAATACAGTAGATTTAAATGAACTCAACTAGAATTTCGCTTAGAATATGTCTAACTTGTGTTTAAAACTTTCTCGCTACGTGACCGTAAGCGTTTTATTTTTAAACTCACTTCATTGTTTCGTAGCCGTAAGCAAATATACTATACAGGTTAGACATTGGTTGTATACTTTTAGTCTTTTTTATAAAAATAATAATAAAGATCTTTATTGTTAAATCCATTCTTCAAGCTCCATTTTTCAAGGATGTGTTTTCTGTGTAAAAATTTTATCATCATCAGCCTCCACTGTCCACTGTTGGACATAGGCCTCTCCTTAAAAGGAAGCTCTGGCCCACTATACCACGCTGGCCAGACGGGTTGGTATAGGATTTGTTTCAAGTTTTCCTCCTTTTTGCAGTGCTTTTACTCGCTTAGTTCGGTCCCTTAGCCGGCTCTTACGACACCCAAGGGGTGAATGGGGTGAATGGGGTGGTGACACTTCGTAATATTTTCTTATATTTATTACTACTAATTAATTTTTGACAAACTAAATGTTAAAGTTTTAAAATAAAGCATGTTTGATTTTACAATGATGGTGTTGTGTTTGGTGTTTGATTTGCAAATTAATTGATTTATCATTTTGAATATAGTCACATATAACTCTCTAAGCTCTCCCAGTAAGTTCATTTTTTTTTAAGCCAGCCATTGTTTGTTACTCGACCCAGGAACGATACTTAATACTCATATTCGTTTTTTTTACTTTCGTTAAATTCCTAATTAAAGGTCCAAGTAAACTATCATTCATTTATGACAGTGAAAGTAGAACCTCAGTAAAATATGTGTTACTAATAGAAGTTTCCGCGAAATCGAATCAATATCGAACCAGAACTAAAAGTATCACCGTATACTAATGCTGAATACATTAACTGAAGTAAAAAGCCGCCGACGACTGATATATATTTCAGAATACATTCGCGTACACAGGTGGTAGTGGCCGGAATACTTTAACACCATGACTTTGTCACAAATGGGATTTCATCCGTGTCATATTTGAGAGAAAGGCTCTTTAAATTTAGAATCAGAGTGTATAAAATATGTTATTTGAAACTTTATTATAAAAATATATGCCATTTTACTTTACTATTTGGATTTTTTGTTTATCTGTGGTGTTATTTACAGTGCACCATTCAAAGGCAGTGACAGTATCATGATCTGGGATTGTCCAATCACCCACGTCTGATGTTAAGTCAAAAACGTATAAAGAATTCATGTTATTTCTAAGCCTTTCAACATATATTAAATATGATCATCAGATCTACCGTACTAGCAGTATATTTGAATTCAGATTTATTATGATATATATACATACATAAACTAATAGAAGCTACCGATATTAATCTTAATTTGTATACCCATTATTAAAGCTTCTTCGTATGCGTCTACTTACACTAAATTCCAAAAAATGTAGGCAACATAATAAATCTTCGACTTTCTTTAACTTACTGTTAAAGACTTTGTTTAGTTACAAAAAAATTCAGATCCCAAAGGATCTAAGCCCAAGATTACAAATGTTCCAATAAATGAGACAGACGGGGTCCCTATCACATTGGGATTTAAAATTGTCACCGGCAAATTGTGCGTGCCTTACCTGCTTCATTGGGGATTAACGGTGGGTGTATACAAAAATGTGTTCTGTGGTACAATAAGTTCTTTTTACAAATTTAAACTACCTTTTTGCCTATTTACGGGTTACGTCGTTTTTTTTTTGGATTAAGAATTAAGCTATTGCCATTACTTAGTGCAATTTGTTTTCGTTCGTGCGTCAACTTTTCAGTATTAATAATATTTTATAACCCACAGGCATTAATTGAGACAACAACTATAAGGGTACCTTATACTAAGAAGTGTACCTTATGTAAGAAACTAGGCAGATAGTTTCTTAAACGCAGTTCTGGTACTGTTATGAGTTGCGGTTCGTGATTAGATCAATACAGAGATTTATACACGAAAAATAGTAACCAGCTGTTCATTTTAATCACAATCAACATTTGTACTGTTCGTGGTTCTTTACACTGTTTTGATCACTGTCTCGCTTTAATAAAAATTCTTCTGTACCGTATTGTGCGCTTATATGTACCGGGTTTTTATCTTTTATTTCGTTTATTAGAAATTATATATTTATTATAATTAATCTCTTTGATGGTGTACACCGTATGAGGAAATATTATACAGACATGTTATAACAGACATGATAATTAGCAATCTCATTACTAACAGTGATCACCTTTCATTTGTCATAACTCCTATTAGTAGGAGCATAAAAATATTCTGATTGCTAACCAAAAAAAACATCAACGTCTTGAGCAAAAATCTTTTGTCATAAAAACTATTTGATAAATGTATCCTATGGGACTAATCCCACCCACACGCCCACCACTGTAACTCCTTTACACCAGGATCCACAGCAGTGACCCACGAACACACCGAGTTATGACACTCGGGAAGTCCCAGGAAGAAATTAAACTGTCTTGGAACCCGCAACGAAATTAATCAGAAGACCTATATATAACATACGTTTATCACAGAAAGTTTCTAGACTTTTAAGTCTCTGATATAAAATGTCCAAAGATAAGTAAACGTATGGTATCCCTACAAAGTGGGGTTAAAAGGAACGTTGTGACACGAAGTAAACACCGCTCTGGGCCGTAACATAAATATAAGTGTTATACGACTATTTTCTAGTGTTGTGCCGCTAGTAAGTAAAAAAAAACCTCCCAGGCCTTTCAAAATAAGTTGTATTACGTTTCAGGGTCAGAGATTCATATTCTGTTACAGCAAATTTATTTAATGTTTCTATGAATAAAGTTGAGTATATTTTTATTAGTTATTTTAAACTAGGGATTGAAGTTTCATGAGACTTCCGCAAATGTTGATGCTAGAGGTCTGATGAAAATTGATATAATAAGGACTCCTTATTATAAATAAAATATATTTTCATAAGTAACTTGCAAAAGGAAGTGAAATCCCACCCCACCATCAATATCATATACAATGGGGTCGTTATAACCAAAAGGATAAAAACCCCTAAATAAGAGAAAAAAACTCCAAATATTAAAAGAACTTGATGTTTTGTTAGTGGTTGATGCAATGAATTGTTGTTTACAACAGAAGTACTACTAGCGCGTTGCAGGTATTTCAACCAGCATTTGCGAGGTACATTAATAATTTATCTGCTAACGAGGTAAAGCCGCGGGGCCTCGCCTAATGGAAATTACTCTCGCGGCGGTAAAACTGGTACAGTAAGCTGATAATAGACAAGAAGATCTAGACTAAGGAGGACGAATATAGGTCACCCGTGCATTTTTCCTCAAACCAATTGTGAAAAAACAAGTAATAACTATTTTAAAATGTTGACTTAACAGTACGAACTGAATATTCGATTAAACAGAGCAGAACTCTAACTTTTAGGTCTCTTTTTCAAATGTTAGACTTCTCAAATCTAGTAACATTAAAGCCGCAGGGGTCTAAGGACTCCCTCTCGGAATGAAGTTCCTTTCGCTTTTTGGTAGACGTTTGAAATATATATATGTATATGAAATATGAAAAAGATGTTAGCGTCGGCGCGCCTACTAAAGTTTCGGTTAAAAGTCTTGTTACACATTTTTCGGTCGCGCTCCCATCCTCTCAGACAACTTCGTTCCAAACATAAAAGCAACAAATTGAAACATGACTTGAAAGTAATTTAATTTACTCTAATTAACTGCGTTGTATAGTACTGTATAGTAACTCTGAGTCGTATAGTAGAATCTCCTTTTTAGAAAACTGTTGTTTACTTTCCACATTGCTGCTATAGGGTAGAAAACTGTGTAGCAAGTAAGCAGCGTGGCTAAAAGTAAATACATCTCGTACAAACTACACGAGTATAGCAGGTGACCTTTACAAGAACCAGGTAGCGTCTCCAAAAATAGATTTTTAAATTTTATTTTCTATTTCGGTCCTGTTAAAAAAAACGTATTACATGTGGAAAAATAAAATATTTTTGTTTCGTACATATGTATCTAACATTTTAATTGCACTGACTGCACAGATGGCGTAGTGGTTCAAGCGGTCAACTCACTACTGCCTACAGCACCAAGTTTTGTGGGTTCTTTCCCCACATTTGACAACACTTTGTGTGATCCACAAATTGATGTCTGAACACCCGGGGGTGTTCTTTGTCTCCGTTTCATATATATTTGTGAAGTTCCCCGAGACTCATGATATATTCCTAGTGTGGTAGTGGCGTTTTTCTTTGTTTCAAGAAATTATACAATAAATCAACTTTAAAATCCTCCTATCCGTTAAATTTTATATTTCAGAATATACATAAACGATAAAATAATATCGATATCAAAATTAAAGTAAAATCGATATCAGAATGTCTACAAAGAAAAACAATACTTATTACTCCTTTACCGCATTACCTGAAAATTAGACTAAATTTGTCTTTAAATATAAAAACCGCTGAAGCACATAATATAATATAACCTAACACACGGCCGTCTGATCCCAAACTAAGCGAGCCTGTGCTGTGGTGACCAGACTGCTAATAAATATACTTATATATTCCTAAATACATATCATAGATGAATTATACCCAAACACAGAACAAATGACGGTGCTCATCACACGTCTGTTTGTCCTGGGTGGGAATCGAATCCACGACCTCCGGCTTAAAAGTCAGGGTCACTAACCAAGACAGCAAATGAAGCTCTTTAAAAATCTTACATCATTTAAATAAGTTTTTATTCTCAATCTGATCGTGGTCCAAATTGGGTGAGGATATCTTTATAAACGCAAAATAAACAATTATTATTTCGTTAATGATTTTCTATGTACGAAAGCGTATTAATTTGAAATTTTATACATCGTTACATTCAAATTATCTCCTGTAATGAGATCGACTACAAGCGAAGAAATCTTATTAAGTATAATTAATGTAAGCATGGTAGTAACAATTTATGTACGTAGAAGGATAGAAGTTACGCACATTCAAAGATGCTTTAAGATTGACACTGGGAAAACGTGGTACTATATTATAATAGGCTCCTTACTAATAAACACGTAGGTGTGTACAACATTTTGAACGACTTCACTATTATAGTTATGATAACATCATTTTATAGTGTACTACATTACTTAAGGGATACGGTTAACTTGTTATGCAACAGCTCTGCTGGCCTTTGTAAGGCATATATAGCTTACAAAAGGAGTTTTTTAAACACATTTTATTTTTACCTTTAATGTTCTTCCAAACATACTCATATTTTCGGACATAATACTGAATATCAATACCTACCTAACTATAGAGTGATATCTTTGTAAAGTAATTACTCTTAATTTTTTTTTAATTTTATTATCGTGTTCCTGCCGACAACTAACGTAACAAGTAACCATATAACGTTATGCACGTGATATATATTTTATACAAATATGGACTACGAAAGTCAGAACACGGAAAACCGATGTGATTACTTCTTTTGCTAACTCTACGTCCTCCCAACTTAACCATGGTATAGTGAGAAAAATGCACGCTCAAAAATTATACTTATACAAGCTTTAGTGAACAATAAAAGTTTTTTATGCCGTACAACAACTACGTTTTTAACTTTACAGCCAGTTTTTTGTAAAAAAAAAAACACTTGAATTACAGAGCTCGTCGTGGCTTCTGCCGCTGTTGTAAAAACTTGGTCCGTGTTTAATAGCGCATAGTGCATGGTTTTATTGAACATCCGTCTTTTTTTAGACCTGTTAATCGTCAAGGTCTACATCTCTCACTATAATATGTATTAATACTGCGTTAAATAAATATAAGAATTTCACTCACTACAATTTTTTGCCATAAATAATGGCTTTGACTACCTTACTATAACTGCTGCAGTGTGCGGTGTCTTTCTTTCTTTTCTTTCTCTCTTTTTTCTATCATTTCCGCGGCACACGACATACCTCTAGTCTGACCTAGATCCATATGCAAAGGTTCATAGAGTTCATATCTATCACAAAGATAAGGGTATAAACATAATTTCTAAAAGAATCCTTCGTTTTATGTGTATAACAGCATGTATACGGTATATAGAAGTATGGTATACAGTATACCATACTTCTCGTATCATTTACTATTCGCTTATAAAAATTGCAAAAGTTACCGCAAAACATCGAACAAAAGTTTCAATCTAAAGAAACTTTAAGAAACTGTTTACATAAATAATCTTCTTTACCCAACAATCTAATTCCCTAACGGTAAAGAATTATAAAATATGTACATAGCGAACACAAATTTAATGTTTAAATAATAAGAACCAAACAAATGTGCTTTCAACTTTGTCGGACTTAACCTACTTGGGTGTGTACAAATGATTTTTTTTAGGATATTCCTCGACTCTCATTGAGCCATTTATCTGGTAAAAAAAATTATTAATCTTATCTATTTATGGTCAAATAACGGTTAAAGATATTTTCGCAACCAATAAAAATGTAAATGAATATCAAATTATACTCTGAAAAAAATGCCTCCATTTTTTTAATCAACAGTCGGGAATCTGGTATTGCACAATAACAAAATTGTATTGTGAATTGGCGACACGCAATCGTGAATTCATGTCCATATTTCCTGAAGTATTTTTATATTTTGTACGTACGTTTTTTAGGTCACCTGGTTTCTTTGCTATAAACAAATCTTATATGTTTAAATGCCACCACTTATACTCCGTTCATTAACCCTAACGATGGCAAAATAACTAAATAGAGTGGGGGCACACTGACCTCCTAACAATCTAAACTTTTTTACCTTGGATCGATCGAGCAAACCATATTGTTAATAACGTCTATTTGTACTCGTACATATAAAATGATCGTAGCCATATGTACTCAAATATTATAATTAACATTCTGCAGTTTGGAACCAATTAGTAAACTGGGTAAGTTCTTCAGAACACCGTTATAAGATACTGGAATGTACGTGAAAGATTTGTCGTATTTCGTCACGGCGTCAGTTCAACAGTTTTGTCTAATTTAATACCCGACAGCGGCGGAGTCAAAGCAGGATCGTTATGTGTGTGATCTATATGTATATATTGCCGTCTCAATTTTACCTCATAACTTGTAAACACCTGACCCGTTTTTGATAAAGGATATCATTATATTTGTTTTTCTTGCGCTAGTATTTTGGACGCTAAAATATTACGAATATCTTTATTGTTTTTTCTCCTATCAAGTGGGATAACAAAAAGAGGGGTTTTTAAAATGTTTTCATGAAAAATATACTATTTTAACTTTATAAATCAGTAAGTTTTATAGTTTTTCCCTATTTTCATAGTATTTTTTTTCATAGGTAAAAAGCTAACTAGTTTTTTGTCTTACGAATTAACTATTAAATTTGAACTATTTAACACATTAAACTGTATACACAGCTCATGAATAAATTTCACAAAATGTTTTAGTAACTATATTAGGACCAACCTTCGAGACGGTGATAAATCGTTACTTGCTATACAAATAATTATATTTAAATGTAGGCTCAAAATAACCATTTAACGTGTTAGTGAATGCGACCATTCACCAACGCGTTGAATCACATCTGCACATTAATAATAGATATGAAATGTTATAGGATGTTTTTTTTTTTTGTTGAAGGGACTTACACATAAAATACTTCATACATACACAATCACGCCTATACCTCCTAAGAGGTAAGCAGACGTGCAATAGACACCCAAATGTCTACTATAATATTGATCCTACTAGCGTAACATGCCTATTTTCATCAATGCCTTTTGAGATTGAGTTGGGAAAATTGAGAGTTTAACATAAAAGAAATAGTATTTGAGATGGGGCGGCAAAAGTGGGAAAGAGACATTGCTTATATTGATGAATTGTAGGAATAGCTTGAATAAGACAGAGTCGCATAGCTTTAACTCGCACGGACTCTGACAAACTAAAGTCAGAAGTGGCTTGAGACTGACAACAGATGGTAAGCAAATGATTATAATTGTACACAAATCGTATTATAAATAAAGTACTATCAAGTGTATTCACTTGAGAATACTCTACTCTACCACAACCTTACTGTAGACATTCACACATAGACACACACACACACACACACACACACATCTCAAACACATTATTCCCGCGCCACATGTAATATAGTAGGCCAAAACCTCCTTTCTAAGGGGAGGCCTATGTCCAGCAGTATACTATTGAAGGCTGTTGATGATAATGATGATAACAAGTAATTCAGATAAAACCCCAGAGAATCAGAACGTACTTTGATATATTATATATATATATATATATATATATATATATATATATATATATATATATATATATATATATATATGTATATATATATATATATATATATATATATTTGCCACGCTGGGTTTGGTATAGGGTTTGTAGTTTTCCTTCTCTTTGCAGTGCTGTTGTCCTGTGTAATTTGCTTCCTTAATCTAATAATATTCTATCGCAAATACGATGGTAATATCTTCGAACTAAATATTGTTCTAGATAATCTAGAGTTATTCTGCAAGGTTTTGCCTTTAATTGTGCCTATTCTCTGTTTATTTTTAATTAAAGTCTGTTGACTAGTATTGTTCGTTGAGATAATATTGCAGAAAGTCACCTAGTCTCAGTTAAATAGCTACTTTGCATCATTTTCACTTTAATTTTAATTATGTAATCAATGAGAAATAAAATAATAATTACTTAAATAACAGTTTTTTTTTAATGTAATTTAAAATTAAGCGAATTAATCATTCCGAAGTTTTCTGTTTTATATACATTTACTCGCTTGTGAACATACCTCCAACCTACTGAACCTAACTGAAAATTGACTTTAAGTAATGCTGAAGTTTAGGCAAGTTTAGACTGACATGTCTTTTATCATAAGAGATAATAAACACCAACGTCTAACCATCAATGTAGCTATATCTGTAGATAAAAACAAATCATTAACTTTAAAAATAGTATCAACCTATATACAATATGAGTGCCATATTGGCACGATGCGATACGCATTGACGCAGGATGCAGTACGATGCTCTCAATAGTGTCACAGTGACAGACGCGGGAGGCCAATGATCTTTAAAATAAATTGAATTATTGCAATTATTACAAACTCACATCACATCACATCATCAGCCTGTAATAGTCCACTGCTGAACATAGGCCTCTCCTTAGAAAGGAGGTTTTGGCCTACTATACCACGCTGGCCAGACGGGTTGGTATAGGGTTTGTGACAAGTTTTCCTTCTTTTTGCAGAGCTGGTGTCCTGCGTTGTTTTGTATTATTACAAACTATGACTTAAAAAATATTTTTAAGTATAAGTAATTATAATGTTATAGAATAGTAGATAAGTATTATGAATCCTTAAATTCTAACGATTGATCTAACTAACGAGCAACGATTGATAGTAAAACCACTTTTTGAAAAACCCTATAACAGTCTACCGCTGGACATTGTACATTTCTGTCCATTGCTATCCGCGAATAGTCTGTTCCAGTTACCTACTTGAGGTCTAGTTTATCGGGCTGAGGGCGTCCAAGATTCTTTTTTCAGATCCAACGATCCAGAGCCTTTGACAGGCGTGATCCGCCAACTAAGGGTGGTTTAGCTTACCAGCTAAACCACTCTTAATGTCATATTTTTAGTTGAAAAACTCAAACTCAAACTCTCTTTATTTGATAAAAAAAAAAAAAAAAAAGTTTGAAATCGTCTTTTATGTAGACTCTAAAGTCATAGATTAACACAATCTCTGTTTTGTCAAATAGTAAGCAAATAAATTTAACAACAATCAAACACATACAAAATCTATGATATGCCTGCGCCGATCTACAAGCGCCCGTTTCCAAGGGGTTGAGCCTTATGAGAAGAAAGGGCAAACAAACTCATGGCCACTCTTTTGCAATTCGCAGATAGATACAATGGCACTATTAAATATACCACAACATTGTTTTGATGTGTGCCAGTATGTCCGTTATTAAGGACTAAAAGGTAAAAAGAAAATTAAGAGAAAACAAGATTAAGAAAAAAAAACTAATAAAAGAGAAAATGAAGTGAAACATAAAAAATAGAAAAAATAATAATAATAAAAAACACACTAGCCACATCACATTTTTACTTAAGAAAGAAATAGCCTGCGCTAATTAATCCCAAGCATTCTTATCTTCCATGTAATCCACAATTGAGTAGTAGGCCCTCTGGCACAAGCCACGTTTTATTGCGGATTTAAATTTGTTAATACTTAACTCTTGAATGTTATTGGGGATTTTATTATAAAATGGGACACATTGACCTCGAAAAGACTTGTTTATCTTTCGGAGCCTTTTTTTTTTTCCGTGCGGAAATCTCCTCGGATACCACTATCGGTGGCATGTCGGACTCGAACCGACTAAAACCGCACGCCGTCTCGGGTACTAATAGCCGTGGAACCAGGTATACCCTAGAAAGCAAGTCCCTGGTGCCCCGACATACCTCGGGCCATTTACAGACGAGTAGACCCCCCCCCCGGGGGCGGGGAACCCCATGTTCCCCGCCGCTCGCCGCCACCCCGGCCTGCTTCTGCTAGGGTGACAGATGTCCTCACCTGTCACCCCCAGGCCTGCGCTTATGGAGGACGGAGGTTGTTCTGCGACCTCCGGCGCCCGAGTCGCCTGTGGTACCTGGCCCGTTCCCGGGCCTAGCGGGCCGGGAGAGTTCTAAACCTCTCCCGGTCCCGCTCCGCCGTCTCCTTCGCAAGCATAACTTGCTCGCAGAAGGAGACGACAGAGTTCCACGCACTCTCGCTCCGCACGAAAGCCGCAATCAGGCTATCGAGCGAGAGAACTCCCACTACGATGACCGCCACGAGGTCTCGCCTCTGCTCAACCCACGCCGGGAACTCTGCCGGCGTGTGGAGAGCCGTGTCCACAGTCTGGCCATCCCAGTAGTGGCACTCAGGCGTTGGCTCCTTGCGGATCAGACACAGGTGTTCCCCGAAACATCCTTTCCCAGTGATCACCTGCGTCAGTTGGAATGAGAGGGTCCCGTGACGCCTCTCGAGCCAATCCTCCATAACGGGTCTTACCGCCGCGATGACGGCGTGCCCGTTATCTTTTGGAGCCTAGAGGCGGGTACTACAAGTTTATTTCTATAACTGATATTTATATCTAAAAAATCTAATTTATTACTTAAGAACAAACCTTAAAAGCTTCCAAACTCTATTGGACAACTTAACATAACGCAAAAATTAACTGTAGTTATTAACAACAAGGAATATTTCTTTCAATTTATTATTCTATGAATGTATGTCTTTTTTTTGCGGATCCTGTTTCTCTTTGCTTTTAATTATTTCATAGTGTACTTGCAAAAAAGGTAATAACTGGTATACCTGATATAATTTTCTGACAGTTAATACGTATGAATATACATATGATATTATTGTTACAGAAGAAATTTTGGGTACCCGATCAGCACTGTGGATGTCAGCAGACGGACACATGGTGCTATACGCCACCTTCAACGACAGTCTCGTACACGAACAGAAGTATCCTTGGTATGGAGCAGCTCTGGATACCGATGATCCAGCCAAGGTAATTTATAAAAATAATAACATGGGCCATATAGAACACATGGGGCACTAGAACGTCTTGATGGCCCTCTTGAATCTTCTGGTGTAGTAGTATAGTAGAGACTAACCTAGTTTAATGTCTTAGAAGTGTAAATAAAATACTGTAATTTCGTTAACCCTACCTACAGTCAAGGACACTATGTAACATAATCATTGGAGATAATTCTATTTCTCGAATCTAAACTCAAAATAAAAAACTTTTTAACAAAATTATCATAGTGAATATGTTGGACACAATTACTCACCGTACATTATTTATTTCATCCAGACATATCCAGAGATCAGGAGCGTTCGTTACCCGAAGCCAGGGACCAACAATCCAACGGTGACTCTCACGGTGGCTGATATCGCAGACCCAAAGCACATACGAACGAGGCACCTCACGCCGCCGAAAGTTATACTTGAAGAGGGGTAAGTTTAGAATCACAATTTGACGCGTTTTCGTGCAAAATGAATAAGTTGTAACTTAACCTACTTGCTGTTTAAACAAACAGATTAATGGCATACATAAATCATCAGTTCACATTATCATATTACATCCTCTTAATAAATGTAATACTTTAAGATTTCTGGCACTAATACGTCTGGCCGTTCTGCCTCCTAAATGATAGTCTTGGAAAGACTGCTTTTTTTAAACCATATTATACTAAATATTATTTTAATTTAGTATACCATGCTTGTATTAAAAAACCACTTGTCTCAGTATCATCATCATCATCTTCTTACACTTTTCCCCAACTTATTTGGGGTTAGTGCAATGAGCTTTCATCTGCTATTCCTCTCTATCATTCGACAAATCACTAGTCTATTTTTATTTAATCTGGCACTTTGCTTAAAAAGAAATAATAAACAATTTAGCAATTTAACATTTATAATATTTTATTCGTTCGTGTGTAGTACACATAATTATACATTAATTTGCTCAAAGTAATAACTTAAATATCATAAAAAAGTTATGAAAGAAGTGACACATCAATCCTTTATGAACCACAATAAGAATCCTGTTTCCAAGCCACTATAAGCCATAAAAAGAGCAAGATAAACTGTCTGAAATCCCTTAAAATATATCTGGTATTGCAGCAGACTTAATTTAAGGCGAATACGATGTGAAACTGAATATTTAAAATAAACTTTCTCGATTAAAATTGAAATTTAAAATTGATATTAAGGTTTATGTTTATTTGAATGTTCTGTAGCATGTGCGAACATTTTGTTTTACTTTGTGATTGTATTTCGTGTGGAAGCAACTAATTGATATTCAGAACTGGTATTAAAATTAAACGTTTATTAACTTTTTAACTGGTTTTCATAACATGATAATGATCTGATCTCATATCGTTTTGAGGATTAGTCTAAGAGGTAACACTAACTTAAGAATGGGTTTGTTTGTTACGATTATGCACTTAATTATCAGTTAATTGCACTACTTAAATAATTATCACGATTATCACAAAATCTGATCAATAATAAAAAAAAAGTAGCCAAAGTATTTATGATTTAGACGAGTTAGGTGATGAAACAGCGTATTACTGTGACCATTGTTGGACTATACCAAATCAATATTAATTGTATCCGGTAATTGTGTATGTACTCGTATATCCGTACCGCTAGGTTATTTTGTTAGGTCAACTTCTAAAAAAACTAATAGATTTTATGCCGTTCCAGAGACTATTACTTCACAAGCGCTCAGTGGGTGTCTCTCACGGAGGTGTGTGTCGTGTGGCTCACAAGGATGCAGAATCTATCTGTTGTTTCGGTCTGCAAAAGCCCTATGTGGTATTGTCAAGAGGTCAGTGTTAACTGCAACATTTCTCATATATATTTGGTCACAACAAACAAACTCTTTAACTTTATAATATTAGTATAGACATAAGCTTTAATGAATTGCTTATTTTAGTAAATAAATTATCAAGTGTCATGAAAAAATAGTACGGATAATCCAGTCTCTTTCAACAGGTATACAGAATATCAGCTACAGAAGGCTGGGTGGAATCAGCCCCTGCTCCACTTTGGTCTGCAGGGGGAGGTGCTCTCGTGACCCTGGCTCCAGTGAGAGATGGTCCAGCAGGCTTATTTCGTCACATAGTGAGGACTGAACACAACGCACACGGACCTAGAGCTCTTCCATTAACACATGGAAGTTTCGATGTGGTGCAGCTGTTGGCATGGGACCATGCGAATCAACACATGTAAGTGTTTCAGTAATGGTTCATCCTCATCAACAGCCTTTACTAGTCTACTGCTGGATAGAGGCCTCTCCTTAGAAAGGAGGTTTTGGCCTACTATACCACACTAGCCAGACCTGTTGGTAGTGCTGTTGTCCTAGGTAGTTTGCTCCCTTAGTCGGCTCTTACGACAGCCACGGGATGAATAGGGGTGGTGATACTCCGTATTCTAAATCCGTCACCACGCGGAATAATGGTTACTCTAATGAATTTACCGTGGGAGAGCCATGCTTTTACACGTAGGTATGGCTATGGTTGGAATGGTATGGTATGGTTGGTATGAGTACGGTTTGATAAGACAGGAGTGAACTGACCATGCCTCACATACAAGTGGCACTGAGCAATTCATTAGTCGCACAAAACCTACTCTGTCTTACAACTGATATTCTGTTGCAGTTACTACATGGGTATACCGGAGGGTAAACCAGGCCAACAGCATCTTTATCGGGTGTCATCTGAAGCTCCTCGACCAGGCTCGCCTCAGAAACTGCCCTACTGTGTCACCTGTAACTCACAGGCAAGTGTTTTCCAACTGTGAGCTGAAAATTTACACACCATTATTTGTAGCATACCAAAAATCGAAAGTTGCTTGTTAAGAATTAATAATATAACCATTTGCAATAGCATTACTGCTTGTAAGGGTTGGTCCCGAAAACATAGGAAAATTTTCAAGTTTCATCTGCATTTACAGAAACTGCTTTAGTCCTAAGGTTCATAGCGTGACGTTAAATAGCCTATATTTTTTCTTACAAACAGGGTTATTAAAAGAAAAAAGTGTTTTTGTAATCCGACGGCTAGTTCTAGAGACTACCGCATTAGACAATATAAAACAAAGTCTATAACTCTATAAATTTGTTTCTTGTAATGCCATTATATTTTTTCCCCGAATTCGTGTAAATATTTACAAGATATAAAACAACTCATAATTCTAATGTTTTTTGTCTATCATCTATCTGTCTGTTTGTTTGTTCCGGAACACCTTCCCGGACTGGGTGAAATGATTTTCACGTGACATACAGGTATATGTAGATACATAACCACTCCGTAACTTCTTCTACAATAAGCTGTATATAACGTAACTTACAAATATATATTGCACTAACGCAATACAAATATTTAAGTAGCAAATTTATTTGTTCAATCTTATAAGAAAGTTTTTACTTTTCAAAACAGGCACGTGTCTAAACAAAAGAATAAGATAGGCAATAAACAATGTAATAAAGCGGAAAACAGAAAAATATGGCGACGGGTTAATATACCTCGAATCTTAATATACCCAGAGCATTACCATAAAAAACTACGGAAAATTTAAGATCTTTCATCAATTATACGAAGGAACCCTTGGTAAACAAATTCATTGTCATGTAAAACAAGATAACAGAATCATTTATATTATTGTCAAATCGTATGAGATGTTTGTTTGTCCAGTAACGATGAAAAAGTTTTTAGGGATCCGTTCCTAAAAAGGAAAAAGAAACCCTTTTAAAATGACTTTGTGTCTCGCTTCTGTCTTTGTTCTCAGGAACCCGTATAAGAATAAAGTTGAAATTAACATAACATACTTATGTTTGAGCTCCCTGGAAATTGTTAAAATTAGACTTATATAAATCATGTCCATCGAAAAATACTTTTAATTTGGCAAGAAGCGAGGTCTCACAGAACAAATAAAAGAACAAGAAAACAAGTTGAGTATATTTTGAACAGGAAACTAATTCTAGTCTATCCATGAACTATCGTCTAAGTCAATAAAACCCCAGGAAAAGAAAGAAAAATATTTTAAGCTATTGATTATTTCAATTAACTTTATCATTTGAATTTGAATTTTTAGTGTTACCATTTTACAGCCATTTTTTCAAGTAGTGGAAATACTGTCCAATAAAGTGTCGTGATATGATTATCATTTAATAGTAATATGGTAATCAGAGAATAGTTTTATTATTGTAGGTATTGAATCAATAAGGAATGTAGTTATTATCAAATTGGTATTAATATTTTAGTAATGAAAGTAAAGTGGTACATCATTAAATTATTTGAAAATCCTGTAGTAGAATATAAGGCAGTAAAAAATAAATAAAGCTGCTGAAAAAACCATTGACCAACCACAAAAAGAAATTTAAACATAAATTTCTAGTAAATTTGCTGTACTCTGTACTAATAATAATATAAAGACTAAACGTCTGACTGGTCTGACGCGACAGGCGGCGAATGGCCGCCGCCAATTACACTAGTTTAGGTTTAGAATTTACAATTCATTACATGTTAAAATAGATAATAAATTAAGGACTTATTGGATGATAACTATGCATACATACATAAGATGATTATTTCATGCATCAGACACATTAGAAGTGACATAAAAATATAACCTACGAAAATTCAACAGCTAGTTGATTATAATAATTCTTTAATATATATATTTTTCATTTAAATGGCACACATACAGTTATAATTATCAAATAATGATGTAAAACAATACAAAAACCAATTTTAAGAGTCGATAGCCATAAAAAAATTGCTAAAATAAAGGAAAAGTCCCCCGCGACCCAGGATATATTCCTAATGCGGGAGTTGTCTTTTTTAGAATATAGAAAAAATATGCAGCTATGTTTTAAAATACTCTTTTTAGAAGAGTCAACAGATAAAACAAATGCAGTGCGTATCTAAAAAAATCAAATGCTAATATCTTTTTCCCTAGCCTTTCCCAAATAAAAATCGTTTTACACGTAGATTATAAAAAAAAACGTTTTTTTTTTATTTTTTACTGGATGCGCTGCAATTTGACTTAATTTTTTTTTTTATGGAGACTCGCCATTGTTCTTTCGTTAGATTTCTATTTGGCGGTTGAAAAGTTACTCATCTTTTTTTATATTGGCATTTCAGATACAAAAATTTAAAATTTCTCCTAGTTTATGTGGAACCCTGTAAACGCATTTCAGGCTAATACATTTGTACCTTATATTTCATGTCTTCTCCTTAATATTTTAGGAAAGTCAAACAAATAAATCCTCCGAATCCAAGAATACGTCCTTACCAAATTTCACTATGATGAAATTTTTGTCTGCATCAGGGAAGTTTTAAATCCTTTATACCTGTGCAAAGACTAAACACACTTCATCAAAAATTGACGTGACATGAAATTTCTTGCTCCGTGACCTTTCCGTTTATAGCGAAGTATGTGTTTAAATTAAACACTGTTTACATAAGATATTTGTATTTATTAGATATAGACCTTTTAAATTAATCTAGATGTGAAATTTGAGATCATTATAGCTAAAATTTATCGTCCACGCCTTTTATGTATAGTAACTCTATACAGTTAACAGAAAATCTAGATAAAATGACCTACATTTCGTAAGAACTACGTACTACACAGAAATACTTAAACATTTCGAACAAAAAATTTCTTAGAAAGGTCTTCGAATTTTAAATGGTAGTTTAAAAAGTCCATTTGAATAAAGTCTCGAGTTCCACGCTTTTTATTGAATTTAAAACACTAAGATTAATGTTTATACATTTCTTTGCGATATTTCAATCTCACATGATATTTGTATAGCATTTATTTCATTTTGAACCATTTTGAATAGACCTAAAGCATATATTTCTAGAAATGTAATTATCGCCTATATTGTTTCTGCTTTTGCCTCATCATGCCACTTCAGACAATGCAGTATTAGATAAATTAACTTCGTTTTATAGTCAATGTTGTGATCAAATGAAATGCGACATAAGTGTTTTATCTACATAAATATATTTTTTCGAATATGGAATTCCCACAGCACAAAAGTAACGTAACTATATTTACTTAGCTCTCCACATACTAAACATTTGTGATGCTTTCCCCCAGCATAAAAAAAAAACAGTGTTTCACTAAATCATACCTCTTTTAACCAGCCCTCTCCATCAATAAACTTGGAATACTACGGCAGCCTGGCATCTTCAGGAGACAGCACCTGGGACTCGGAGTGGGATGAAGAGCTTCCTGCCACGTCACCATCACCCACGAAGAAAAAGAAGAAGAAGTATCTTGGTAGGATTTAGTTCTAAAGCTCCTTGAACTTTAATTATCTACTCTCAAATTGATTGGACCGCTGAAACATTTGTTTATATTGATTAGGTACATATGTTTCTATTTAAGGATCCAAATGCCAACATTCAAAAGAAGATAAATTTATTGTGGCATCTGATATTCTGCATCTACATTTTTGTATCTAGAGTTTCATCCCATTCATTCCTTTTTTTTACGTGTGGAAACCCCCTCGGTCCACCCCACCAGGGTTTGTGGCGGGGTGGTGTGTCGAAATCGGACCGACTGTAACCACACGGTGTGCCACTCTGTGCTTGTAATAGGAGGGATCCGGGAACTGCTGTTATAAAGACATCCGGACCACCAGATACACTCAGGGCGTTATAAATGCGGCTTATATTTTGTTCAGTTTTTTGTGCTAAAGTCACGTCTGTCATGGTCCCATAAAGATCAACAATCACAGCCTACCTTACCTTTCGCAGATGGTCTACAGCAAAATTTGCCATGTCTCTACCACGAGGCACACTTCAGTCCGTCGTCAGCATACTTCGTACTCGAGTGCCTGGGTCCCGGAGTACCCACTTTTAGTCTTCACAAAACTGCATTGCCGGATCCAAGACTAGTTGCGCACTTGGAAAATAACACCGTTGTCAAGGTATTTACTTTAAATTTAACTGGACACTGAAGGTTATCTTTATTATATTCTTATTATACAATTTTTGCTTTAAAAATATAGGAGGTTCTCAATTTCATGTAAAGTTCCTGTAACTTTGATAGAATCTTATTTTAAAAAGTACTAATTCTGCAAAGAGTTACCTGTGCCTGAATAATATTCGCATTTAACTTCAGCCAATGGATTTGACCTAATATATAAAATAAGTCAAATATTACCCAGGACAACCGTGTGGTGACGGATTAAGACTACGGATTGTCACCACCCCTTTTTATCCCATGGGTTACGACACCCCGACGGCGAGCAGCGAGCGGCAGGGAGGCGACTAAGGGAGTAACAAATAGTAGGCAAACTAAAAACCGAAAACCCGTCGGGCCAGCATGGCTAAAAACGTCGTTCTAAGGAGAGGCCTATTGAAAGCCCTGTTGATGATTACTAAGGAGTAAACGTATTACCTATAAACAAAGAGATCTACTGTAGAAGTAATATTTTCTTGGTCTTTCTCGTTTCATCCTATGCTTTTTAACAGCCCAACCAGGACTATAATTTACCTGAGTATTATTACGATATGACCTGGTATAAAAAACCATCAAAGCTAATTAATTTTTTTGTAAATGTAACTCAGAAATAAATACTATACAGTATACTACCTATATGAGTAAACATTATATACTACGTATAATACTTGCTTTAAAAACCATCTTTGTAAATATTTTCATAGAAATGTCAGAACTTGGTATTTGAAATATTCGCGGTCAATAGCATGGCTATCCAAACCACTTTAACCCAATACTTGTCCCTACTTGTAAGTTCCATCGCAGATTTATTGAATTTTTGCGTCCACTTTAAACGAAGTAAAAAACCAGAGTTGAATGGAAATACCTACGAGTATATGTCGTCTCGCAGAAGAAGTTTAGTATATATCCGTAAATGCCACAAACATGTTAGAGCATGCGTCAATCTACAGGTGAGAACAATCCCAGTAAAGCCATTACGATCGTAGAGCTCGACTAATCTGTCTTCGAGGAGTAGCTGAGCTATTTCCCTCGCTTTATATGTAGGTTATACGGAGATATAGAGCGACCTCAAATAAAGATTCCTGTAGATCATAAAGTTTTTTGTAGAGCAGAGTTAGCATATCATGTAATCCTGGAGTGCGAATATGAAGCAGTCACAAAGAGCTAGTATGAGTGCGAAGTCGCTTCTAGGTTCACTCGTTCACTTAAGTGGGAAATTAGAAGAAGAAGTTCCCGTTACTGGAGTCCATTACGTCCATTATTCTTAGCACGTCTAGTATACATCTTACAAAAAATAAAAATCGTTAGGAAAAGTCGCCTAGAAATAATAGTCAGTTTAAAAAAATTTAAACAGAAAAAGACCTCAATTACAATGCTATAAATTTATTCATTGCACATTCAATTTTATCTTTTCAATTTTCAGCGCTGTTTATTTATTTACATTAATATCAGACCTATGGCTTACAAATTTAGGGTTTGCTTCATGAATATGATATATTAGGATCAACCCCTAATGCTACTTTAACTTTTACTAAGAGATAAATAACAGCCCCATTACTCTTTGGCAAAGAAAACAATATTTGTTTCTTGGCCTCGGTACTTTCTTGTCGCTTGACTTCGAAAATCTGAACAATAAACCGATCAAGTAAGATTTGGGCGGTGGCCAATATATTGAACGCTAACGCCTGGAAATCTCACCTGTTTCATAAAGTATAAGTCGAAAGCACCTCCTTAAAATACGATAAATGTAAGATTTTATAAATATAGTCCCTTCACAAGAGGTTTCAATACCTTACAATCAAAAACTGAGCAAAAAAAAAGGACTTCCAAATATGCCTTGTCCATTTTTATTATATTTTATTTTCTAAATGAGAATCATATTCTTACACCACATAATGAGCAGCAACTACCGTAACTGAATGTAAAAAAATTATATTATAATATTTCTTTCACCAAAAATTAAATTAAGACTGCCTCGGTGGTGCAGTGGTAACGTACGCGACTGCTGTGCTGAGGTCTCGGGTTCGATTCCCGGGTCGGATCAAATGTTTTTATGATCTGCAAATATTTGTTTCGGAATCTGAGTGTGTTCTAACTATTAACGCTTGGAAATCTCACCTGTGGAATAAGCAGTGCGGCATTTCGTATCAGTCAATCTAGCTTTCATAGTACAAGCTATGCTTAGTTTGAAACAAGATGGCTTTGTGTTTCAGGTGTCAAAAAATATTATTATTATTAAATTAATACCTAAGAGTAACAAGCTTTAGGAATCAATTTATATCTAAAATATGCTATTGTATCACAATACATAACACACAACACAATTACGAACGTAACAAAGCATATAGAAACCGTACTAACATTAAATAATTATTTTAACCACCTATAATCCATACTAATATTATAAATGCGTCTGTCTGTCTATCTGTTACCTCTTCACGCCTAAACCGCTGAACCGATTAAGATGAAATTGGGTATAAAGGTAGTTTGAGTCCCGGGAAAGGACATGGGATAGATTTTATCTCAGAAATCATTCTTGTAGGGGGTGGAAAGGGCAGTTGAAGATTGTATGGGGAAACAATAACCGCTGCACCGATTTAGATGAAATTTGGCATAGATCGGCTACTTTTTACCGTGATGACCGGCGGAGCCGCGGGCGTAAGCTAGTTGTTTATAATTTAATATTAGCAAGTACCATTTCTGTAGACATTACGATACACGTGATAAATTGATTCTAAGTCACATGATTCACTACACAATGGAAGCGAAAGTAAGACGGAGTCGTATTGTAATAATTGAAGTTACGCAGTTCGTGTAATAACACGATAGTGACGTTATATATTATGTACATGTGTTATATGTTACGTAATGGCGTTGTTGCCTTTGGTGATAAGTAGTACGTGTTCATTAGACAGCTGTAGCACTGACGTTCAGGCGAACGGTTGTGTTAATGGAACGGCACACAAGGCAAGTGCAAAAAGCTGGAAAATCGCTTCGAGCAGCAAAAACGTTTTGAGCAGTGCGGCATTTCCAGTAAGCGGCTATTTTAATCACTACCATGTCCTAGTCATTTTACAGCGTTTTAACAGTTAGTTTAGATCTTAGCATCGATATACAGACAGAAATACTCCTCGGGAACAGTACTTTTCCATACGTTTTTTTTATGTAGGGGATAAAAGGGGACTGGTAGATGGTAGGTAACTACTGCTACCCATAGATACCTGCTAATAAAAGGCACAAGTACAAGTGCCGCCTTTAAACCTTTTTTCAGAATTAGGGGGAAGGGGACGTTTAGATAGTAAAATTACTTCACGCAAAGTGAGACCACGTCTTAAACTACGAATTGAATTGAGAACCTTCTTCTATAACAAACCTAGTTATCGTCTGCGGTATTTCCGGACCGATACGACCTTCAAACCTTCAAGAAAAGAGCGTACTCCTTCCTAAAAGGCCGGCAACGCATTTGTGACTCCTGAGTTGCAGACTTTCATAGCCGGCGATGTTCACTTTCCATTAGGTGACCAGCCTGCTCGTGTGCTCCCTATAAAATAAAAAATAAAATAAATAAATTTATACTTCAATTGTAAAAAACAATAATTTATTTCTACACATTTTTAAAATAATAGCTTTGAAACATGATATCATTAATACGTAAAATCATTAGGCACTTGTCGTTATGTTGCTCCTATAATTATCTAAAATATGTAATTAAAAGATGTGCCTACCTTTTTTAGGTCCTTATCAATTTATTTAAATAATTCCTTTAATCCTCAGGAAAAGTTAGCAGCAATAGCGCTGCCAACACCCCGTACATTTTCCGTACAACTGTCAAGTGGACACGCAGCAAGAGTGAGACTCTTACTGCCTCCAGGCCTCAGAGAAGACGAAGTTACAAAGTATCCGTTAGTACTGAAAGTGTAAGTAAAACAAAACTAGACCTTATTCATTATTATAAATTTAGCTCTTGATATGATATAATCTATCTTCGCTTAATGCAGTGGATAAAAAGACATTAATACTCCTAATATATTGTAGATCTGATGCCATTTATGGTCGCTCCGACCTCACGTTTACCTCTTTAACTGATCTATTTTCTACTCATGTCACGATCATTTATGAAATAGCTTTGCACTTATAATAAACACTTTTGTTCGTTTGTATGCTGGATACATAGTCTGTAATTAACCAGGTAAACCTGTAATTAGGCATATTATTGTGTATGTTATTAAGTTCCAGACTACACGAATCGCGTTGTGGTTTAAGCGGTCACCTCGCCGCTTCCTACTGCGCTGAGTATTGTGGGTTCGATCCCCACATATGACAACACTTTGTGTGAGCCACAAATTATTGTTCTGAGTCTGGGTGCCTTTTGTGTCCGTTTCATGTATGTTTGTAAAGTCCCCCGCAACACAGGATATATTCCCGAAAATGTATCGCTGTTGAGTTTTAATGAATACATAATTAAGAACCTGGGTAAAACCATAGAGTTCAAATAATTAATCAGTTAAGGTCGTGGTCATAATTCCTCTTCGAGCGCGTCGTCCGTTATGTCCTTTTTATAAACGATGAACTTTTCTCCATCCTTATAAGGTAAGGAGTATTCAATACTTTTTATCTAAAAGCTTTAACATACATTATTGATCAAAAGAACACTGTTTGTTATTGAATAAAAGCATAAAACATGAAAACCCTAACATTTATAACATCGCTCTTCTCATATATCTAGTACCGAGCAAGATTACTTTTGTAACAATGGCTATTATAGCAATCAGAATAATTACTGACATTGTTAGAGAACCAATAATAACCATTAATGGGCTACAGCAGATTTATTTCTGGAAGTTAGATTAACGTGTCTGGAATATTATCTGGCAGTTATCTTCGTCTTTAGTGCTTTGTTATAGTTTGAAATTTGGAGTACTCTTGTAACTGCCTTGAGAAGTAATGCAGGCAGATATTGTTTCCAGTCTGTCCACTAGGAATGTTTTTACTTTTCCTCCAAATATTAACTTTAAAAGTAATGACGATTGCGTGCACGATTACATTTTGACAATGTTTTAAAGAAAGTTTAATTTGATTCTACAATAACCTCAATTTGTTTGTTACTGGATTTTTTCACTAGTATGTGTGCATTTAAAAAAAAACCCTGTTTTTGCCTAAGCGTTGAAAATGGTGCCTTCTATTTTTCATATACTTGAAGTACATCAAATAGTTTTATTAATTTAAACTCTTTTGACCAGGGTTATCAAAATCGCTAAATCAGCAACACTGAAAAGAAGTTCAACCGACTTCAAACAGTACTAACAAAGAGCACTAAAAACCTAGTTGCAATCTCAGTTGATTTGGTGTCATTTTTTGAAGAGTTCCGTTGTCTGTCTCCGAAACTCATCATTAGATTAATATGAAATTTGAATGGGACCATTTCGGAATAAACCCCTTTCGAATAAAAAAAAGAATTTTGAAAATCCGTCTATGTAACATATGAAGGAGTTATGCTTGAACATACACAAAAAAATATATAAACATCCGAATTGATAACCTCCTCCTTTTGAAGTTGGTTAAAAAGGTCTCCAATTTGCATCGCTGGGCGTATAAAAGAATATTCCAGACGATTTTTTTTACTAGACACGGAGCTCCTGGCACGCAGCTTGTAACAGAGCGCTGGTCCTTAGACTGGGGTTCATTAGCAGCTGGTGCTGGCGCCATTCTCGCTTCTGTAGATGCGAGAGGCGCCGGTGGACGAGGTCTTGGCGCTCATCACGCGCTACATCGACGGCTGGGAACCGTCGAATTAGCAGATCAGTTGGAAGTTGCCGAGTAAGTTATAAATAGCACTACAATATGGTCGACGTATACAGTTTGATATAGCTTACTGTATGCTAGGCAGAACCATCTTCAATAATAGGTAATATAAGCTGGGTATATGACCATAAACGCAGATGAATCTATATAATACTAGCTGACCCGGCAAACGTTGTATTGCAAAACAAAAAAAAAAAAAGGAAGGGTCACCCTTACCATTTAGGGGTATGAAAAATAGATGTTGGCCGATTCTCAGACCTACCCGATGTGCACACAAAATTTCATGAGAATCGGTCAAGCCGTTTCGGAGGAGTACGGGAACGAACATTGTGACACGAGAATTTTATATATAAGATACATATTACATTCATTTTACTATAGGAATAAATATAACCTTACACGAAATTTTTCTCTCTCCAGGTACCTCCGCGACTCCCTCCACTTTATAGATGCTCGCCGCGTCGCAGTGTGGGGAAGAGCACATGGAGGATTCCTCGCAGCGCTCGCCTTAGCCAGCACGTTGAACGTGTTCCATTGTGGGATTGCCCTTACACCTATTGTGCGTTGGCGATACTATGGTAAGTAACACACGATTACGTTTTAGTAAATTTGAAAGGACAGGTTCGTTTAATATTTTGACAACTTGAAATAATCCTTTAAAAACATTTTTTTACTCTTATTCATGGCAATTTATGGCATAAAATTGACTTCACCATGCCTCTTTGTACGATACACACTCTCAAATTCTGAGCATTATCGTTTGATTAGCTTATTGAAGGTCGATAGTCACAAAAAATGTCCCCCTATAGTTTTCTTGTTGGTTGAATTGTTGAATTTATTGAAACTAATTTATTTGTAATCTTATATCACAAACCTTTTTTTACTAAATTATATCTTGGGAGATATCAGAACTCTCTTTGTTCCACACAGCCTCGGCCTACGCGGAACGCTACATGGGTTTTCCAAACGCGACAGGCAACTACCGAGGGTATGCTGACGCTGACGTCACGAAACAAGCGGCAGCGTTACACGACAAAATGCTGCTCCTGGTACACGGGACAGCTGACAATAATGTCCATGTTCAACAAAGCATGGCGCTAGCAAGAGCGCTCTCTGACCAGGGGAGCATGTTCAGACAACAGGTTGGTCAACTTCAGAGAGCAGAGTATTTCTGCTTTAGCACGCATAATTTTCTTTGTAAACATCCATTCACTTATTAAACTTTTTTATTTAGTATTATAAACATTAAGGATAACATAAAAGAAAATAATTTTCTGTCTAAATATTAATAGATGAAAAAGATATTGATCGTAGGTTATGTCGGTAGGAATAAAATTAAAAATGAAGCTCTATGTTCAAAAGCAGCAAGTCTGAATCTGAAAATTTTCATACCACATTAGACTATCTTGTTAAATGTAGCTGTTGACTTTAATTGCCCATTCAGAGTGTCAAGTGCGAGTTTATTTCACATCAACTCACTCTCGACAGCAAGCGCGTTTGACGTTGCGATTGGTTAAGATTTCAATAGGAGCCAATCGCAGCGCCGTACGCTGTCACCGTGACGATCAAGTAGATGTGAAGTAAACTCGAACTTGGGACTCAGATATAAACAAATTATAATTAAGCAACATTAAGTTACACTTTTTAATATTATACGAGTATACGTAGCTCTGAAGGTGCTTCCGAAAATCATGAGCCGACAATTTTGCGCGAATTACAATACTTCACAACTAGGAAGCCATGGAGTTCAGTCACAAAAGCCTCTATACCTATCCCTCATAGTTTAATAATCAGTTGTTAACAGTTTGTCTCACCTAATCACCTTATCATCTTATTTAAATTTGTATCTTTTCTGCAGATCTACCCTGACGAGGGTCACAGCCTCGACGGCGTAAAACGACACTTGTACCGAACGATGTCAGCATTTCTGGACGACTGCTTCCGCAAACAGGTCCCGCCTGAGACCAAGGCAGGACTACGTAATGGTGGGAATCTGGACTGAGATACGTGGAGGGACGAGGAGTTGTGCTCTTGGTAAGGATATGTGGAGGAACGGATATTATGCCCTCTGACACAAAGGTTCTCCAACCAGGCGACGTCATCATGTATACGGGCCGCGACCCAACGGTCCATGTAGTAAAGTCCTATATGTTACTAATTAGCGGGAGGACTCTTATTGCGCGATACAGAATTAGTAGTTACTCGTAGTTCGTTAGATGATATTCCTCATACAACATATTTATATATTTACATATATATAAATATGTTGTATGAGGAAATCGCCACAGATAAGTCTATTTTGAGATATTACAGGCAGATTTAAATATAACGGCAACAAAGAACAAGAGAAAAATACAAAAACGCATTCTCGATACTTATAGTCAAACCGCCGTAAGCTTGGCCCTCCGGATGCTTTGCGGGACGCGGGACGGGTGATGCGCTCGGCTATACACGACACGATGTACTAACTCGATATCTTCAGATTTATTTGTTTGAGATTTAATCTACACACAATGTAATAAAAATCAAATTTATTTTCATCTATTATAATTTCAGTATATTGTAAGTTTTAATGATTAATAAAAATAAAACTTGTACAATTATTTTAATAAAATCACCTTATCTTCATTGTGTTAATTTTATTCAGATACAATTTAATAATTAAGTAATGTAATAAATATTCCTAATAGAACCTTTGTAAGCTGAACTTCAAAGGAGGCGCCAAATAATTCGAGTTTTAGAGTTTTAGACTTACGGAGGCATTCGACTTAGGCGGATTTTGTAAGGAAATATTCGACTTGTAAAAGTTTAGATTCTTTCTTTGATCATTTTCAATTTCTTTCATGATGTTTGATTCGTTTTTAATATTGTTAACAGAGTAGCACTCATTGGTAGGTCTAATTTTTAGGGTTGGTGTAGGTTTTGTTTAAAGTTTTTATTTTCTTTGCAGTACTGTTGTCCTGCGTAGTTTGCTCCCTTAGTCGACTCTTACGACACCCACGGGATGAATAGAGTTGGTGATACTCCCTATTCTTAATCCGTCACCACACAGATAATCGATATTTTCACTGTATATTAATCAAGTAACTTGAAATAAACACAAAAAGAAACTTTTAATAAAAATGAAAATTAAGCCAAATGTTCTTGAATCTTTTTGTGACGCAGAGTCGACAGATTATCCATGTTGCAAAATAATACCGTGTGTAGCAGTCTTAAGAAAAACAACACATACATCTTTCACGTCAGTTACTACCAGCGGACAGCGACACACTAGCTAACTGCTTGAGAGTACCCCGCCCCGCTTACGGCGGTTTGACTTTAAAAAACACAAGAGTAAAGGGGGTTCTTTTTCAATATTCCATGATTTCAAGTCTCACTGCAGTCTAATATTAAATCTCCAAATTACCATTAACTGTACTTTATTTAACAATACCTATGTATGACGTCACGGCTTAGTATTTCACACAAAAATACGTCCATCGTTTCGACGTTTCATTGAAAGATACTTTATTAAATTGACGGGCACTGTAGAAACTAAGAGTCGGCAAATTAAAAATGACTAATGAAATTACAATAATAACTTACTTATTTCTGTTTACAGGTAATAAATTAAACCACATTAATAATCAAATGAAGAGAGAACTTAGTGGTGTGCAAATAAACCAGTAGTACAATTTAACGCCATATCCAATGCGTAACTGCCATCGTCATAGTTGGTGTAACATAGGACTTACTTCATACAATAATATTATTAGTAATGCTTTGATTATATCGTAAATATTTTTGCTAAGTACGTCCGGGTATCGAAGAAATAGTTCAGTCTATGGTCCTTTACATATATTGGAGAAAAAACTTATCTTCCTAGTTAAGTACTATAGTTTCTAAGTACGTAAAGTATATAGTAGAGGAATATATTGGTGATATGAAAATTTAGTAGTTAATTTTACCACATAGAGACTTGTACAAGCACATTTAAGAGACAGAGGCAGTATTCGTAAGTGTTTACAGTGGTACTTACTACCTTTTGTATTTACAACAAAATTTTCGATATCACCAATATACTTTTCTGTACCTTATATGTATTAGATTTTAAAAACAGATATCAAATACTTAGCATCATTATTTACGAATTTAACGCAAACCGCTATTAAACGTGAAATTTTGAACCTCAATACAAAGATATAACACCAATATTATTATTTAAGTAAATCTATAACTTTTCAAAGTATTTTAAATAAACATATCGATATATAAATTGAAACAAACTTTCAAGAAATAATCAATAGAAAACTGTATTGAAGAAGAACCTTTTCTATTTTTCTTAAAATAAATACCAATAAATCTTTCAGCGCATGTAATATATTCGCGTATTATGTCTTCACTATTTATAGTCTAAACCCACATTCTTTCAATCTAAAACCAAATCGCAAAAATGCGCAAACAGAACTAAAAACTTATATAATTAACACGGAGATCCGTGTTTAGTCTAGTCTTAGTAAAAAAATATCTCGCAGATCCGCGTGAGTCTATATAAAATTTGACTTGCAGATCTGCGAAACTCTACATATAAAATTAACGCGTAGATCTCTTTAGTCTACATACAAAATGAACTTGTAGATCGGCGCGAGTCTACATAAAAAATAACTTGCAGGTCTACGCAAGTCTATATTTAGAATTAACTCGTAGATCCCCTCTACACACAATTGGAATTTGCAGATTTGCGTGAGTCTACATAAAAATGAAATTGCAAATCCGCGCAAGCAACGAATAATATTTGTCTATTATTCGTAATGCGCAAGTCTACATTCAATATGAACTCGTAGATCGCCTTAGTCTACACAAAAAATGAACTTGTATATCCGCTCGAGTCTACATACAATATTAAGTTGCAGACTGGTGCGAATCTACATACAAAATTGTTTACGTGTATAAAAGCTTTACACCAGCAATGTTTCATATATATAGACAAATAAAGGAATTGATAAATAGTTCTTTAGTCAATGAGTTTGTGATCTAGTAGTAAAATTGTTATAACTAGTGTTATCTTAATATCATAAATGCATTGTCATGTTTGAGACAAACTCCTTGTTTTTGGGAAGGTTGATAAATTAAATGAAGACGAAAAGGTTTGTAATGTAAATAAGAATTTATTATTGTAGGTATTTGTCCGGGCCGTGGATTGCACAAGTTTTAGATACATTAATTACATAACATGTGTAGTTAAACAAACTAGTGACTGCAGTACATGTTGACAAAACTTGGAACTACTAGCTTAATAAATTCTGAGCTTTTAACTCGTATAAATATAGTTAGTTGGCCGATGTTTTAACGATACAGAGTATTAGAACATCTGCACGAAGTTTTATTGGAGTTTAATAAGTTATTTTACTCCAGGATAAAAGTGATATTCGTTACTTCGAATGTAAAGTACTTATTAGATTAAAAAAAAGAAGAAAATATTAGTACTTGTATTTTACAATACTCGTAGCTGTTTTACTAACCAAATAGCTTTCATTTTTAAATGTAAGTAAAGACAGCGATAGGTCCTGTCTTTATTCTGTTCTCTCTCTTTAGTACTTCGTCCTTGAATATTACGATTCCATGACGATTCTGAAGCAATTCACGGCCTAAAATAAAAACTACTCAGATTGAGGTGAGTCATTAATCGTTGCAAACTTTTGCAATGTTAATAGAATTTATTCATATATATATTATTTAATCTTTAATTTTAATAACACACGATGATGGTAAAGTGTAATTTCTAAATGACAAATAATTGTACAGTTATTATTAATATTTCCCATTTAGGTAATGTAATACGCTTATTCGTGTTTTGTAAAATTTATGAGAGAAATTTTGACTGTGATGGTTACATCAGAAAGCAACTTTCATACATTTTACAAAATATTAACTAAATTTAATTAAACGAATATCCAAACATTTGATCTTTAAGTATAAAATTGCTCACTCTCATCAAAGTTTTGCATGTTTCTAGTCACTTCATTAATTAATAGTATTTAATATTAAATTTTATTAAAGACCAATAGTAAGTTAAAATATTTTAATAAAAATGAAATTAAAGTTTTAAAAACTAATTAGTGAACATTTTGAAAAACTTAGTAAGATTTAGCGCATTAGTTATTTATTAGTAACATTTGAAATACTAAATAAAGTTTTAATATGTAATTAAAGTATAACTAAACATAGCAATAAATGATAGTGAAATACCTCCGTTGTAAGTGAGCACTCTTCCGATTAAGCACTGTTATAATAATAGAGGATTATTGAGGTGTTACAATTGAAGAATACTGGACCCGTGTACTGTGAGGTTTTATTGTAGAGATATTGAGAGGAACAGTATTTATTACTATGCCGGCATTGATCAACGTATACAATGAACAAATGACAATTACACGTCGCAAGTGCTATAGTAATTGAAAAGCATCCTTATATGGATGTGAAAGCCACGCTCCAAGCAAAGCTAGAGAAGATGTGTCGTTTCCTAAACTTTTAAAACTTGTACGTACTTACTTTTTTTAATCCATTGTTTTTGGAAACTCTTTTTGGAAGCCCAAAGACAGTCATTATCCACTCTATTTAATTAATAATCTATTTTCAATAATTTTTTATTCATTTTAAATGACGTCGTCTTCAATATAGTTAATCTAATTTAAGGGGTTAATAACAAATATAGCTCCTATTTCTATCAACTACGTTTTATTATCTTTTAATTTATTTTTAGTAAAATGGAACGTATGAATAACTTCGAAATATAAAAATATGAGTGTCGTAGACAATTCTATTCATATTAAGACGTCATGAAGTGGTTAATTATGATTACAATAAAACCTTCGAGTACACAAGAGAAAGTTGTGTGAATAAGAATGCTCGAAAAGAATGTTGGAAATGAAAAATGGAAAAAGACCAAAGTGCCAAAGCATCGCGCTCGTTTAATCTCGTACGTTTGTGTAAGTGATTATTGTTATAAGTCCATTAGATTCATCGTATTTGTAGATATCATTCAGACGGCAAAACTTCAAAGAATTTCATTTGTTTTATTACGTAAAAGTACTATCAAATTCTCTAAACAAACTGATTTTCATTTTTTTTTTTTAATTGTTAATGTTAAGGATCTTGATTTATATAAAATGAAGTTACTTGTATATAATTTGTTATACTACTACTAATTATTTATTAATGTAATGTATACTTAAGTTGAATGAATAATGATAAATAAAGATCTTCATTCACGAGCACGTTCGAGAGACACAAATGAATACGCACAGATTGTGATTTTTGCCTTATCGATGTTCTTGCTGTTAAAGTTTATGTTCATAAGCAACATGTTATCTGTATAACTGAATACTTTGTTTTATGACAACGTCGAAATAAATATTTAACATTCAAAAACAAAAATTATTTTTACTTATTTTTATTTTAATATACACGCCATACGCTCAATGTAATAGTTCGTTTTGCGCACTAAGTTTCTTATAAAAATGAACTATTACTGACAACGAACAGTGAGTAAAGTATCGAGATGGTTAGTGGTTAAATTTACTTGGAATTTAAACTAATTATAATTTGTTTTACAGAGTATTCAGAGATACATATGTACAAAAGGCAATGGTGCAATCGCTTTGTGATTATAACTTTATAAATAGTTTTAAGCTGTTTTATTCGAGGTATGTCTGTTGTTATTAGGTAGTTATTTTCTCATCAATTATCATCGATAATTAAATTAAAAGCTCATACTATTTGAAATAAAATAGTTCAATACAACACGATTTTAACTAGAATCGTTTTTTCAGATTTAATTAAGCGGTGCAGTGTGACGTAACCTCAAAATAACAAATTTATATTATCAACGTAGTAAACGTTCATATATGTTGAAAACAGAAAGTTAAGTTTACTAAATTTTTTTTATTGACATTTGTTTTTTTTTTAATTTAGAATAGTTGCCACCTGGGTCACGCTTTAATCTTATTTTAATTAAAATTCTTCTTATTCGATACTTTTAGTGTAGGTAAAATGTTAATCATATTCATACTTAGGCCTCTTCGAGTTTATCTTATCCTAGTATTAATCTTTAAATAGTATAAACTGAAGTCGCTTCCCGTTCCTGTACGCTTAGATCTTTAAAACTACGCAACGGATTTTTCATTTTTCATCAATACAGAGAGTAGTATACTCTACATATAATCCCTCCTCTTGACTCAAGAGGAGGGTTTATATGTATAGTATATGCATATTACGCTACATTAGTATGTACAGTGCACATGTGCGAAGTCGGGGCGAGCCGCTAGTTTCCAAAAAGGCAACATGTAAAACTGTAAGTAAAAGTAAATGTACGTAAGCTATAAAGTTACAGAGGACCGTGGGTAAGCCAACTCATTTAGTAGCTCGCAACTAACAAATTTTCCCGACAATATGCTTCTTTTATACAACTAGTATAAGAGAAAAATATAAGGCTAGCATATGTCTTCCACTATATTGTACCTTATAAAATATGTAACAAAACTTTGATGTTCTATTAGCGTGTTCTTTGATAACTTTTCTTAATCTTCTTAAAGAATGGTTGACTACTCCATCGAGATGAAAACGAAGACTGACTTCATGTAAGTTGGAGTGCCGTGGGAGAGCCATGCTTCGGCACGAATGGGCCGGCTCGACCGGAGTGATACCACGGCCTTACAGAAAACCGGTGTTAGGCAATTCTTTCGTTGCCTTTCACTGAGTGAGTGAGGTTACCGGAGCCCAAATCCCCCCTCCCGCTGACTTAAGCGGGAGGGACTCCAAGGGCGGCAACGCACTTGTGACTTTTGATTTGCAGGTGTCCATGGGCGGCGGTAGTTGCTTATCATTAGGTGACCCGTCTGCTCGTTTGCCCCCTTATGGCAAAAAGAAAAAAAAAAGATTATTCCACTGGTGTTAATTAATCCAGTGTTCGTAATGTGACCATTTTTTTATTTATTGAAATATAATACGTTGGGGGGGCCTTCGTTCAGCTGTAGACGGCAATAGGCTGATGTGATACGTAATACATGAACATTTGATTACCATTTATAAATATCCGGTATTAGAATACATGTGTAGTAACAAATTAGAATTCAGTAAACAGAGACAAAATAAACAGCACTTAAGGTCTAGCCAAACAAAAATCGCTTATTTAAATTAAAAATTTAATCACAACATACGAATACACATTAGAAGAATGCAGTAGAAGGAATTCTTCTTATTTACAACTGCTCATGCTCAACTGTTATGTGCGCAGGTACGAACCTGCGGTAATAGGAAATATTTTTTTACAATTATAATCAGTAAAATAAAAAAAAACAAATTCATTTTGCAATTTGACAAATATATGTATTATTTACATTTTCACTTTTGTCTTGTGAATGCGTTGAAAATATTTTTATTGATATAAAGCTCATCTCTAGCGATAAATAACATAGATACATCTAAGAGAAATCTATTAAAAACACTAATCCTACTTTATGACTAAGCATTGGAATGCTTTCTACGCATTAGTAGAAATTATTCAATTAAATTAAAACTTCTGCTATTCTACCACAAAACTATCCGCTGCTTAGGTTTACATATACACTGTTATGTCAACTTCATACCATAACATCCTTATCAATTCACGTCCTGTCAAATCACGAGTACAATACATATGTATATATGAATCCTTGAAAATCAAGACGAAATCGAATCGAATACGATCATAGCGTATTAAAAGCTACCCATAACAAACAATAATTAGGTACCCTTCGCGCTATTTAAGTTTGAACGCTAATTAAAGCTAGGGAAATTAGGACAGTCGTAAAAGGCAACAGTAAGAACATTGAGAAAGTTAAGTTAGAAATAGGATTTACAATTGTATCAAGAAGGACAGGGTCGCATACGTTAAAATTGGTTTGCCTATTGCCGAGAAGGCCGAAGTCTCCAACCTTAGCCTTCTAGCCTTACTAGGATTAACATTTAAACACTATGTATTCTAAAGCTACCCAATTTCTGTAACACCTGTATAGGCTTTAGTAAGGATTGTGTCATACTGCATCGCTTTTAACCATAATAAAATCATAAATATTTAGTTTTCGCTTGCAACCGAATATCAATGCCAAACAATTGTTTTAGCGATTTAATAGTATTATGTTATTTATAAATAGTTCTACTGTTATTTGATCAAATCAAAGTATTATTAGCTATCTAATATATTGTGTAATTATTTTGTGACGAGTCGTTCAGTGAAAAGTATTCGAATTCGTATTTCGAATTCTGTATACTCATAAATTGTCTTCCAATTTGGTAGAAAAATTACTTGTAGTATAAACAATGCCTCTTCCAAATAAACTGAATTAGTTTGCTAAAATACATACGAAGATTTCAAAGCAACGCCCAACTGAACATAGGGTACCTACAAAGGCATTATTACCAGGCATTCAATGCTTTGTAATAACGTATTAATTGTCGTAACTGTTTTTGCTTTAAATACTAAATTAAAGGGTAATTATATTGTCAATGGCAATTGCGGATATAATTTAATCGAATATAGTGCAATAGAAAAGAATATGCAAATATAACTACCTATATATATAAATTTAAATATCGGTATATACTTAAAATGTACGGTGCATTTACTTGTGAAGTTTATTATTTGACGTATATAGATGCATGCTATCATATCTAACATGTTAATGACCAATCGACGACAATAATCATACCTAAAACTTATTCAGCACTGTGATCTTTAAACACTTTTAAATTATTTTTCCGTTCCAGCAATTTCTTGTTCAATTCTTAACTGTCTCGGTACATAAATATAGTTGTATGAAATAATATCTGTATGTTCACAGTAGATTTTCTAAAGTATATGTTTCTTGTTAGTTTTGTTTCGCACTAGCTAAAAATACATCCTAATCTGTTTTCTTAACTTACTTAAAAGTATAACTTCAGCAATGAGCAGTCCATTTTAAAAGAAAACTTTAATACTATTTTCTTTGGACCTTTTTTTTTAACGTTGTGTGGGATTGCCGCAAAGTACAGAATTAAATTCGATACGCTCAATGTAATAGTTCGACCACCAGAGTGGTTTGTGCAACGGACTGCTATTTAAATGTTTGATTTGGGCGGGAATCAGACCCGCGACGGGTTCGATTCCCGCCCAAATCAAACATTTAGGTGCTTGAGCATTTAATTTTTGATTTGGTCTGGGTGTTTCTATGTATAATATGTACGTATTTCCAAAAAAAGTATGTATGTGTTTATATCAGTTGTCTAGTACCCATAGTACAAGCTCTGCTTAGTTTAGGACTAGATGGCATTGTGTGAATGTGGTAGAATATTATTATTATTATAATTTTCTTTTACACCTATTTCTTATTTTCCAAGGTAATGTTAAAACTCTTTGTACTTTATGAAAATGAATGAAAAGAATATAACACTGACTTTTTAGTAAACATAGCTATTGATTAAAGAGTTTTGAAAAAATATATATATTTAAATGTCAAATTACGCGGCAGGAGTATACAAAATAGATTCTCATCCATAAAATTCATTTAAAATCAATGGTATTCTTCGGAATGGTTTTTTGTTTTGTTTTCAATTTTATTTTAAATACTTAATTTTTCACTGATTGACTCCTCACAAATGAACTATCTATATCTTACGCTGTTATTGCTACAAATTTTATTTACTTACTGTTATAAACTATGAGAAACTCACTCATTTCATCGAGACTTATCTATTGTATTACGAAATCAATAAATAGATATCATAAATGAGCTTTGTTTTATTTCTTAATCCAGTAAATATGTAGAACAGAGAGAGAGAGGGAGTGGGAGACTTTTTATTGCCAGGTATTTTATTGACACGTTTTTGATCCATAGGGTTTATAGCCTTTGATGGATCTGACCTTACTCCTGGATTGCTCCTAGGCACAGACTAAAGTTAGTTCGCTGTCATTGTCGTGTTAGATATAAGTATCATAATAGTAAGTCGACACGCCTTAAATTAGACAGTCCTTGTGTTATGAAAAATGATTAAAATTTAACATGTTTTCAAAGTTTTCATTTTTTTTTACAATTTAAATTTTTACAATATAACTGCACTGCATTAATTTGACTGCATGGATGGCGGTCACCTCGCCGCGTTCTACTGCGCTAAGTGTTCGTGGGTTCGATCCCCACATTATAAAGCACTTTGTGTGATCCACAAATTGTTGTTCTGAGTGTGGGTGATTTCATAATCACTATCTCTTAATTCGAACAAAAATTTAAACTTTTAAGAATTATATTAATTATATTACACAAGGGATTTCTGAATTTAGAATCGTCTTCACACCCTCTCAATGTTTATGAAAGTCCTATCCCATCATCCCCGCTTTTCCCTAAAGTATTTGTGTAAGTTACTCAATTTTTTTTAAATTAATTCTACTACTTTATCAATATGATTATTACCCATCCAAAATTACGAAACCATAAGAATTCCTGACAGCACTACGAAACCCTAAAAAGTCTTCATCATATAAGTATTTTACTTCACTCCTAGCCTAGAAACGAAATTGAATTTAAATGGTAAGTTCTCATTTAATATGGACATCAAAAATATATGAACAAGCGACTGTCACTTACGTGAAAACTATGGCGCCTCCACAAACACTTACAAGATTTTCTCGTATCTGAAATGGAATACTTTCATCGCCACACATTACATTTGCAATGTTTAAAGAATCTGCACTGCATACATAACAAGTAACAGAGCTCGCTTGAAAATGACGTTAGATGCAGCAGGCGGAAATTGCCTCGCGTACTCGCGTCGGTGCCGGGTACTCGGTAGGTAGGTTTGTGTACGTGCTTAATGTTTCTGTCGCATTGTGTGAGGTTGCTGTCTACGACAAGATTCTTCTAGTAGCGTATAGTTTTTCTATTTATGAATGAGAATGCACTATGTGGTTACCTTAATAATAATGGTATTGACCCGATCTTTAGTATTTTGTGTGGCGACATCCAACTGTTCTTATTATGACCTAATTGTATGTATAGTATGCATGTATTCCATTCCATTGCCATTCTATTTTCATTATTACTTGGGTTTAGGTCCAAGTAATAATGATAATAATGGGAATAATTGCGTTTATTTATTTTTAGTACCTACATAGTAAATAGCGCTGTGTAGACCTAAATTAAGACATATTCATGCAAACAAATATTTACACCTAATCAAACCTGAAATTAACAGCAGACCTACACAAGAATATATTTTTTACCTGACGGCAGGACACCTAGCCCTCAACCGACAACTATTCACCATTAATGTGATAGACAGTCCTCTTTGCAGAAGAAACGGCCGCCCACGTAATTTTGGAATGCGAGAGTCAAAATCGCTGCTTGAAGCCTGTGAACGCCCCAGGACCCTTCTGCGCTTCTGGAAGGATCTTTACTAGACGCATAAAGGACCGTTCTTGAGTCTAAATGCGGAAATCAGAGCCCATTACCATTTATTACCATTACCTGACGGCACTAGATTGCAAGCGCTTGAATTTTCTAAATCGCTGCGTAAGTAAACAAAACAAAAAAAAGCCATTTGACCGATACATATCTTTCTCAAGTAAAAAAAACTGGTAAAAAATAAAACTAATAAGAGAGTTTTCATGTAACAAACAAAAAAAATGCCACTGCATTGAGTTATTCTCCTTTTTTTGAAGTCTGTTCAAAACAACACAAAATGAAATAAGAAAAATAAAAATTATGATCTTTCATATTTAAATATAGCTTTTAGAATATCCATCATAATGGCTATAATACTCAAAGCAGTCGGGCTTCACAAAATACGAGAAAGGGTTGCTTGATTGATAGATAACGTCATTTATGACTATAGTCTTAAAAGCACTGGGAAATGGCTTGCATCTTTTTCTAATGTTCACAATGTAAATCGATAAGTATTAGTTAAGACCTTAAAAAAGAACACACGTCTTTTAAAGTTTATTTTCAGAGTAAATAAGTTGATACTTATTTATCTACTCGTACAAAATATAATTATTACTTTACAAACAAAAAAAAATACTATAAAACAATTTTGACTTCAAAACAATAATTTGCACCTTGACGAGTAGACTGCAGCCACTTTGACTGAAGAAGCGCTCATCGACCTTGCTGAGGCGATGTCGGACGTAGTCCATGACACAGGTGCTCAGAATAACCAGATGTGACCTGGACTGAATGCCTTCGTGTAGTGGTCAAAGTGAATGTGTACTAGCACATACAGAAGTGGTTTAACTTTTAATTAAAGTTTACTTATACTTATTATGTATTTCGGTTTTCGTAGATTTATTTATACTGACACTTTGTGTTTTCGTTAGTTTTATAGCCGACTTCTAAAGTGAAAGGGTTTTTTTAAACACTTTTTTTGTTTATATTTCCCGTTTAGTCCCATTTAAATTTTACCACCATTGACTAAATTTAAAAAATAAACTAATGTAGAAATGACAAAAAACGTATGTTAATACACGTTGTCGTGTAAACGTATTTTGTATATGAAGAATTAACCGACTTCCAAAATGTTCTCAATTCAGTTACAATTTATTTTTATGTTTGTTTAGAGTCGGTTCAAGTTTTTATTGAGAATCTGTATGTTCTGTATGTACATACTAAGATTATCAAAGAATCATATTTTAAGTAATTTGTGAATCACCAATAAAACATTTAACCGGTGTTATATACAAACGTGAAAACAAACTAAATTCTACATATTTTAAATAACACTACACACTAGGTCAATAATGTTTTAAGGAAAATACGTTATATTCATACTGCACGCACAAAGTATTTATTCCGTAACCGTACATACATCTATTAATACATTTTAGAACAAAACATACACTTACCTGTGGTATGATATGCGTTGGTGGCGGATCTACCTCTTGTTTGAATATAAACCAGATTGATGTAGGAATTTCATTTTCATTTTCCTTGCTAAATGCAAAGAGAACTCCCGCACTAGGAATAAATCCAGTGTTGCGGGGGACATTACAAACATACATGACCGACACAAAGGACACCCAGACTCAGAACAACAATTTGTGAATCACACAAAGTGTAGTCCCATGTGGGGATCGAAGCCACAACACTCAGCGCAATAGGAAGCGGCGAAAAGACCGCTTAAACCACTACGCCATCCGTGCAGTCACTTGCGTCAATTGCGCAGACTATTCTATCACTACCAATATCTGAGTCTACAAAACAGCTGTCTATTAGCGGTTTAATGTTTTTATAGTGACGAGCAATTTGTAAACTATACATATAAATTATATACAATGGAGTTGACATGTCTAAATAGACAAAAACCCCTAACCCAACAACAGATATAAAAAAAAACCTCTTGTTTGTATGTATTACTCGTATGATTGGTCCAGGCGCGTAACCACACAACAAACGAAATGAAAAACATTTGACAATTTAATGCCACACAATATTACGTCATGAAGAATTATTATTTACAACCTCACCATAAATTAATGCAGCATGCGGTGGGAAACATACAAAAGTGTTTTGAGAGTTTATCTACTGTCAAGTCAACTTTAATTTTCTCTCCAAACTCTAGTGTTTGAAGTGGTCACCACTACCACAGTAAGTTACACTGTTTGGTTATATCTTAACATAACGTAAAACCTTCATCGACAGCCTTTAATAGTCCACTGCTGGACATAAGCCTCTCCTTAGAAAGGAGGTTAAAAAACTAAGGTTTTTTACGTAAAACCTTAGTCTAGGTATTTTTGTATTCATTAGTTTATAAAGTTTTTTTTTAAATTAAATGATGTTGATTTTCTCATCGACTGTATAATTGAATAATAATAATTTAACATAGGTTAGAATGTTCCTCGTAATTTCTTTATGGTTTTCTAATTATATCGAACCAATGAAAAAACAGACTTAGGTACTTTGTGATTTAATGTAAACTGACTATTATCATACGTTGGAACAAAAGCAATAAATGTGACAATTAGTTCTTGTGCCTGGGTTTCAGATCCCTTTGGATCTCCGGCTCCTCGGGGACTCTGGAGCCAGGAGTATGTGACGTTTCCACTAAAAACTACCCCAACGGCCAGATTCAGGCGAGGCGGTACTCCGATGAGGACACGGACCAAGTTATTTCAGGTCCCCTTCGGAATCTTCGGATCAATCCCGCGCCAAGCCGCGTTCTTCCCTCCGCCTATCGGCTCAATCATTATATGTTGCGACCCGATCGCATTCCTGACTTAATCGTATCTATTTTATTTTGTATGTTATGTATGCTATCGGTATACCAAATAAAATAAATAATATACACAATGACGTTGTCATAGATTTTACCCAGATTCATATAAATATAATGTAACTCACCTTTCATATTTTTACAATTTGAGTAGATAATTATTCTTAGTATTATGAAATGTTAACATTAATTCCTTCTGTGTAAGTATTTTCACATTTTGACTTTGTTGTTTTTATATGAAAGTCAAAACCTATTTTGTTCACGACTGTACAACACAAAGACCTGTCTGACTATTTAGTTGCGTTCACGTTCAGTTGTCACGTTCTTTGGACTCCGTTTGTAGAGGTTTTTTTTTGTCCATTTTTAGTTATTCTCAACACGTCTGATAGAATACAAGAAGAGCGTCTTGAAATGTACTGACTCAGTTAATGTGACATTTGACATTTCTTAATTTGTGTCATGTCAATGGCAGATCGTTAATAATGAAAGGTTAACTATATTACATCACATCACACACATCATCCCATAATATATCAATTTATTGCACTAACTCTAACTGCGTTAGTTGGTCTAACAATAGACTGATCCACGTAACCAATTTATCTGAAAGTAACTGTCTCCGGCCGTTCCGCCCTCTACTGTGGACGCTATGAATATAATTTATAGCCTTAATATGAATTTCAGTATCTCCTTAATTAAGTAAAATAATTATTAGTATCTCCTCAATTAAGTATAATTGTCTTATTAAAATAAAACTTAATTTTAAAACAAAACTTAATTTCTAGTGCACCTACTCAGACATTTCCCCACCATCAAAAGGTTGTCTGGGAGAAAATGGTTGTGGTATTAAATCCGCCATTGTACAAGTGAGTTGTAATAGTGCATAAAAGATTTAATTAAAAATAAAAAAACTATAAGTGATTTAGCGTACTACCTTAAATTTGTTGGATTTAAGGTAGTACGCTAAATCATTTGGCTTTGGATTATTAATTAACAACTTTTTTAGATAGAAAGACGAAACTAGTACTTACCAGTATATGTATAAAACTAAAAAAGAACTAAAAAAAACTTGACTGGTGTTTTACAATAGTACCTATGTATGTCCCTCCAAGTCAATTATAAGGGTAATTGAAACATTTAATAACATAGTGAAATAACCTGCCGAAATACACAAACAAACACAGTGGAGTGGAGGCTTACAATAGAAACAGCCTCCGTTTGTAAATACCCACTGTAAATAAACATTACGTATTTATTCTGGAAGTTTAACTGGTACTGTGAATTACGTTAATAGACCTCTTTCCTAAATAAACAACTATAACAAAACAAATGAGAAAAAAAACAACAGTAAGTGTTTATTTAAATAAAGCTGGATATTTATTGAAATTGTTTTTGTTATACCTAATATATTACAGTCAGTAAAATGTGACCATTCGGAGGAAAATAATCTACAATCTTATTACTAAACAAAATCCAGACGTTTGATAAAGGAAATTCTGATAGGATAAACATAATTTATTTATTCCTCGGGTTTCGGGACCTCGTGGAGGTGGCAATGGCCCAAAAACACGTCATGTTCTAGAAATGAGCACGCGTAGATTTGAGTTAAAATCAGCCAAAACATCATTCTACAACCTTCAAATTTTAGCATGAATTTAGGTATATTTTTTCCTAAAACTCTGTATATATACTAATTTACTTGGTAAACTTCACTTTACTTAAAAAAAATTGTTAGACACTACGCTTACCTATAATATTATTGCTATTAAGGGTTACCTTATCTTGCCTGATTATAAAGATTGAGGTATTCAACAACACATTTCCCAAAATCTCGTGTTCAATTTCTCGTTCTTTAAGGGAACATTTTTCAAAGAAATGGTTTCATTATTCATAATATATATACCAGCAAAATAAGACTGATTCTATCGAAGAAAGAACTCCGCATTAAAGACATGAATTTACCACCATCTAGTCTATTGGTGCGGAGACGTGGACCCTGAAAAAAGCCGATCGTGACCGTATTGATGCATTCGAGATGTGGTGCTGGCGAAAGATGCTAGGTGTTCCCTGGACAACACATCGCACCAACGTGTTAATCCTGCAAGAACTAAAGATACAGACAAGGCTTTCTACCATCTGCCTGCGGAGAGTTCTAGAAAGGATGACAGCAATTTGGAAAAGTTAATGGTCACGGGCAAAGTGGATGGAAAAAGACCACGAGGTAGAAACCCGACACATTGGACTGACCAGATACGCACTACTCTTGACACCACAGTCCACGATGCTCTACACTCGGCGGCGGATAGGGACGGGTGGCGTCGAGTGATCCACAGCAAACTCTTACTGCGAGGAGGCGGTCACGACCCTCAGCATTGAGGCAACCGAAGCGAGGAAGAGGAGAGTCTATTGAAGCGCGAATTAATTTGAATTAATTTTAACTTACTGTTATTACTAACCCGACAATTATATAATATTTATTACACAATTTTATAATTTGCTTCAGTTACGTTGGCGAAATATACCTAATCTAAATGAGCTGCAGAAGAAACTGAAATTATGTATTATATATTATTATACTCTCACGCTATCTAATATTATAAATAATCAATACAAATGTAAGTTTGTTAGTTACTCACCACCACTCAACACACGTTGTCTAAAGTACTTAACATCCTGACCAATAACAACTGTTATCGTAAGATGGCAATAACTCTATCCTAATCTGTTTTTTCACTGACGTTTATAAAAGAACAATTTAAATATCTCTCAAACTACGCAATCGTATATAAAGAATAATTATATAATAAATAATAAAAATAAGAAGAATAAATATCAAAGAATAAAAAGATACGTTAATGTGATTGATTGTAGATGGAATGAAATTCAAACTAAATAGTCTTGATAAAGGGAAACTTCAAAACTCAAACAATAATTTATTGTAGAGCGGCGAAGTATAAACCGCCCCTATCTCCGTCTCGCTAGTTCAAGGTTAGCTCCAAATACTCTGACGTCAGTCTCTATTATTGCACGATGTTTACTTTGTTTTCGCCTATTATGATATTTGGGTCGCTAGGGAAATGTCTGCCATAGGCGATTAAAGTTTCTACGTAGATATGGCGGCGTATTTCTATAGTGAAAAGAGGAAATTTCTGAGATTTATATTCTTTATTTTGCGTCGTGTTTAGAGTTCTAATCTATGACGTAGGAAATTATTTATAAATGTTTATATTTATGTCAAATAATAGGTATTTACCTATGAAATTGCCGTTTTGTATGCAATAAGTGAAAGTACTTATTTTTTCAAACTTTTTTATTTCTGTTATTCGAAGTAATCACCAATGCAATCGACGCATCTTTGCCAACGCATTGGCAGTTTATTGATGCCCTTCTTGTAAAAATCAGCTGGACGGGAGGCAACAAACTCTTCAAAGGCATTTTGTACTGCCTCTCGGGAATTGAATTTTTTACCCACTAAAAAGTTGTCTAAATTTTGGAAAAAATAATAGTCGGTAGGTGCAAGGTCTGGTGAGTACCAAGCAACCAGCTTTGCTCAATCGGTCGTCCTCACTGCTCCTTCACGACAACGCGCGACCCCATACTGCGCAACAGACAGTCTCCAAGCTGCAAGAGCTGGGACTGGAAGCTCTCCTTATCCGCCATACTCACCACACCAAAAAAAAACACAAAATCGTTTTGAATGATCGAAAAGTGAAGTTGCGTGAGTTAGCTGACGTCGTAAAGATATCAAAAGAACGTGTTGGCTTTATATTGCATGAGTATTTGACTATGAGAAAGCTCTGTTCAAAGTGGGTGCCGCGTTTACTCACTGTTGACCAAAAACGAGAACGTGTTGATGATTCTGAGCAGTGTTTGGCCATGTTTAAACGTAACAAACCGGAGTTTTTGCGCCGATATGTGACAATGGATGAAACATGGATCCATCACTTCACTCCGGAATCAAAACGATCGTCATCTGAGTGGACAGCAACTGGTGAACCTCGTCCAAAGCGCCCGAAAGCACAACAATCGGCTGGAAAGGTTATGGCCTCGATATTTTGGGATGTGCGTGGTGTAATATTCATCGACTATCTTGAGAAAGGAAATACCATTAACAGTGAATATTATATAGCGTTATTTGAGCGTTTAAAGGCCGAAATTGCAAGGAAACGACCGCATATGGCAAAGAAAAAAATTTTGTTTCATCAAGACAACGCACCGTGTCACAAGTCAATCAAAACAATGGCAAAACTACATGAATTGAACTTCGAATTGCTCCCACATCCACCGTATTCGCCAGATTTGGCTCCCAGCGACTATTGGCTGTTCGCAGACCTGAAAAAAAAATGCTCGCCGGTAAGAAATTTCGCACGAATGGAGAGGTTATCGCTAAAACTGAGGCCTATTTTGAGGCAAAAGATAAATCGTTCTACAAAAGTGGTATTGAAATGTTAGAGCGGCGCTGGAATGATTGCGTTGCTCTTGATGGAGATTACGTTGATGATTAAAGCTAATTTTGAAAAAAAAAACTGTGTTTTCTTTGTTAGGCCCGGGACTTTTTAGCCCATGTGTTAGTTACTATAAGTAGGTAAGCGATAGGTATGCTTGGCGGTATATTACTTTTGTCTATTACAACTTTCTCTATATTACTTCAAGGAAACATACAGAATGAAGACCACTTACATTACTAGTATATATTTAAATTTAAAGCAAAAACTCAAACATAATTAACACTTTTCTTCGAGGTATCCCATATCTCAGTAGGAATAGTATGGAACAGGCGGCCGCACGTAACTATTATACATCTGTGATACAACCACCGTATCTATTCAAAGGCTAAAGGCGGTTAGGTTAGCGGTACTGTGAATAAACGTAAACGGAATTTGTTAAATATGTTAGCAAATTTTCTGAACTACTTTTAATTTATAGATAGCCCCTTTTGGAACGAAGTTCCTTATCGCGCGTTGTGAAAGGGGGCTAGACGGAAAAAAATCTTACGAAAATTGGTCACGACACTTTTTGCTATAGTAAGCTATTGTAAGCTCTGCGGCGTCGCATGTATCTCTGTCTGTCTCTCTCTCTCTTATAGAAAGCAAGCCAGATATTTTCATTTCTATCTTTTTATGTCAGTTATTCAGCGCCATCTATCGAATAGATAGGAAATCATTTCTCAAGGAGATTTTACCAATGTATAAATTGTTTTAATTAGAAACCAACTGAAAAATATATAGGTAATAGCCGCTTTCATAGATGGCGTTGTAATTAAAATGTGCCGAATCAGTTTTACTCGATCGTTACAACTTCGTTCCTATCGGGTGTCCCACGACACCACACGGCTTTTTTTTTCAGTAAGATATTATACTCTGGTTAGTAGGAAGTTGCTTGAGGATGCCCAGGTGATATAAATGTATATAATTCCTCTGATTAAGATGCCACTAAGATAGAAAACAACTGGCTATACCGGTGATGCGATAAATATGTAAAGATGGTGATAAATATGTAAAGATTAATTAACTGCTAGAATGTTTATTTATTTGGCCCAGCAAGGGTCATTGGTCACAATTGAATTGACTGCCTCGGTGGTGCATTGAAAGCGTGTGCAACTACTGATCTGAGGTTTCGAGTTCGATTCCCGGGTCGGACCAAATGTTTCTACGACCTTAAATATTTTTTTCGGAGTTTGAGTGTTTTCTATGTATAATAGTGTGTATAGTAGATGGCGTTGTGTCAGATGTTATTTATAATAAAAAAAAGACGTGTGGCACTCGAAGACTGCCGCGGTAAAGCTATTGCATATCATTTTTTATCAACTTAGTATTAAAAAATTATCTCAGGAAAACCCTATAGAAATTTGCCCGGCCGGGAATCGAACCCAGTAAGGCAGCGTTTTCAAATTCCACGCGAACGAAGTCGCGGGTACCGCTAGTATTAAATAATTATCTTAGGAAGACCCTATAGAATTTTGTCCGGCTCCGGCATCGAACCCACTAAGGCAGTGTTTTCAAATTCCACACGAACAAAGTCGCGGGTACCAGCTAAAAAATCTGTAGGGGCCAGATTGTTCGTCTCCTTTTCCCGGTTCAGACGAACCCAAACATGGGGTTTCCAAGTGCTTCAGGAACCGAGAAAATCAAAGGGGGGATAAATGAAAAAAGTTGAAGGGTGAGGGGGAGGTATTTTGTGCGGACCTCAATGCAATCATAAAAAAATAAGTCATCCCTCGAAAATCCCCCCCCCCTCGCCCCTCTTTAGAAAAACAGACTGAAGCGTTGCTACATGTTACGATACTTTTCAAAAAAAATCTGTAGGGGCCAGATTGTTCGTCTCCTTTTCCGGGTTCAGACAAACCCAAACATGGGAGTCCAAGTGCTCCAGGTACCGAGAAAATCAAAGGGGAGATAAATGAAAAAAGTGGAGGGGAGAGAAAGGGAGGTATTTTGAAGGGACCTCAATGCAATTATAAAATTTTTGGTGGTGGGGGTATTGTATGTGGATGCTATTACATTCATAATAAACCCTTTTAAAAAAAAAGTTGAACCGACTTCAAACAACACTGACAAAGAGCACTAAAAATTTAAAAATAATTACAAATCTTAGTAAAAAACTATAATAAGTACCCTCAATGTAACAGGTAACATTATAATACCAATAGTCCCTTCTAGTCTGTTTGAAGTCGGTGCCAAGCCAAATAGGTGCTTGATAGGCATGGTAGAATGTAGCGCGGCAGCTGCAACAGTCTTCATGCTGCGCAAAACATGTTGAACGAGCTAAAGTGGACGCACATCTCCAATTATATTATTATTTTGAATGCTTTAAAAAGTAGTTGACAAGTTTGCGCACGTAATTTATCTGGTTGGTCTTTATTAATTAACAAAATCTTCGATGTTTCATTAGAATTATTTTGAATTCTTAATTTTTCATTGTGCTAATATAAAGCTGACATAAACCAGTATTACTTATTGTGCATCGAGCTTGGCACCGACTTCAAACAGACTAGAAGGGACTATTGGTATTATAATGTTACCTGTTACTTTGAGGGTACTTATTATAGTTTTTTACTAAGATTTGTAATTATTTTTTAATTTTTAGTGCTCTTTGTCAGTGTTGTTTGAAGTCGGTTCAACTTTTTTTTTAAAAGGGTTTATTTTACCATTTTAAGTGTAGGATATGTTTGTAATGAGTAGATAAGTACGATATTTAAAACACTACGTACCGTAATGTATAGTAACAAACTGTAGTTTGTTAGATTATATTAAATACTAGCTGACCCGCGCAACTTCGTCTGCGTCTCTCAATAGTAATAAATTTTCTCCGTTTTTGAAACATTCTTCATTGGTGCTCCGCTCCTATTGGTCTTAGCGTGATGATATATAGCCTATAGCCTTCCTCGATAAATGGGCTATCTAACACTGAAAGAATTTTTCAAATCGGACCAGTAGTTCCTGAGATTAGCGCGTTCAAACAAACAAACAAACAAACAAACTCTTCAGCTTTATAATATTAGTATAGATTATATTAAATTACTGCTGGACATAGGCCTCTCCTTAGAAAGTTGACCCACACAAAATTTAAGAGTCTTTTCCAGAACTATTTTAATAAATTAAGTATAAAATTACTTACAAACGAAATGCGATGCCATCCATAGCAACAAAACGTCTATCCGAATTATTTTAACAAGATAGAATACAAAATTTCAACCTTTTCTTCTTAATACAACGAAAATTACTGTGGGGACATAAGTACTGCAAGTTCTCTGCGCATCACAACGCGCAGTCTCTGACGGTTGCCATGGTTTGTTTCGCTAAAGAAATACTCGTAGCTAAAACACGGTGTCGGGGCTGTCAAATTCCCAATAATTGTGAGGGTTTCCCTCGATTTCTCTAAGATTCCATCATGAGATCCTCAATTGGTGGTAATGGGACCAATTCGGGAGCATACCCTTTCCATTACAAAAAGAATTTTGAAAATCGGTTCACAATTGACGAAGTATTTGATGAACATACATAAAAAAAAAAATACATACAGTGGAACATAGAACCTCCTCCTTTTTTGAAAAAAAAAAACTGGTCTCCCCCTTTGTCATGTCAAAGGAACATCCTACCTTAAAAAAAGTTCTGCTATTCATCGATAGATGGCAAAACTAAAGGCCGGTCGGAGTGAATCCAGAAATTCCGTAACGAAAATAACCTAACAAGGTTTTTTTCGTTACGGAATTTCTGGATTCGGTCTCCACGCTCAAGGCCCGCGATAGAAGCTATGCAATAGCTTAAAAAATAATAGAAAAAATTCTGCCTCTTTGGGTGAAAATTAAGGGATGAAGAATATAGCTTATGTGCAATGAAACAAGTAATATTTTTTTAAAAGTTAGGACTAGGTATACAGGGCAATTTTGTCTCAATGTGATGACTTATATATATTATTTCTTACACGGACTATATACGCTGAAGAACCTTTCTAATAACTATCAATAATATTCAATCAAACATAATGCTATAACCCTACACACTGTATTTTAACCTCCCAGTTGTAAACGCAGACAAGTAAAGAATTAAGTCAATTTGTGTCTGAAATCTATAATAGTCGAAATATAAGGTAAATTAAAACATGATAAAACACTGACTTGACTGTTGGTATAGCGGATAATGATCCTGACTGCCGAGCCAGAAGCTGTTAATTCGATTACCAGACAGGATAAATAACATTCTTTGTTATGTCTGGGCGTAAAAATTATCTTTAACATGTATTTAGAAATATTGTATGTTTTTCAGCAGTCTGGTTGCCATAGCACTGGCTCTACCTGATTTGGTATCTGACGATGTGTGTAAGATATGTCGAGTGGCTATTAAAAAACTGCAATATATTATCATACATAACTTTATTAGTCCGACACTAAAATAACTATACAATAAACATTATCAATTTTAATTTCATTATTGCTCACAATTCACCATTCATATACTCAATATGAAAAATTCATGTAAAATATTAATAAAATGTATCATGATGGGAAAAATATTAATACAAAATATTATAATCTATATTTCAATGCATAGGCCGTTTGTGAGATCTGTGCTTCTGCTCGCTGACGTCAGGTATCTGGAAAAAATTGCACATGAGAAAAAAATTAAAAAAAATACCCTTTAAATAACTTAACTTTTATTCCTTTACTGCTTAAACGTAGTGAGTAGAGAATAATTTGGATAGAAAAGGATATAGATTTGTAGCGGCCAATACAAGAGTACAACTGTTCCCGGGGGTTCGAAAAATAACTTTAACGGACACGAAGTCCAGAGGAAAAACTAGTAATATCACACCCTTCGGCCCCCATTGAAATCGATGGATCGTAATCAGTAGAAGAGGAGGAAAAACGGATTTTTGTACGAAACCAGTTTCGAACCAGGATTGTTTTTTCTTTTTACGAAACCACAGTTACGTACTAGGAATTTATATTTAATAGTTTCGTTTTTTAAGTTTTTTGTATCTAAATAGGTAACCATTTTCAAGGGACAAGCATAAAAGACAGATAGTATTAGACATTCATTAATAAATAATTGTAACTGGTCAGTATTTCAGGAACCATGAGTTTGTGTACATACGTCTTAGTAACTAGACGGTTTCCTAAAAAGAGCAAATAATCCTGGTTCGAAACTGGTTCCGTACAAAGATCATTTTTTCCTCCTCCTCAACTGGTTACGAGTCATCGGTTTCGATGGCGGCTGAAGGGATATCACAAGTACACCGATCTATAATATAAAGGTAAATATCTATCTTAAAATTAGGTGATAGGTGGGATAGGGCCTGATTAGGCATTGTGTCAATTCGGGGAGGACCTGAAATAACATGGTCCGGGTCCTCCCCAGAGTAGGACACCTGAGGAGGGCCGTCAGGGTGGTTTTTAGTGGAATCACCACATACTCCTGGCTCATAGTCCCCGAGGAGCAGGAGATCCGTAGGGATTTTCCACCACGTCAACAAAAAAAAAAGGTGATAGGTGCGTATAGATTACCTATAGTCATTAGCTCTGTATGTTGCTGGAGGCGCTCTTGCTCATCAGTTTGGCAACCATTTCTTGAACTCGTTTCATTTCTTCCAGTTGCGTTGTCAGCTGGTACAAGCGATTTTCACGCTCAAGAACTGTCTTTTCCAGTTGTTTTATTGTCTGTAAAGGAGTAAAATGAAATTATCATTTACACGTCATAAAATTTGGTAAATGAGACTGACGTAAGAAGGCGAAGGAGAAAATAAAAGCCTGAAGCTCTTAAAATTTACATCATTATTCAATAAAGAATAATGACCGTCTGAACAAAGAATCTGTTAATATATACAACATCCTACATACATGTATATAACATACTAAATTCTATGCTGTTAGGAAAGTAGAATAGGAGTAAACCGAACTGATAATACTATCTCCAAACCAGGAAACGAACCCAGGATCGCAAACACACAGACGTACAAACTTATCCCACTGCATCAAAGAGCTAAACAATCTTAATATTTTCATTTTTTAAAGAAAAAAATACATACGCTCTCTTTATGTTCGATCTCTTTCTTCAGTGCAGCATCGCTAGCGACCGCCTCCTCTAACTTCTTGTCACGTTGCTTCACTCGCTCCTCGAATTTAATTAAAACACAAGCCAACTCGCTGTTCTTGGTTGCCTGTTGAGAAAAGAACAATAGGATTGCCAGATTGTAATAGTCAGGTGGCAAACCTAACCACTTCACAGAAAAAGTATTCGTAGGTAGGTATAGGTTCGGAATGTGTTATTAACACATTTTTCAAGGGCAAAGGAGTAGACGGGTCACCAGAGGGCCTAGTGCAAGTTTATTTCACAACGACTCACTCTCAACAGCGTGCGCGTTCGGCGTTGGGATTGGTTAAGATTTCAATTGGGGCCAATCGCAGCGCTCAACGCGGTCACCCGTGACGATCGAGTACATGTGAAATAAACTCATACTTGGGCCATAAATGACTACCGCCGCCCATTGTCATCTGTAACTCTAAGTCATAAGTGCGTTATCAACCGTTAAGTTTCAATTCTTCCCCACCCCTTAATAATGAGGGAGTGGGGGGAAACTTGCCGTTTGGGCAAACATATTAAGTAAAGAAATAATTCCTTAACACGTGTTTTCTGTAACGCCGTGGTATCACTTTGGTCGAGTTGACCCATTTGTGCTGCAGCATCTCTTTCTCACGCACATTCAACCGCCTAATATCACCTTCACCTCTATAGTATAACTATGTATTGTATGAACTATTAAAATCTCTCGAAATTGTGGAACGCTTGATTTCATTAAGTTTTATTGATTAAAAATTCTCACCTGTTGATCCAGTTTCTTTTGAAGTGCTTTATATTCCGCGTCAGCGGCTTTCAGTCGTTCTTCAGTCTCTTTCTCGCGGAGTTTCATTTCATTCTCCATACTCTAAATTAATAAAAAAAACTTAATTCTGATAAACACACCAGTATACATTAATAAAATTAAATGCTTATAAGGCATTTTGCCCACCGGAGCCGTCATAGAGTCGTCACTGAGTACGAAAATATTTCGGACTGAGTTGATAACTTTTTGCATCCGTAATTGTGTGAGAAGTCTAATTCAAAAATTGTAAGGGTTAGTAAATACCGTTTAAAACTTCTACCATAAATACATGCTACAAGGTTTACTTACTTTTTTTTTTCATAAGATACAGACATGAAGAAAAAAAAGTTTGATTTAGAATAGTATTTGTATTTGTAAACACAGAGTTTTTTTGTTTTACTTTTTTTTAAGTAAGTTTTCGGTGGTCTTTTACATACCGCCATCTGTGCGCGAAACTCTTTGTGTAAAATTTCCTTTTGGTTTTCTTTATCCACTTTCTCTGCGGCCAATTTTGCGCGGAACCCTCGCAACGTAGTTTCGGCATCTTCCAGTTGTTTATGAAGATCTTCAATAGTTTTCTTATGCCTAATGAAGATAAGAAAAGAAAAATATTTTTTAATAAATGAATAAAAATTGTATCTAAGTTAATTTAATGAACTGTATTTTTCAAACTTATGCAAGAAAAGAAACTATACAAAAATAAAAAGTACAAAAAGAGCTTGCATCGGCCGGGAATCGAACCCGGGCCGCCCGCGTGGCAGGCGAGCATTCTACCACTGAACCACCGATGCTTATACATACATTGACAAATTGATTGTTCTTATCATTCAATGTGCCATTTATCTATAAAAAAACAATTATATTTTATGCCTATGTCGAAACTGTATTACGTACTATAAAAACTTGCTCATGCAACATCGTCTGTGATCGTAATGGCTCGATTATTATTAAGCTCTTAATTATCTTTCTTCTTCTTCATCTTATTTACATACGCTCACGTAGGCAAATGCAGATTAAACGCCGACATTTTTTAGGCCTTTACGTAACGGGGGATTTCTTAATAAATATACTTATATATTTCGATATATTATAAATAAATTTAAACCCAGACACAGAACAAATGATCATGTTTGTCACACAATATTCATCTCGGGTGGGAATCGAACACACGACCGGCTTAGCAGACAGGATCGGTAACCATTACACCAACAGTCAACAACCAATATTCTTTAAATTAAATTTCCATTATTGATTCATATCATATTATTACCTTTCATTTTGCATTTGTGTAGTGTACAAGACGTCTTGTTGTGATGAGTTGGTGGCTTGAAGCATAGCCAACGAATGTTGTAAGGAAGCCATGTGTTCGCTCGCACCCTGTTTAATTAAAAACCTTGTTAAATATAATAGCTAGACTCATAATGGGGACAAATAGGCTATTAATTAACCTCTATTACTTATTTGGCAGTATATGTTGACTCTGAAGATTTGAGGGATGACTCTGAAGAATGAGGTTTTAATTAAACTGTAATTTTTTTTTATGTTTGTTATCTCTGAACTCTGTTGTTTGTCTTGTTGTTGTTGTACTTTTTTTTAATCAAAATTTGCAGTAGAAAAGTTGTAATAAAACTTGTCTTAAAACTAGGGAACATTCTTCATCAAATATAATAAACATATATTATATATATATATCACATTTTCTGGCAACTAAGTAACATAAAGGTATAAAACTGTTATAACACTATACTGATAAGACCTTTGGCTTCCAGTACGACTGACCCTAACTAACATTCCGTGAGCAATGATTATCCCACTCCCATTAGTTCCCTATACATACTAATTAGCATAATTAATTAAACAAATATATGATACACAATTCTGATAATTTACCATTTACATACAAAAAAATAACTAGCAAAGTTTTGCGTTGTTGTTATAGAAAGTTGAACATATTAAAAACTATGGATTTCAGTATTGAAGAGTATCTGATCTACCAAGGGTGTGTATTGTCATTAGTTTGTGTTATAGTATTAGTGACAACTTGGTGTTTTATACCGAAATGGAGGACTCTCCTTAACTACATAAGCCTCAACCAAATTATTATCGGCACGCTACATTTGAACTGTTTTGTGATCACAAGTATCATATTTAAGGAAATAAGCGAAGAACTCGAACTAATTATGGGATACTTATTCATTACAAATATATGTTGGTCTCTTTCTTACATCACAATTGCATATATAAGACTTGTCCTACTGTATAGCGGGAAAATGAGCTATGAAAAGAGACAGGTGACTGTGTTTACGTACCTAACTGTTATTCTTATTAAAGGAATCACAATTATTTTGAGTGTGTTATGTCAAGAACCAAGTATTTCTTCATTTTTAGTGCTGATTTGGATAATTGTAATAATAATGACATTAATTTTAATGGTGTTTGTTAGGATTGTAGTGTCTGTAATGGCGTGTTGTCGAAGGAGAATGTCTAACAGAAAAATAAATCACATATTGTCTTTGATTGGAATAGCGCTTGTATGTGACATAGTACTTATAGGGCAATTATTTTTACTACTAATTATTGCTGACAACTGGTTCTTGAATGCAACAGATTTCATTTTCACACATCGATTGGTATTTCAAACTTTGTTGGTTTTATTCAAAACCTCGTCCAGGACGCATTGGTTGAATTATATGAAGAAAAGAAGAAATCGTGATTTAAATAATATAAGACTCAATTGAGAAAAATTATGTAAACCATTTCTGTAAAGAGATTCTGTTATAATAAGGTGCCTAGAAAAAAGGTTAAACATGGAGCCTATTTGAAATAAAAAGGGTTGAAAAATATGGTTGTACCACTGTTGAATTTAAATATTATCCTAGAGGAGCTTTATAAATTTTAAATAAAGCTTTATAAATAAAGCTGAAACCAACACTTTCAGTTCTTGTAAATTAATAAATAGATACCAATAGACACTTAAATTAATAATTTAATAAACCGAAATACATTTGTATAACATTTATTTCTAATGCCTTTTTGTACGAAAAATTAAAGGGAATATTATTTAACTGCCTTCTTTCTCACGACAGGTTACGTAAATTATAATTTCAAACTGTCACACACGGCTGTCCAATATCAAACTAGGCTGAACCCGTGCTATGTTCACCATACTACTCATGGACATACTTATATATTTCTAAACACATACATATTATAGATATACTACACTCATTATTTTTGCCCTACATTGGAATTCAACCCACGACCATTAATGAAGTGTATTTTATCAAGTATATACATATATAAATATTGTTAGGATTGTAGTAGGTTTTAGAACTACAACTACAGTTTCAGGTATTTTTTATAAAAAAAAATATGAATACGGTTTTAAGTAAGCTGTACTGAACTGCAAATTATTTTTATTTATTTATTTTAAACTTAATGCACATGTTGTACAAGGGCGGACTTAATGCCATTAGGCATTCTCTCCCAGTCAAACTTCAGGTGATGTAGAAATATGATGCGGTAGGTGCAAAATAAAATATTAAATTTAACATAATTGAAGTCCAGAGACATACACAATATATAAACAAACATACATACATAAACTTAATAAAATATATAAATACTCAGTCAGGTACTAGCGTTGTGACTATTTATCGGAATTAATTCAAAATAAAATTTATTAATATTAATAGATATAAATTCTTGATTATTACCTGTAGCGCAACAGAGTGTGAATGTAACCTCTGCTCTAAACACGTCATTTTGTATCCGTATAACTCCATTACACTTGAAGTCGCGATGTCCGATACCTGTTAAATAAAATGTGTTTTATGGAACTAGAACCTTTCAGAGGATAAAGAGAGGGGTTAAGTAGCTGGTATTGGAACTGACTGATTTCTACTGTTACACTTCACAACAAATTTAATTTAATAAAAACGAATACAATATGTGTAACTGACATCTAGCACTGCGCGCGCCTAGTGAAAGTGCACTAATGAGCACAGCGAAAACGGCAAGTGGTTTTCGGATACATATATCTGTCCCTATTCAAGAAGTCACTCCCACAGATGCAGGAAATGGGAGGAAAGTCGGTTCACATCAAATATATTTTTTATTTAGATGCTCCAGAAATAATTGGCACTAGAAAATGTTGCATTAAATCAAAGTCATTTAGACAAATGTTACGTGATATAAACTATATCGCGTTTGTTTTTATACCGCCCGGCTCGTGGGTCGGTTTTTACTGGTTTTGAACCTTTCATGCTGCATTTTTTCAAAAAAATATGATTTAGAAGAGAGTGTAGTGTGCGGTACCTTCCCGTCGCGGAGCGCGTCGGTGAGGCGCGCGACGAGCGCGTCGATGGCGCGCTCCTGGTGCGGCGCGGCGCTGGCGCCCCCCCACGCGCCCTCCCCGCACGCGCCGCCGCACCGCCCCCCGCCGCCCCCGGCCCCGCCCGCCGCCTGCGGGGCCTCCGCCTCCGCTATGCCTTGGAGAGATTCGCCGAACACCTAAGCGACACGAATGGCGATCTTACTGAATTTAATCTAGACCGCCCGCAGCTGCATGTAGAAACGTGCAGCGGCAGGCGAGACACATTAGCTTACGATCAAAGCGTGTAAAATATTCGAAAATTAACAGTTCAGTCGAATCAGTTTCTCTTCTTTTCGATAGATGTCAGCACGACACTACCCCGTCTCGGGATTACCACCGTACTTACCGTACCAGTACCGTGCTTTTTCCTAGTAGCGTATAATTCATATCGTAATCGATATTGTTCGATAACAAAACTCGGAACTTATTCGCGATAAATATTTTCATACGAACCTGGTTCATCTGGTCGGGCGGAAAATAATGATGTTTCACGAGTTGCAGTATTTGTCTTCTTCGAGCGCCATTGTTACTTGTTAATCCAGCACATAGTAATTTTCGAACCTGTACATTAAAATATATAAATTTTACAGCTGAATCGTAACAAATCAAATTTTAAGATATCGTTACGTACACCCTACAATATCCAAAGACGTACGAAAGCTAACGATCGATTTTTTAATAATTCAGCATCGAGTTGCCGCAATGTCGGTAAGTATCGAGAAACTGTCCAATTAAAAATAATTAAAAAATCAGTTTCAAAAGGCCATTGCTTACTTGATGATGAGCCAGCATCCGGGCAAGCGCGGCTTCCCAATGCCTCTCTAGGGGAGCTAGCGTCAGCGCCGTCCGACATCCCACCACTACAGCCTGCTGGGATGATTCTACACCTACCACTCCATTCTGGAGCGCAAATTTTCATCAGAATCACAGTTTATAACGTACATCTTAAAGTTAGCGGTAGCATAAAATGACGAGAATGACTCATAATATACGTAACTTTTACTTGTGTGATACAAAATAAAATTTTACTTACACATATTTAGGGATACAACAAAGGAAGTATGATAGCTGTTAAATAAATAAATTCTAATAAGTCTGTTCTTATATCCAGTTGTTGTAGAGAGACTTGGGGACCCTTATGTCCAGCAGTGGAAGTCTTTCGGCTGAGATGATGATCACAATGAAGGTGTATTGGATAGTGTGTAATGTGTTGTGGGTTCAATCCCCATATGGGACATGTGATCCACAAATCATGGTTCTGCGTCAGGGTGTTCTTTGTGTCCTTTAATTGATGTTGTAAAGTACTCCGCGACACAGTATATATTATTGTGGAAGTTGTCTTAAAAAAACACAATGAAAATTTATTTCTATAGATGTTTTGTCAACAAATTCGTGTTTTATTATCTTGCCGCCTGCAGCGGCTATTGCGTGCACTCTTGTACAAATATTGCTGAAGAAAGCGTTGTTTTTGTTTCTAAAATTTAGCCTAAAGTCAATACTATAATACTTTTCATCCTTTTATTTATGCTCATTATTTACCTGTGAAGTATACTGCAGTACACTGTATAGTGTGTCTTCAAAAGCACCTGGTGTGACTTCTTGTAACACTCGTTCTTGCGTTTCGCTCGATTCGCATAGAGCTCCCACTACTTGTAACTAGAAAAACACATTGTTCGATGATATATTTTTAAGTCACTAATTTTTTTATCACCATCTTGTGTCATCTGATGGTACGTAACTACTGCAACTCAAGAGTCATACGTGTGTTGCAGCGCTTTGAGCCCCTCCCCATTGGAGTCAGGGAAAATCAGCGAAAGAATTGCTTAGCGGCGGTTTACTGTGAGGCCGTGGTATCATGACCGGAATAATACCACGGCCTCACAGTAAGTAGTCACACAGTAGTAGCCGGCCCATTAGTGCTGAAGTATGGCTCTCCCAAATTATATAATCATTAATTTTCATGTCACTCTAACCGGTATCCCTCTCGACCCAGAACTGCCCGAGCTATTGCTTACATCCATCTATGTGAGTGAGGTTACCGGAGCCCAAATCCCCCCTCCCTCCCCTGACTCGAGCGGAAGGAACTCCAAGGGCGGCAACCCACTTGTGACTTTTGAGTTGCAGGTGTCCATGGGCGGCGGTAGTTGCTTACCATCAGGTGACCCGTCTGCTCGTTTGCCCTGTTATGGCATAAAAAAAAAGAAATTTAGGAAATAATAGGTCTTTGCCAGTGAAGTCGGAGATTTTTAAAACCATTTCCAAGCATTTTCAGCTTTGATTATCTGTGGATTAGTGCGCAATTCCATCAGTGCCGGATATCACAGCTTCTTACCAAATGGCACAACAGTGACGGCAGATGTCTACTACCAAGAATTGCAAACGATGATGGCAAAAGTAAAGGGATAAACTAACTGCCATGAAAATGGCAAAATGGTATTGATGCTTTAGGCCAGTACTTTGATCAGCCAAAATAGAAAATAACCAAAATTTTTATATTTTAAAATTAACATACAAATCTTCAACTTCATAAGTACATATAGACCTAATATCTCTTACCTATCAGGTAATAAGATTATACATTTAAAAAGTTCTAAAAACAGTGCAACATAGTATAAATTTTTATAGCATACCCATTGTAATCCAGCTTTGCCTGGTTCTAAAGATGGCGGAACCAATAAACCTGGAAGTCCATCACTCAATGTTGATATTAAATCTTTTGGGAGAACGCCTTCATCTGCAAAATAATTTTAACATAACTGTAATATATTACTGATAAAAAAAACATGAATATTTTTTCGTGTGACTTGAAAAAAACCCTATACACACCTATCAAGCCAGCATGGTATAGTAGGCCAAAACCTTCTTTCTAAGGAGAGGCCTGTGTTCAGTATTGGGCTATTAAAGGCTGTTGATGTAATGTGAGACAATTGATTACTAACCTTTATATTGTAGTACAATAGCGGCGAATAATTCTAAGGACTCTGGTAGACAGATCCGGCTAGCTTTCATACACAGGTTTACCAAAGCACCATGATGACATCTTAATGAATAGAGATCTGAAATCAAACAGACAATTGTGTATTTATTAAATAATATGGTCCCGAATTCTTTCTTCAAGTCAAATTAAACCTACTAAATAAAACAAAAACCGACTGTGTAGGAATATTAGGTACTTAAAATTTACAAAGCAGCGATTTCAAAATAGGACTGAACCATAGTTTAGATTAGATAATACTAAATAAAATGTTTGGTTGCGATTCAGCGACTTTTATCTATTAAGTTATGACATGAGCACCAACGACCTGAGTTTGTAGACACGTCACCGTGTCTACAAACTCAAGTAGGTACGTAATGTAGGTAGTTATTAGTTATGTTAACGCCCGCGAGTTACGGGACTGCAGCGATACATTACGTCAGGAACTGTACGTTGCGTAGCGCAAAATAAAACTAATCACTGTAAATCCTTTATCTTTCATTTTTATGATGAACTGACTTTTGCATCGTGAGTATCCCCAGAAAAACGTTTTTGTGCGATCTATGAGACCTTGTGCCTTACACCCTGTATACACATATTACATAAACTCGAAAAACATAACCTGTAAACAGTAAAAATCTTTTCCAATAAAACTAATGAGAATTAGTTACCTAAATTGACAAGCACCGTAAGAAACTTGAGAATGTTCTGCAAGCAAGTGGGCAAAGTGTCGGGGTCTCCAAGTTCATTAATTGTACATTGGCACACTTCGTCTATTTCCTGAAATTATAACACATTTCGTTTAACTAAGTTTTGCCTGCAGTCAAGCTCGCGTAAAAGTTAATTTTCTATTCCTTAAAAACTGGCCTTAATTTTAAGATCTGTTTTTTTATTTTTACTTGATAATGTCTATTTAAAATATATTGGAATTTAAAATATTATATTCAGAACATTCTGATCTCTAAAAAAAGTCTTACTCCTTTCCACCATTTTAGAAAGAAAATGAATACACAAGTTGAAGAAAGTGATCCAAATCTATAAATGATGTAAAACAGTATTAACACATTGAACACCATTTAGCCGAAACAATAGAAAAAAGGCCTTTCGGTCAGATTAAGCTTATGTTAGTTTGTCAACTTTAGTTAGACCGACGTTTAGACCTTAGTAATATAAAAATAGCGATACTCGATTACCGGGGTAGACAAGATCGCCGTGATCATGCCTGTCGGACCGTAACCCATTCTTGATATTTGAGAGTTGATCATATGCTGAGGTTTTTGCTGTGCGATATAGGATTAATAGATACTGCGTAGTTCGGCTTGTTTTCGTTAGATGTCATTAAAATATGTTTTTATTGTATATGTGGGAACAAGTACATTACCTTAAGCACTTCATTTAGAGCAGTAGCAAAGTTCGGATATGATAGCACAAAGCCCCTTAAATTACTGTCAGTACACAAGTCGTTGATAAATGTGTACGCATGAAGTAGCTGTGTTGCATCTTTTTCACTGGAATATAACAAAATTGTTGTTAAATTGACGACCGAATGGCGTAGTGGTTTGTGTAACGGACTGCTATTCCAAAGGTCGCGGGTTCGATTCCCGCTCAAGTCAAACATTTGTGTGCATGAACATTTAATGTTTGATTTGGTCTGGGTGTTTCTATGTATAATAAGTATGTATTTACAAAAAAAAAAAAGTATATATGTATTTATATCAGTTATCTAGTACCCATAGTACAAGCTCTGCTTAGTTTGGGACTAGATGGCGTTGTGTGAATGTGGTAGAATATTATTATTATTATTATTAATTAATATTTTACAATTTTCAGAGTTAGATATCATTTTCTTACAAAGGTAGAATACTTATTATAAAGGTAGAAGGCCAACAACCCTTACCTGTCGTCGTCTTTATGATTACATCTAACTTTGACAAGGTAGATTACTTGTTAGAAGGACATGAAGGGATCAATCATCCCTCCACGTCTCACATTATGTATAAATACCAGTTTTTTTATCTATCTAGGGGCTTAGTGCAAATTTATTTTATATTGACTGTGACCCTCAGGATTGAACCTTTTTGAATGGTAACCACTTTGAAAGAAAGTAAAGGAACGTAAGCAAGAAAAAGTTTAAAGCAAGGGTCATCGTAATTTAACTAACCTGACAGCCTTATGAAAGGTACGCATAGTGCAACATAAGTAGCTGTGTACATCAGGCTGTCTCGTTGCCGCCGCACCTCTTGTCGCTCCTGACAGACACAAGAGCAATCTGCACACCTCCACGCCACCGTAACCACCCTCCTGTAATATGTATAAAAGGAATGTAATTATTTAATTATCATATTAACAGTTGAAGACCAATTAGGCATCATGAATTCCAGGTAGTTAACAGTTTATCATCAACAGCCTTTAATAGTCCACTGCTGGACATAGGCCTCTCATTAGAAGGGAGGTTTTAGCCTACTATACCACGCTGGCCTGTCAGGTTGGTCTAGGGTTTGTGTCAAGTTTTCCTTCTCTCTGCATTGCTGTTGTCCTGCATAGTTTGCTCCCTTAGTAGCCTCTTACGACACCCACGGGATGAGTTAGGGTTGAAATAAAATTTCTAGATCTATTTATTTTACCTTGATATTGACATCATAAAATATTCATAAAAATAAAATTGAAAACTATTTACTTCAACTAGGATTCTTTTGCACTACCTAACTTACTTGTTTATGATAATCTGTAAACTTTAAAATAAACACACTTAACTAAACATCAAATGCAAATAACTACATATAAAAAAAAACAAAGAGAGAGTAACAAAATAATGTAGTAGAATATTAAAAAAATAAAAAAATAGAATATTAAAAAAATAAAAAGATAGTTACCTTTAAACTAACAAGGTGAATTACAAACTCCTTTGTATCAACAGTCCTCATTAGTGCATATATTGCTGGCAGGTTTCCATAGCACACATTCACAAGTACTGTTAAAGACCTATGACCTATGGTGCGATGTTGTGGATCTGACATTGGTTGTGTGATCCATTCTGTAAGCTGTTTCATTAGACCAGAGAGGTATGACTCTTGCCAACTAATTTTGATGCCATAAGATATCTCCTGCAAAAGAAAAATATTTTTTAGTTAAACACTTGATGCACCCAGTACACATTGCAATTGTTTGATTTAAAAATGTTTTATTATATTGGAAAAAAACAATGTTAAAAAATTACATAAGTACAGTAGTTTTATTTATATAGACTAATAAGGTATATGCTCAAGGAGTTAAAGGCATTGTTACTGATCAAAGCACTGATCTCTCCAGCTCAACAGTAACATAATGAAAACACAATATACAAACTGACATTGCACAAGGGTTTAATATTTTAGATTTATGATTACTTTTGTATTTTAATTATTTTTTAATAACTTTATGCAGAAAATGTACAATGGCGGCCTTACTGCCGTAGGCATTCTCTACCAGTACATTTTGGTTGAGAATCTTAAAGTGAACATAAAAAGAAGTAAATATTAAGAAATACTGTCTCACACAGAAAGATACATTTTATTATACACACAAATCAGTACTACTTGCTTTCTGTCCTTCTTGTGTTAAAATTGAAAAACTTTGAATATTTTACTTCTTCTCTACAACCACTACTACATACAGGTACATCTACCTGCTATGCCACTGCAGAAAAGTACTGTAGTAAGTGGCATTACATATTACAAATATTTTATGTAAATAAATAGCGAAAAAATCATATACCAACCTGCATTACAGAAAGAAGTTTAATTTTCTTGTCATTGGATATAGAGTCTGTCAGTAAACGAGCCAATATTGGCATAAACCTGTACAAAAAAAAATGACACATTTTATTACAAGAATTTAAAGAGCAATGTCATCTACAATAGCTTTTGTACAATTTTAAGATATCTGAACTAAACCACTAACTAACCTAAACTAACTAACTTTATATTAATAATTAACAGTACACATTTTTTATCTCTTGTAAGCCAGTATTTCTTGGTATTTAAATGAATATAAACTGACTTGTAAGTATGAGTGAGTGCATGTCTGGCACTGGGCTCAATAGATGCTCGGGATAGCACAGCCACTCCTGCCCAGTGAGGTCCTCGTGCGTCGCACATAACACGCCATAGTGAGCTGAAGAAGGCACAGACTTCCGATCTCCCAGGTGAGAAAATTGATAAGTCGCATGATGAAGCTATTAGCTACAAATGAATAGAATCTTTTAGTTAGCACCACAACAATATTGATGAAAAATATAATATGAAATTGGTGAGAATAGAACTAAGAATAAGTACTCACCCCTAAGTATCTAGTCATCAAATTCACAGCAGAATCGCTGTGAGTAGCCTCAAATTCTCTTGCGGCATTTACGAAAGACTTTAAGTGAGAGAACTTTCCACCTTCCGAAGCATTACTATAACTATCAACGCTATCGACTTCCATATCCATTACATTTACTTCCTAGACGATTATGAATGAACGTATTTTTCTTTATTATCGTAAAAATACTAATATCTTAGGTTATCCAAGGTGTTGAGTCAAATGTTATAAAATATTTACAAGAACGGTAAAAAACTTATGAACTGATTGATATCACCGCAAAATTCAATTTCAACTGTTTTCTATGTGTTTGATGTGTCAAAAGAAGGAAGTGTCGATTATTTTGATTGTTTATAAAATAAATGTTTCTGATTGGCTAAAAATCCCGAAATCATAAACAATTTTAATCATTTACCATAGCTACTGGTCACAGTATATAGTATAGCCCCTGATAGATGCAATGAGCAAAGTTGTGTAAGAATTTTGTATTGTAAATAATTCATATTTGTTCTACTAGCTATTTTGATCATTAATAAGCATTAAAAACTGTATTTGGAACAGTTATAAGCTCAATTCAGGTATTGATCACTCTTCGATACCCCGATAACGATTTTAAGCTAGTGTATAAAAAATGCGAAAAGTGTCCGAATCCTTTAGCTGAAATGTTATGAAAATGTGGAGTAGTGGAACAGTAGAAAAATTAATTTGTTAAATTAGTAACTTTAAAGCGTACCACAATAATAAATATCAAAACGTATAAAACATGCAGATCAAGTCATAAGAAATGATGATATTGAGCTTTTGGACTACCACATTCAGTAGTGAGTTACAAAAATATCTACTAGACTACTAAATACTAAAACAACCCCCTGACTGTCTGACACTAACTTTCTTACATAACATAACATAAACAAAAAAGTAAACAGTCTTGTATACTTACTAGAAAGTTTTTCATGAAGTGAAAATAAGAAATTGCTGGTCGGCTCAAATCTGGCTTCATTTACAGCTCCACAACAAAATCATAACAATGTAACCACTAAATGAATTCATCATCATTAAAACATTACTCATTAATCCGACTCTAGAAAAGGAATCGTTTACCTTTACTCCTTTTCCTATATAAATAATAATAACATTGTTTCTAAAGAGATGAGCGACGGAAGAAATATGATTTTGGTCATTAATTTATTATGATAATTAACTTTTTCCTATCTGTGTATTTATCTAAACAGGTAGTACCACAACACAGTCGGTCTGACCATCCGCATTAGATGTTTCAGCTAAAAACAATCTAATCGGTTCATAAATGAATGAGTTCAGTGATAAGTAACATAAACAGGAATAATCTTTAAAAATAGTTGAGTGAAAACCGATAATCTAGAGAATTAAAGTCATGTATATTCTCTCAAAAATTTAGTAAATAAAGTATCATTCTATTAAACAGATGTGAAATTTTCACATCTCTAGAGATATTTGATTTGTAAAATCCATTTTAAAAATTAAAAAAAAGCGTAGGAAACTAACCTACGTTTTTTAAAATCGATCGTATTGCCTGTCTGCTCGTTTGATGTTCAGTAAGAGACCACAGAGTAAACGATGTATGACGTCAACGTTAGTTTTTGCTGCGTCTGATATAACTTATTAAATACACTGTGTGTATGTGTGTTTAGTTTTAGCAGGCCCCTGAAACATACATCTGTCGTCACAAAAAAATTACATCGAAAGTTCTGCCACCTCCATGAATTGGAGCTCAAACTCAAACAAATTATTCACAACTACCGTTAGGTGAAGCTTGTTGATTAGTTGAAATGAAAACTTTAAATTATTCAAGTGCTTTCTTCAATATGCTAATTTTCTACAGTTATAATTTCTTTATTTATTTTTTTAGCTATAAAAAAAACATGCAAATACTTCCAATTTTCATCCTGTTTTTTTGTCTTTGCGGAAATCCCTTCTGATACCACCCACCAGTGGTTATGTTGGATATGAACCAACCAAAAACCGCACGCCATCTTGGGTACTAGTAGCCAGGGAACCAGGTATACCCTAGAAAGGAAATCCCTGGTACCTCGACGTACCTCGGGCAGTCCACGGCGTGTAGATGACCCCCTCCTGTGTGGGAACCCCCATGTTCCCTTTGTACTCCCTAAAGGGCGCGCGCACTCGCCAGCGCGTTTCGTCGCCACTCCAGCCTGCTTCTGCTAGGGTGACAGATGGCCTCACCTGTCACCCCCAGGCCAATATGTGGCCCCTATATCTAATACGTGTTAGTATTATATATGGATTATTTTTTCTGACTGCACGGATGGCGTAGTGGTTTAAGTGGTCACCTCGCCGCTTCCTACTGCGCTGAGTGTTGTGGGTCTGACACGGCGTCCGTTTCCATGTATGTTTGTGAAGTCCCCCGTGACACAGGATATATTCCTAGTACGGTAGTTGTCTTTTAAAAAAAGATGAAAAAAAGCTTTACATGAAAAAAGCTGAAAACTGAATTGTATTTTAATATTTATTTTATGAGCACAAACTAACATTATCGAGGTGCTTTTCGAGTAAGCTATCTCAATAGTATATTCTCGTTTTTTTTCTCACATAAAGTAAAATAACTTATTGCGATAAAAAAAATTAATGTACCTGTAAATCATTGTGCCTATGCAAAATTTATAAGAGTAGTCTTTTGGCTGAAAATAAATAGTTAAGCGTATTAAGGCGCGATTGTTCTAAAAAAAATAGCATTCAGTTATTTCCATAAAAATGCGTTTTTTATGGAATTAACTGAATATTATTTTACTTCTAATTTAAATAAATTAAAAGAAAAATATCGCATTTTTATATCGAAATAACTAATTTATGTCTTAAGTTTGTAACAAACTTCATATTTTAATTGTTTTAAAATCAGAGATTTATATTTAATATCTGTTATAAGTAGATAATTAACACTACTTTAATAAGAGGTTGTTGCTGAGTTAATACTTAATTGTCATCAGAAATGCACCTGAAAGATTATATCACTGTGCCTAAGCAAAGTACGAGTAAATAAGTATTTACTTAATAGTTTTGAATATGTATCATTTAACTCTGCCTCACCCATCTAGCGTGCAAGGTATAAGAAACGCAGCGCCATCTCTGTGTTTGGGTACGCTCGTTTTAATCAATTTCAAACCTCAGTGGCGCATCTATCTATCTGTGGTGTTAGTCAGTTTAAAAACTGCGGTAGCTCTGAGATTCTTCTCTATCCTTATACTTTATTTTCTACGATTCGCTTTATGTACCTAAAATGGGTGTCGATGTAGATACCATTTCACCTGGAGACGGTAGGTTTTTCAGAATAAACGCTATATTCTGATATTCTGTTTTTATAACCTTAAACATTGTTTACAATCCAAGTCTTAATTCTAGGCACTACATATCCAAAACCTGGACAAACTGTGGTAGTTCATTACACAGGAACGCTACAGAATGGTAAAAAGTTTGACTCCTCAAGGGACAGAGGTCAGCCTTTTAAGTTTACACTGGGCAGAGGTGATGTTATCAAGGGTTGGGATCAAGGATTGACCAGGGTAATGTATGCTTGAATTGTAAATAATTTAACTTTAAAAATAAGGCACCTTACAGTACCTTGAACTTATAATTTTTTCATTTTCTAGAATTTGTGAACTCATTTTTTGAAATGAAATAGAGGAATGTTAGGCCAAGTTCTCAAGGGGCAGTCTAAGTTGCTATTCATGGCCATTACCAAGGCAAAGATCTTTTAAGATGCATGAGAACTAAACCATTAGTATTTCGTCTAGTGGTTAGTGAATCTGACTGCTAAGCCAGAGGTTGTGGGTTTGATTTCAAACCTGGACAAACATTTGTGTGATAAGCACAATACTTCATTCTGGTTCTAAATGTAATTTACCACTAACGTGTATATATTTAGAAAAATGAAAGTATTTTAATCAGTGGTTCGGTTATCATAGAACAGGCTCTGCCGAGTTTGTGATCCGACAAATGTGTGTGACATGTGGAAATTTATTATTATTTAACTAATACTCAAGGTATGGCTCATGTTGATCAGGATCTAATTTTTTGTTATAAAATAGACAACTAATAAAAAAAAATAATGAAAAAGTAATTTGCATAACTTAAGATAACTTAAAAAATATGGGATTGGTTAATTATATTATATTCGGTCAAAGACTGATTGGTGGCGAGTAGTAGGTATAATGAATAAAAGTTAAATTATAATAATACAAAAAAACTGATGAATAAAGTCAATAATAATAAAAAATTATATTTAACACACAAGTTATTTTAATAAAATATTAAATTAGCATGCTATGTTCATGGCTTAATAGCCCTGTTTGAATTATATTAAATCTGTAAAACCACAATATATACCAACCCATTTATAGCCAAAATGTAAAATTTTAATTTGAAAGACATTGGACTTATGTTCCAAATTTATATAATTAAATTTACTATTGCAGATGTCAGTAGGAGAACGTGCAACACTTACATGTTCACCAGATTTTGCCTATGGATCTAGAGGACATCCTGGCATCATACCACCAAACTCAACGTTGATATTTGATGTTGAGCTATTGAGGGTTGAATAATAAATAACAAGAAGCGATCGATTTTTTAAGTTTGACGGATATTAATTGTGTATTAAATTATTGTTACAAGAATCTTCATACAATGTTAATAATTATTGTTTTATGTTAAGCAGTATTTTTCAGTATCTTCAATGGGAATGGGTGATGGTACAGTGTTGTACCAGGAAGCATTGCATAATGTTAAAATGGTTTGTGACTTAAATATGGTCTCTTTTCTCAACTATACAATATAGAAAATACTCAATCATTTGGTTGAATTGCCAGAAACAAATACTAAAGCGGGTAGTTCTGAATCTTGGGTAGATAGATCAATGTTTTCATTGATTATCTATTATTTTTACATTTATTAAATTTGGTTTAGTTTGTAATGTGTCAAATAAAACTTATACAACATAATATATGATACATATATTTACTATAAAATGCCTTAAATACAAGTGTTCACTGGTAATTACTCACTGGTAATTTTTGTTGCCTAAATCTGTTGTTGCTTAGAGGTTTATTATAATTCTTACTCTGTCAAGTAAGACCTACACAATAAAGATCTCTTATGTCCATTATTTTAAGTGTTACTAGTAATAGTGAGACATTGAGATTTAACTTGACTTTTACTTACATGCTGGTACCTAATATACTTACTAATCTTTATGTATTGTAATTTTATGTTTATGTTGAAATACTATAATGGCGTAGTACAAATGTTCCTATTTTTAGGGAAAATAATTGCCATTAACATTTTGTCGCTAGAATAAACTCTTTTGCTAATACTATAAGGATGTTAACATGTTAATTTATTGATAATGTATGTAATAAAAGATTTTATTTAAAATAATGTTTTATTTTGTTTAAAAACCTACCAGAACCGTTATAACAAATTGATTCTGAAATTAAACTCCGAGGAACATTTCGTTGCCGAATGCGTTGTGGCCAAATGTTTCGTTTTAGTTGTTCAACGGCAGAACCTTTCAAATACGGACGTTTCGCCGACAGAACGATTCATTAATGAGTGAATCTAACTAATAAATCTACCTCCCGTTGGCAAAATCATCGATATCCGATGAAGCCACTGAATTAAAAGAAGAAGAATGAGTGAATTGACGACAGAATCTACACAGGTTTGTGACTACTAACTCTATGTTTATAGGACACATTCTCACACTTCCCTTCCCGGGACTGTACGGTTCACATGTTCCTTCGTATGCTAACAATTTAAATATTGTTTTTGTGTTTTTCCGCTACTAGTTCCTGATTTGTTACCGGCCTAAAGTTGTGTATAGTGTTTTTAAAGAATAATCTGTGAGTTTTTAAGCATACATATAGTGTGAATTTACCCTAGTGTTGGGACTCTTTTTTTTTAGTTGATGATGTGGACATAAAAACCGTATGTCTGGGCGCACATATCTCATTTAATAATACAAAGTAAGATTCTGTCGTCGATTCACTAATTAATGAATCGTTCTGTCGGCGAAACGTTCGTAGCGGAAAGGTTCTGTCGTTGATTACTTCTTATATAAAACGTTTTGTAGGCGAATTGTTCGTATTTCAAAGGTTCTGTCGTTGAACAACTCATAAAAGAAACATTCTGTCTGCGACTAATTCGGCAGCAAAATGTTTGTCGGAGTTTAAATTTCAGAATTTAACAAAATATATAAATTAATTTTATTTATCACAGATATTTTATGAATGGTAGATTCCTCTTGTTAACAACTTTTACTTCAAAATTGTTTTGAATGATTAAAAAAAATATTTTTCTCAAATATCATAGTGAATCCAATCCTGCATTTCCAAATGAAAGATACCTTTTACTTTATACCTGGGCAGCAAACTAAATGAGAGCTAGTATGAGCTTCTGGAAACATTTGGACTTACAAAATTAAATAACAATAATGCCACATCACACAGCAACACTAGACAAAAGTAGACTAAATTTATTATGAAAATTAAAACCTAACCCCCACAAAATTGTCATTATTCTGGGTAGTAATTCATCAGAGGAACAACACTATTTTTTGTGAAGGGAGATCGGCATAATGGGCAGGTTTCCAATGCCCCATATGAGCAGCTTAAACAAAATATATGACCACATGGTAAGACACAGGGCTGAACAATTTCTTCTAAGCAAGCTACACATGATTTATTATTGTCAATTTCATTGGGAGTTTCACTCATTTGATCCATATATTTTTTAGACCTATATAAAGCTTGCCCACATGAAACAAAAGCATGCAGCAATGTTACTACTCCAAGAAGTCTTAAATGTGCATAGTATGCTGCCGCAGCAGGTCTTGTATGTACGTAGTCTATATTCGTTAATGTTTTCCCAATCTGCAAAGGTCCACCGTTGATGTACGTCAAGCCTCGATGTATATTTTGAATCTGTGGAATTACGTTATTTAAGGTCTTAAGAATAACCAAAATAACGTTCTGCGCTTCTGCTGTTAAAGTACCACTTCGTTCTATTCGTTTTTCAGCGCTTTGAATTATATGTCTCGTAATATTTTCACCGAATGTTGATAAAAGAATGCTGATCAAACGGCTATAAAATGACGGAAGTTTGAGGTAAGTTTCGTCGACTTGAACTATTCCAGAGTATTCTTCTCCTAAAGTCTGAAGATCTTTTAGTGTCGTAAGTGATCTATATATTAAATATGATACAGGTGTAGCCTTAGACGCATGCCGCGGAGATATCAACTTAGACAAAGATTCGGCCAATTGCTTTTCATAACTATCGTCTTTCTGCCAGGCTCGAAGTACCTCAGCTGGTTGTGCAGTTGGCAAAGCCATATTAATTCATTAGAAATACTTGTAGAAGTAATAAATTTACTTTGAATATTGACATGCTCCCTATGTAACACTAAAAAACTTATAAGATAACGGCCTGTCAAATGTGTCAGATGGTATTTGACATTTCTTTCAAATGATGTAGAGGAAGAACTATGGAGTGTAGAGAGGTAAGCAGATTAATCTTCGTGAATGAAGTGTCCGTCAAAATCCGTGAAATTGGGGCGCTATACCCTGATCTTTAGGGTAAATTTTAAAGAAATATCCAAAATACGTGCAATTCTTTTAAAATAGACAATAAAATCCTTTGCACTCTCAGTTATAGCATCAATCGCACCGCGCTCGGTCACTGTGCCGAGTGAAATAGAAACTTAAACGTGATTTGAGACGGTTCATATGTCGTTCATTTAGCAATTTAGCATTAGCAGTTGTATTATTTTCTTAGCACGACGATTTATTAAATTAAATTTATTCTTCGCGTTGATGCGAATGAGAAAGTAGCCGCTGTGTGAATGTGAATCGTTAAAGAATTTAGCGAAAGAATTTAGAGACGAAATGTCTCGACTACAATTAATTTTGCTAACGGTTAATTTAGAATTCACAATTAAATATGAGTATGAAGACTAATTATTCCATCACTAGTACTTATGGTAATGTCAACCCCAAACTTGTATCGGATACATACAAACTGCATTAAAAAACTCTCAATAAAGTTAAAATTGTCAAATAAGTTGATATAGAATAAAAAGGTGACACCACTAGACACTGATTGGTATTCATTTATTATTAATGAGTGATACGTTTAGTGTCACGTTTTTTCAATTTTTCAACACGAGCCAAGACAAGCGCAAGGGCACTACCTAGTTTTTCTAGAAAGAATTTTCGTTTTTTGAAACCTCATAACTTGGGTTTTGGATTATACCAGATACACATAATTCGTGGGATATGATTTGAAAAGTGAACTTATTAAATATATAAAGTTTCAATAGAATAGCTCTTAGACTTTACATTTTATTGAATCTAAAAAAAAACAATTTCATTATTGAATACAAGGATTCCCTTATAGGGAACCCTTGTTATGAAAAATAATTTAAAAATCACATATTTTAGGATTCTTAGTGAATTACTTCCTATGTTTTAAATAAGCGAATGTTGAATGAAGCGCGCGCAAAAGGGCGATTGTTGCCGACTACGCCCGTAATCAATATCAGAAAGCGTACACAGATTAGCATAATGTAGCAAAGTTCAACCTCAATGGGCACACGTCGCCATCCGCGTCGGTACGAGTGGACCATAGATGAAAATAGATAAATCCAAGAGAGTGGACGTAACGATTCGATTTGCTAATAAATTATCCCGAGAATGTGTAGGTAGGTACTTATTTAAAACATTATTAATGAAATAATAAATATTTATAGCTTATTAATTATATGATGCATAATTAATAAGCTATAAATATTTATAATAATATAAAACATACGTACATTTTTTCATTAATAATGCTCCGGTTAGATGGAAACTAGATAGCGTTGTGTATCAGATGTCCGAAATGTTATTATTAGATATTCATTAATCATTTCATTCGAGGATTCGAGGTTCATTCTATCAATTATTACAAAGTGTAAACCAAAAAACAAAGCAAAGATAGAGAGAGGGCTATCCAAGTGTCACGCCATTTAGATCGATGCACGCCACTATCGATCTAAGTGGCGTGCAGTGGGAGAGGCCTATGTCCAGCAGTGGACTGCGATAGGCTGATGATGATGATGCTGAGAGAGAGGGCTATGAATAAAGGCTTTGAAGCAAGAAATACACCCAAAAAAGAAAAAAGTGAACAAAATAAAAAAAGCGGCTATGTGCGAGTCGGACTCGCCCATGAAGGGTTCCGTAGCAGCAAATAATATAATATAAAAGTTCTTGAACCTTTTTTTTTTTCCGTGCGGAAATCCCCTCGGATACCGCCTATCGGTGGCATGTCGGACTCGAACCGACTAAAACCGCACGCCGTCTCGGGTACTAATAGCCGGGGAACCAGGTATACCCTAGAAAGGAAGTCCCTGGTGCTCTCAAAATTACCCTATTCTAAAAATGAAACAATACGGAGTTGTTTTTTTACATAACGAGATCAGTTTAATTGAAGCTTATACACATTAATCAGAATCTAAAAACGTATTTTACACTGCATTGCGCACAAGAAAATTAAAACATCAAGTCCAGATATTTTTGATTTACAAGAACAACCACCAATTACTTATGAGAAGAATTGATTGACTGCGTGATTTCTCCCTCGCCCTGTGTAGGGTGCCCCCCACCAGGTGCGTTGTGTATGTCAGAAGAAATGCTGATATGAGTTCGTATGCGTATGTCAGGTACGCCTACGCTTCGCTGGTATAGTAGCAGGCGGTGTGGATGTGTTCGCTCGCCTGCGCCCACGGCGAGATCCTCCATCTTCATCAATCAAGGGAGACTCCCAAGCTGTAAAACATTTACAGTCATAACTTTCAACATTGGGTACCTATTTACAAGTGTAGGTATAATTTGTTAAGGTTTTGTGTAAATTGGTTGAAATATAATTATTAAGATTATGGAAAAAAAAATCGGTTGTCTGTAAAGTCGATTTACTGACGATAGTTGAACGTGACAACGTCATAAGAAAATACTGATGGAATGGTTGCATTTTTCAAAAATGTATTATTGTATACGAGTAGCAGCTGTCCACGCGGACGCATCGCTCACTCAAGTAGGAGAGAGACAGATGTCGAACGCTGCCGAACGCGGAGGCCGATTGTGCCTCTTTGTCATTCGTTCCGCGCTCTCGCTTGCACTTCACGCCTTAAATGGAACGCCTCAGAGCGAGGTAACGCCGCATGAGTCATGTTTTTTCGTGCGTGCAGCCGGCTCCATCGAATTATAAGACGTTGTCACGTCAAAATGTCAAGTCGCTTGGAAGCTTTTTCCAAAGCGGTTTTCACACCAATGACGGGACTCGCTAATGCCCTACTAACCATGCGAAGTTGGGGCGGGTAGCTAGTAATATGCAATAAAAATTAGATGATTAAATTATAGTATGTAGTGGTTTCAAGGGAATCTGGTGCTCAAATTATCCAAAAGCCTACATTTCCATTCACAGTTCCATCTCTATTAATATTTGGATACCAATAGCAAACATGAATGAGTGTCTGTGGATGTCTGTATTTTTTTCGGGGCGTTTCACAGGTGTGTGGTACTTGAGTTAGCGTCCTAGACTCTGCAAGTAGACAGGCACCACTATGACTGGCCAATAAAAATAATACTTTACCAGCAACAGAAGTAGTTTTCGATTTTGGCATTTTATCTCTCTGTGATGTAGATTTTCTGCTACTTGAGCTGTCACGGGGGCCAGACGCGTTTGAATCTCTCGAATCTCTTCGACGGTCTGCAGGCATATGTATAGCATTGATCATTAAAGTATCTATAAAAACATTGATGACTATATAATATATGTTCAAAATAAATAGATGGATTCCTATTTGATGTGCTGCTGTACAGATGAATCATCGTGCATTCACGATGTTAGAGATAAAGAGAAAGACATAATAGGACTTTTCACCGGCTAAAAGTACTGTTTCTGTCAGTAACTGAAAAATAACTTCAGGCTTACTAGCAACCAAAATTACTAGTATTCCCGTTAAATCCACCCGCTAAGCTAAATTGCTTGTGTTAGGAGTGGGTTTACGGCGGTAGTGTACTGATCAGGATTCGAACCCACGACCTCTTGATTGCAAGTCCAATGCCCTAACCACTAGGGTACCGCCGCTTATTATAAAGTTCGTAGGGCGTCCCTTCTAGAAACGCCAGGTCTCTCGCGTGTTAGCGATTGCATACAAAGATTTTATATAAAGAACACCATACCGTAGAAATATGGTAAGCAGTATTTTTAATCATTATATTAACTTTTGTGACTTGCCTGGTGAAAGTCATTTATTTACAATTGTAAAATAATCTTCATTAGTTTGATAGTCTAGGCAATTTTATAAAAAAAACCGGATTAGTGCGAGATGGACTCGTCCACAGAGGGTTCCGTACAAATTTGTAGGGCCATAAATAGTTCAGGAATGGAGTCTCACACTTTTACTGAACTTCAGTTTCCAAAACCTATAATTATTTATATTATTAGGGTTTATAAGTAAACTAGCTGACCCGCGCAACTTCGCCTGCGTCTCTCAATAGTAATAAATTTTCTCCGTTTTTGAAACATTCTTCATTGGTGCTCCGCTCCTATTGGTCTTAGCGTGATGATATATAGCCTATAGCCTTCCGCGATAAATGGGCTATCTAACACTGAAAGAATTTTTCAAATCGGACCAGTAGTTTCTGAGATTAACTGTTCAAACAAACAAACAAACTCTTCAGCTTTATAATATTAGTATAGATTGTACCTCAAGATTAAAATAACAATAATATTTTCGGACACCTGACACACAACGCCGTCTAGTTTCAAACTAAGCAGAGCTTGTGTAGAGTGACTGATAGAATAATTATATACTTTTTTTGTAAATACATATTATACATAGAAAACACCCAAACTCCGAAACAAATATTTGCAGATCATGGAGACCTCAGCACAGCATGCCAGCACTCGCATACGCTACCACTGCACCACCGAGACACCGAGGAAGATTGATTAAGTACTTTAAATAATAAAGACTAAATTTTTTATGATTTAATTACAAATGTATAGTTTCGTTAATAAACGGCAGTAACTTTTTTTACGTTAACTTAGAACTTTGATTTTTTCACAGCTTCAAGGGACTACTACAGTCCTGATAGTTTTAACTTTAATTCGATACCTTCACGCGTTCTCGAGATAAAAGGTCTTGACAACAGACAGACAGACAGACAGACGGAAAGACAGGGAGACGGACAATAAAGTGATCCTATAAGGGTTCCCTTTTTTCCTTTTCAGATACGGAACCTTAAAAACGATGTTTGTTTTGTAAAGCTTAGTACAAGTTCATTGGTTGTATGAGCATAAAATATTCTTACCATAGTCCTTTTCAGACTTGATGCTAGGTGTGTCTGTGGATGCATAAGAGCTGCCACTCTCTTTACGGGTTTTAGTAGTGAGGGCACTCACACTGTCCTTACGGCTGCCTGGTCAAGTAAGTTATGTGTTAAATATAATCTTAAGTAACCAATTGTTGTTATTGTCATTTAAGTATTATATAAACACCAAAGAGGTTCAGGTTTAGCTTTATTTTTGATGATATAGGAGACTAAAGAAGTTAGTAATTAAATCAAATTTGGTAGATTGTGAATTGTATATAAATGGCATTCGAACTTGATCAAGTCTGGTCAACAGATGAAAGTATGTCAGGGGTCATATCTTATGTTATAATTCAACACATATTAACTCAAGACTTATAATAAAATCACTAATAGGTTTTTGAAAATAGGCATAGGGAATTCCCCGGATCAATTAGCATTGCTTACTTTGATTGACAAGATGGAGAATGGGGTCGTTAAGTACTAACATCCTCCTTATGCATAACATTGTTATGGGTCCATTGTGATCGTTGTCTCTCATTGATGAATGAATGTAATAAAACAGTGGACTTGTTACTGTATTATTACATAACTGTCATGTTTGCGAAGTTGTTGTGAAGAGTTGAGCCAACATGATGAGAGTCACAGAATACATAGCACTACTATAATATATACAGCTTACTTTTGCTAAATAATTATGAATAATTTTTCTCTTAGTTCTCTTATTTAAATTTTCTCTTAGATACTATATGAGTTGTACCATCTTTGTAGTAATTCTGACTGTTCATCAAGTGAGTTATTAATAATAACCTCACAAATTTTATGCATAGCCGTCTGATCCCAAACTAGGTAGAGCCTGAAGGCGAATTCTCTTAAATAAACGTTCAGTCACAATAAAGTTCTGATCAACTCTTGATCTTATAACTTTTATAAAAGGTATTTTCGTAGTAAAGTATTAACCATCCAGCGTTGACTGTAATATGATTATCCATTTCCGCTCTAATTCAATTTGATTCTTTATCAATGAAATATAAGCATTACAGTGTACACCAAATCGCTTATATCTATACTAATTTTAACAAAAATAAACTACATACTATTAGAATTGTAAAAACTTTGACAACCATTATGTGGTATTGTAACCGAAAATTGAATTCATTATCTGCTAATCTTAGTAACACTTTACTACGAAAATACCTTTTATAATAGTTGCTAGACTGAGTTTTGATCGGAACTAAATTTCGAATGAAATTTTATTACGAGAATTGTCTTCTGTACTATAAAATCTAGACTGCTAATAAACATACTTATATATTTCTAAATAACACCCAGACACCCAGGTAGGAATCGAACCCACAACCTCTGGCTGAGCAGTCAGGATCACTAACAATTAGACCAACAGGCCCGTCAAGCTGGATGACAAACAGTTATTTGAGTAAAAAGGCAGCACCTTATTTAAGCTGTTGTCTTGTTAGAGTACTGCTTTTTTTAGGCCTATTAAACTAAAGTTTTCTGTACCAGATTAGTTTTTTTTCAATCATACGTAACATCTAAATATTATAACTATGCCTTAACAATATAATTTGTTTATTGGAAAATATTATTAGTACTAACTAAGATGTTCATATTACCTAATAGTTACAGCTAGAAACTATCTAAGAAAGACATGACAACACCAAATTATTAAAACAAATTGATAATAGACAAATTCTACCTTTAGGTGTACTATCTTTAGATGCAGTGCCCCTAGAACTGCTTCTAGGTGTCGAAGGCTTAGGTGAAGGGCTCCTCCCATCTAAATTGCAAGATTTTAATGCATTAAACGCACAAATATTGGCCTGAAGCCCTGTTGCTAGGTATACATTATAAAGTTATAAAATTTACATGCTTAATTTTAAATACCATAGATTACCTTCACTGTCGTCTGCTAATATGGAATCTTTGCATTTCTGCTTCATTAGTGAACCAAATTCACTGTCGGGTAAACTGAACGGAACTTCATGGTTTGGAAACGGTATTGGCTCTGTGTCTTCTAGCAGCGTTAAATCATAGAGATCCCCTAAATGTTTCCATATATCTTGAGTGGATATTTCTTTGGTGATCGAGTTAGAAAGCTTCTCCCAAATGCATGCCATATGAAAATGTTTATTTATCCCTACCGGCTTGTGGTTCGCCATTGCATAAAATAATTGTATTTCCATATCGACGTCCCATTGCAGTATATTACCAGCTTTTACTTCTGCTTCTTCTTCGCTAGATACCATTTTATTTAGAGTGTTTTTTACTTATAACGCTTAATTATTTAATATTTGTGAAATATATAAAATTATTTACATATTTTACATATGTCAAACGTCAACAAAGAGAAGTGGTCAATGGCAAGTAGAGATGGTCGTTTTTGTAAAAACGTTTTTAAGCATCGATGCCAGTACACGATGCCGGCATCCGATTCCGATATATTGAAAAACGGATGCCCGCAACATCCGATACGAACTTCCCCGAATGCGAGCGAGCGAGAGGCGCCAGATGACTACGAAACGGAAAACGCGGCGATGACAAGTCGAAGCATCGATTTGACGATAGATGCGGTTGCACTTGGAAGACGAAACTTTTCCGCCGGCAAAACGTTGACGGAGAGTGGAGCGATCACACTGAATGGTGGCTCCGTCATTCCAAAATATACCCGACGTTGGCAGAAATATACCGTTCGAGGTGTAATATTGTGATAACTTCTGTGCCATGCAAACGGATATTCTCCAAAGCCGGGTATATTTTGAATGAACCAAGAACTCGTCTTTCAAGTTCCAAATTAGAAAAATTGGTTATTCTTAATGTCAACTCTAATTTTGTTAAAAGTAAAGACTAATATTAATTACCTTATGTTTATTCTATAACCTCTATACTTTTTACCAGTAGAAGTCGTAATGTTGAATATCGTTTCTAAATAATTTACAAAGTTATAAAATAGGTATCAAATGATTTCAAAAAGGCAACGTTACCGAGTACCTATCCAATATTCATACGCAGACACTTTAGCCGGCAACTAATTTTGCCTAATCGGAAATCGCATAACCAAATCGATGCCAGAAAAAACGATGCCGGCATCGGATGCGGTTCACTAAATAACGATGCGCATCGATGACAAAATTTAACGAAAACGCCCATCTCTAATGGCAAGGTAGGCATGGGACAAATTTCAATTTTTTCGTACGTAGTTTAGGGTTACTACTTACTCCGCGTAGTTGCCAATAAGCTGTTTTCAGACGATTTACTATATGCCCTATTTCGCCTATTCAACAGTAAATCTAGTAAATATTTTATTATATATAGCTACCATTCCCTACATAATGATTTAAAAAATTCTAGATTTACTGTGTAAAAGCGTCTAACCTACCTACCAAGCAGCCCTAACGTACGGACGCAAAAATCGAATGAAAAATCACAGTGAACTGTGTAACACCGGTGATTAATCATTTGATTTTTCGTATGTAGGTTAGGGTTACTACTTACTCACGCGTTGTTGTCAATAAGCTGTTTTTAGACGATACTTGAGGAACCTATTTCACCTATTTAACAGTAAATCTAGTAATTATTTCATTAAATATTGCTATAATTCCCTAAATAAAAATAAAAAAGACTAATTTACTATTAAATAGCGTCTAACCTACCTTCCAAGCAACCTAACCTACGTAGGCAAAAATCTAATAATAAATCACAGTTCACTATGATTTTGTCCTATGTCTAGTCAATGGTCAAGCAGAAACACAAAGTACTAGAGTATACATGAAGTATATCTATACAAATAAATTATATTGGAGTATCTGTTTGTAATATTAAAATAATCGCTTTTTACTAAATGCATATGTATGTTTACACGGTACATATGCACAAATATTTTTTTTTACAATTTTTGTCTGTCTGTCTGTCTGTTTGTTCGGGTAATCTCTGGAACGGCTTCACCTTTTTCAACGGGACTTTCACTGGCAGATAGCTGATGACATTAAGAGTAACTTAGGCTACTTTTTTTAGACTAGCTTCGCCCCGCGGCGTTTCCCGCGGTTATAACAACAAACGCGGGTAACACCGCGGGTCTCAGCTAGTATTTTTATATATTCTGTGGTGCACACCAACACCCGCAGACCACTATTGGATATCTACTTGCCTAATTATTAGCTTAGAGCAAACAAAATTAAAGCAAACAAATTTTAAAGTAATTGCGATTTAAGGATTAGTTAAACTCAGAACATAAATTTTTAGAAAGAACGACAGCGTGTCACCTGAATCGAAAATATCAAAAACACTTCTACACTAGTCTCACACTCATAGAAATTGGTTAAGTTTTAATTTTTTTGATAAAACACATAGAGTTAACTTCATTTATTGTATTTATAATAGTATTTTTCTAATATTTAGTTATCATAATGTTATGCGGAGTCTGCGGACATAAACGAATTCCATAGACAAAATGGTATTTATGTCACTCTGTCATAACTTTGACACTGCATCTGCTTTATCGTTATCGTATCGTATGTTGCGGAAGGGTTCTAATATCCCATTGTAATGTTAATAACTTGTATTTAATTAGGTAAAGCACAAAATAAAGTAATGGCTAATCATTACGAAGTGCCCAGTTGGTAAGATATCCTTTCTTACTGAAAGGATTCCAAATTATATTTCTTTTCACACATCTTATGTCGCCGGTATAAAATAAATAAATAATTTTAGGGCCGGAAAACCACCTACAGGACTTCATTTAGACGTTTTAAAAGGGGACAAATTGATTCAGAAACTTATGATAGATGAGAAGAAATGTTATTTATTTGGACGAAACCCACAAATGAACGATTTTTGTATAGACCATGCGAGTTGTTCAAGAGTACATGCAGCATTTGTTTACCATAAAGATCTGAACAGAGCATTTTTGGTCGATTTAGGCAGCAGTAAGTAATATCAATTCTCTACCACTAATTCACCAATAAAATAATAGTGATGATGTTTAAATTTTCCAGCTCATGGGACATTTATTGGCCAGATGCGTCTGGAATCACAGAAACCTACGCAACTTCCAATTGATTCCAATTTCCACTTTGGGGCTTCTACCAGAAATTATATTATAAGGTATGTCTGTGTGGTATCAATGGTATGGTATGGTTGGTATGTAGGCAAGTGCTTTCCAGAAACATATCTGAGTAATCAATCAATCCATATTTCTGACTGACTGATTAGGACTATTGTAGAAAAGTTAAGAGCAGTACCAAAAACATAATTCTGTAAATTAAATTTTCTGTAAAAAATTATATAAGATATTTGATGATGGGCAAGAGACCCCTTTTCTAAAATGAACTGATACCTCAGACTTCCGTAGCCAAATTAATTCACACAATAAGTTCTTACTAAAATATATGTCATTCTTATATAAGTTGGTACATATAACATGACTAGTTCAGTATCTTGAAAGTTTCAAATGAGAACTTTTATAATTAATATCGGTTGATTTTTAGACCTTGTCAACCCTCAAAATCAGTTTTCGTTTATATCTACCCTTTCGGTTTTCGTTTATGGTTTCCCAGGAAACTGATTTTGATCCCAAGGGGTCGATATTGGCCACTTTGGGAATCCCTAATCTACAGTCTAACCTATGCTACTTCTCGATATACTACTTAATACATATTAAAAAGTACCAAATTGAGGTGGTTTCTGCATGAAGTGTTGTGCAAGAGGTTTCCTCATAGGCAGAAAAACTAGTGACTAAATGTTACTTTAGCAAAGGGTAACATAGTGCATATTAACTAAGATGGTTACCTATTCGTCAACGCAGGAAAATGAGCGCTCTCACGACTATGTACACTATCCTCAATTCCCATCCCCTCCTACTTATTTAACAACACAATTTCAATTGTTATGCAACAACCACAACAGAAACCTTCGTTCGGCCAACAATCTTCTTCTACTCTGTCCTTCTCACACCACTGGGTTTGTCGGCTCTTCGTTCTTTGTCCAGGCTGACCTCTTATGGAATGCGCTTCCTAACGAAGTCAGGATGGCTACAAATCGGTACTCTTTTAAGACGAAAGTGAAAGAGCTATTGCTGAGCTAAATGGCAGATTCAACGAGCTCCTAGTTCATCCGCTAAATTTTTTATTTTTTTTATTTTTCTCATATATATATATGTGTATGTGTATGTATATATATATGTGTATGTGTATGTATTGTAACGGTGCATTTCGCACCATTACAGTAATTTGAACCTTGGTCTCGTTTTTGTTTTGTTAGGTTGAATTTTTTGTCGTTTCTGCGTGTGCCGATGGTCGAGGGGCGGACGAGAGTAATAATCGATGTTGTTCGCCCGCAGTAGTTAGTCGATTTATTTTTCTTGTACAGGCAACATTTTTGTGTCCCCGCTCTATAGAGCGAGAGGCGATTGCACTGGTATCACTTTGACTTTCACTTTTGGACCGGCCGCCGAGCGAAATGACGCAAAACAAATTTTGTCATTTAATTTTTTAGAAATCCGTATTTATTTGATATGGACGAGGGCCTATTTCCTCTTTAAAAGTTTGGCCAACCTAGTTAAGACTCGAGCTAGTGGATCGAGTGATTATTTTCGTTAAAAAGGTGAGTTTTGTTCGGCCACGTGCTTCACGCTTGGCTTGGCGGAATTTGTGGTTTTAACTCTTTGTTTAATTGGTTACAGGCAATGCTTATAATGCTTATAATGCCGCTGCTTGATTTGTGAAGCATTTTAGAACCCTGGTAAGTGAAATATGATTTCTTGTCAGAGTTATGGTTCATCTTGTGAGATAGGCTTTTAACCTATAATTTTTCCTTATTTGCAGATGAATCAGGGTTCTTTTCTTTTTTAGCTTATATCTTAAGTCTTTACATCACCTAAATTATTTTACTTTCTTATTGGAATGTCCTTGCGTGGCATTCGATTTTTGTCTCTCGCCGGAGTTTAACCCCAAGAAATTAGTTTGCTGTGGAGCGCCAGAATGGTAGAAAAAGCTGCTTAGCTGTACGCCATGGTCTGGAGCCTGGGAGTGCTGACCCGCCTCTTACACCACGTGGGAACCGGAGAGAAAAGTTTCGGAGTTGGTTTGATTTCATTTCGTTCGGTCTGATCCAAGGTCATTGGTTTGCGGTATGTAGTTTTGTTATATTTTTCTTGGCGACGTGGCATTGAACACTGCAGGTCCCCAAAGGGTGTTATTTTTCATTAGAGAGTAGGTCAATGCTATGTCTACCCTTAGAGTTTACTGTTTTGTCTATTTAGTCTTTATGTGACTCTTTAAAATTTATTTAACCTTATATTTTTCTTATTGGAAAGGATTGCATTAATGACAGTACTAATTTGTGTATAAGAATTACCTAATGTAATTAGAGACATAAGACACATTGTACTCTACAGACACTACGGGATAATAAACTGCCAATAGAACTTAACATCTTGTATTCATTAGCTGCCTCCCGCTTTGTTTTAAAAAGGTTCAACGCTGGCTGAGATGTCCGAGGTATTTGTTGTGTTTGTGGTGGGTTCTGTGTTCTTTTAAGGTGGTATCTGGCGCCCGAGACTTTTATTTTGTTATTTTGTTTCTATTTGATGCCACCAGTTCACCAATTTTAGTTTTAATTCTTTTAAAACACACCCCACAACATATAATTTAATTTTTTTAATTTTAATTATTACAGTATGTATATATGTATATATTTATGAGTATTATTATTATTATTATTATTATGTCATTTTATACCTTGTCTGGTCTCCCTTTTATTTTAAAGGGGTAACAAAATCTAACACACGGGCCTTAGCCAAGTGTGCCAAAAAGGGATGATGATATGAAGTTAAGATGATGAGGATGAAGCGAGAAATTTGCGTGTGAGACGGCATGTGTTAAGAAGGACTGCTTTTTGTAAGAGTATGAGAGAGGATTTCGGCATTTCCAATGTGTTGAGGCTATCTTGAAGAGTCTTCGGTACTACACCAGTTGTAGATATGACAATCGGTACTATTTTAACTCTATCTACCTGCCATTGCCTTTTTATTTCCGTTGCTAAGTCTGTGTATTTAGTCATCTTTTCTGTGTGCGTTTATTCTATAATGCACTAGCAGATCACAGATCTGATGCGTACATATCACTGCACTTGTGTTCATTTTGTTGTTTTTAAATGTTCGTCTAGTCTGTTTTTAAAAATGTTCACTGATCCAGCACTAATTACACTTTCCGGTAAACTATTCCAAATGGTCACCACGCGATTTGGTAGAAAGTGTCTTCTAGGGTTGCTAACAGACGGAGACCTAGTGAGCTTCAAATGGTGTCCTCTCAATCGGGTATTAGAATTCATAGTGTAGAGGTTTCCGATGTCTTTCACATTGTAGTGTCCAGTTAATATTTTATATGTTTCAATCAGATCTCCCCGTTGCCTGCGTTGCTCCAGTGTAGTTAAGTCTAGTTCAATAAGGCGTTCCTCATATGACATGTTTTTTAATGATATAACCATCTTTGTAGCCCTCCGTTGTACTTTTTCGAGCATTTCTATGTCTTTCTTGAAGTATGGATTCCATATTTGAAATGTGTAGTCCAAGAGCGGGCGGATGTATGTTTTGTAGATCTTTATAAACAAGTCTTTTGTTATGATGTTAAATGCTTTTCTAACCACATACAGCATGGAATTAGCCCTCTTCACTATATTTGTGATATGTACATCCCACTTGAGGTTATGTGTGATGGTTACCCCTAGATCTCTTTGGGAACTTACAGGTTTCATTTCCACCGAACCAATCTTGTATTTCAACTTCGGGTTGTTGTGGCCCATATGTAAAACGGTACACTTCGTTGCATTTAGTGGGATGAGCCAGTCCTGTGTCCACTGTACAATACGATCCAAGTCCTGTTGTATAACGCTATGACTGATGAGGGGGTTTCCCAATATTTTGGTATCGTCAGCAAACACAGATAAGTCTGATCTAATAGCACTTCTGAGGTCAGTAATGAAGATACCAAACAAGACAGGTCCGATCACAGATCCCTGAGGCACTCCGCTGTGTACATTGTGAGCTTCTGATAGTGTGTCCCCCAATCTTACTCTGAATTGTCTATTAGTTAAGAAGTCAGATATCCATTGAAGAAGCTGTCCACGTATTCCGATGTGCTCGAGCTTTGCTGTTAATCTTTTAATGGGAACCCTATCGAAAGCCTTTTCATAGTCCAGGTAAATAGTATCAGTTGGTTGATTGTTATTCCAGTTGCACGTCCACTTGTCAAGGCAAGTAAGAAGATTTGTGACAGTGGATCTCTTAGGAACAAACCCATGTTGTTCTTCCATAATAACATTCTCGATACTGATAAATTGCCTTATTTCTGCTGCTATTATTTTTTCCATAGTTTTACAAGCTATACTTGTAAGGCTGATTGGACGGTAGTTGGCTGCAAGGTATTTGTCACCCTTTTTATATATTGGCGTCACATGAGCTTCCTTCCACTCCTGCGGTAGTTTTCCTGTTTTAAGAGACACATTCATAATATGTGACAGTTGGTGAGAAAGCACATTGCTACATTGCTTTAATACTATTGAAGGCAGAGAATCAGGACCCATTGATGTTGTATCGCTGAATGTTTTGAGGGTTTTGCTAACAATATCTGGGGAAATTGTGATATTTTCAATAGATTTTTCAATGCGTGGCATCTTAATACATGGCATTGATGTGTTTGGTGGTTCCGCAGTATACGACTTTACAAATTGCTTAGCGAACAGGTTGGCCACTGTCTTCTGGTCATTGATTAAATTCTTACCATCGTCCTTCAATGAGGGGGGTACTGACACCGCTGAAGAAAGCTGTTGGCGCACATACGAATAAAAGGCTTTAGGCCCACTATTTACGAGTATGTATGTTAGTATGTATATGTATATGTATGTGTATGTGTGTGGTATTACGACGTATACACCAAATTCCAAGATAGTTGGTATTTAACAAAACCACTATCGTTTATACCCTACCATAAATGCGCCTACCTCATTCTTTCTCAGCACCGCCCAATCGGTCGACTGGCAGAGAATGCCTTAGGCATTAAGTCCGCCGATGCATGTACTTGTGCAAAAAGTTAAAAATAAATAAATAAATATTATAAAGGTTTAACCACAATGACTATGCAAATATAAGTCTAATGTTTTTAACACTTGCGATTCTATAGCATTTAACATAATTCAGTTGTTATTAGTATATGGAGGAATCTGTTATTATAACTGCCAGTATTAACTGGATTAAATTTTTAACACAGGTTTGGTTTATTATACGGAATTTTTAAAATAAACTCGGATAAAATGACTTCCCTTATCATGACCTATTTTTAATAAATTATGCTCTATTTTGTCTAGTTATTGTGACAACATGGTTTGTAACATCTTTGGCCATGTTAGTGACTTTTTTTTGTCTCATGCTCGTTGACTACGTTCAGTGCGTGTGCAGCGCATGGCTCGATTTAATTTTGATTCTCAGTGGATGATGAATTGATAATTCAAGTTCACATGCATTGTTATTGATTTTTGAATAAAATGTCATCTCAATGTAGTAAAGCATCTTCCATTAAAGAGAAATGTACAATTGTATGCAGATTAGAAAATGGAGAATGAAACTCATCCCACATAAAGGAATTAGGAGTTGGTAATTGACAATATTAATGCTTTTTTGAAAACAAGAACCATAAATTCAAATGTTTAATTTCGAAAATTTGGTGTGCATTTCATGTCTGTTTTAAAATGCTGTGTTTTCCTCTATTAGCTTGATAGTTGGCGCTGGTATTTATATAATGATCAGTTGGCATTCCTGTCTTAATGACATTTCCAATCACAAGACAGACACATAGGTTATGGACACATCTATAATATGTATTTATTTAGAAATATATAAGTGTGTTTATCAGCAGTCTGGTTACCATAGTATAGGCTCTCAGCCTCAGTTCCATCTTACTCATTCGAAATTCACTTAGCTTGAGGTCTCTGAACTTTCTTGCTCTATCTCTTTCCTTCTTTCTTGTTCCAAAATTCTGACACCATAGAAGAAAAGAAACCAGTCAAAACATTTTTTTTATGTTCCATAAAGCATCAACACCAAATAGTATTAGGAAGACTAAGAAAATGATCATAATTATGTATAGATATAATATGTTATTAAGTTTTTTGTCTCCAACAGAGAAAGGCCTACCGGCAATTCACGTGGTATAATGGAAGATCTACCAAATACTGAGACGGAAGGTGCTTTACTAGGTCTGCCTGAAACACAAACGGAATTAGATGTAAGTGTATTTTCATTAAAAAACAGTAAGGCACAATTTTATGAAAAGTTTCTTCAATTCAATCAGTCATTACCAATCGATCAATCATAAACTAATTAATCAGCATCAAAATTTTTCAATTTGATGTGTGGATTCTTCAATCACTGTATTATTATTTACAGAATCTAACAGAATTCAATACAGCACACAACAGAAGAATTTCAATGTTGGGTATTTCAACTGATGATGGCAGTGATGTTATGAAGGTAAGAGTATTACTACATAAAAATTTGTTGTTTAAAGACGCCTAGAGGACGTCAAAAGTGGCAGGTCTATTTTAGTTTGCTACAATTTAACTTAATAACTAAATTCCTCTCATTCTACACCTGAGTACAGGTATGTGTGTTACGTGAAACATAGGCCTGACATTTTGAACAGGTTGTCCCGTACCTGATACTGTAACGTGATCATGCTAAGTCCTGTGCTTCAACACAATTATATTAATACACTTATGCGTACATTCTGATTAACTACAGAAAAAAGAATGGTTGTTACCGAGGACAATAAATGCTTGACCGTTAGATTTAGTTGCATGAGCAAAGCTTTTTTTAAAGCTACTAAGGAAAGAACTAATCTATTAATATCTATCTTTAAGCTCAATCTTCAATATAACTAAATCTAGGATGGAAAATAAGGAGTTTTAATTTAATTAATCAATATACCTTAGGTTTACAGGAGTTGTAGTGACTATGCCATTTATTTACGACAATAAATGATGTATAGATCAGGAATCGCTTTCTTTCTCAGATTTAGGGGTAGTTTCCTACTTTTTAGTGTTCTTGTACATACACAGTTGCTCTAACTTAATTACAAATTTTCCTAATGGAAAGTTTTTCTTAGACGTTTTGCAAAATATGAACGAAATATATTCATTGCATGTTCCACTAGATATGCCAAATTAGTGATTTTGTATTAATACACTAAACTATTTCCTTTTTTTATTTGCATGCTTTCTAGTACATGGACCAGGTAAGAATAAATAATATATATAACACAGCTTGCCAATTTTGTCAATTCTGATTAGGTTTGGTTTATGCATCACCAGCTATTGTCTGCGTTAATCGGGACCTTTAGCCTTAGCATTAGACCTGCAAATCTGCAGGAATATTCCAGTTTTGTTATGGTACACTGATGAACTTTTCTGTATCTCTGATGATTGTAAACATGTGTTTAGAATTGAATGATGGTTGATGGAGTTAATAACAAATAAACTAATTAACTAACTTTATAGCCTATCGCTTCAATTATTATAATAAAAAAAAACCGCATCAGCAAATGCGCCCTGCATTGAAGAATTTATAAATTATCATCTTCATCAACAGCCTTTACTAGTCCACTGCTGGACATAGGCCTCTCCTTAGAAAGGAGGTTTTGGCCTACTATCCCACAGTTAAGTTTTCTCTTCTCTTTGCAGTGCTGTTGTCCTGCTTAGTTTGTTCCCTTAGTCGGCTCTTACAACAACCATGGAATGGAGTGGTGTAATAGGAATGGTGACACTCCGTACTTGTAATCCGTCACCACATGGACCACTTTTTATAATATTTATTACTAGTAATAATAGGTAATCATAATATTTATTTAAAATGAGGCTTAGTGCAATTTACAAAATAAAAAATATATTTCAGCCAGCATCGGGCACAAAGCGCTCAGCCTCAATGCCGGGCGGCGTCGCCAAGAAACAAAGGCGTAACGTATCCTTCAACGAAGAAGTGGACATCATCAACCCCGAGGACATTGACCCAACTATTGGCCGCTTCAGGAACTTAGTGAAGTCTACTATAGTGCCCAATGCTAATAGTGAACCGAGAAAGTTAAAGCTGCAGACCCCCGATGATAGTAAGTCTTTTTTATCTTAGAAATATCTATCATACTATGTCTATAATACCACCACTAGGCCATAGACAACCGGTAGTATAGCTTCTCATGAAAAAAAAATTTAGACCAAATGCCTTTCTTAACCCATGTTAACATAGTATTAAAATAGTATAATACAAGGTCAGGGGGCGGGGCGTGATCGATGCGTTACTATTTTCTTAACGCGAATGGACAAAAGTTGTATAGTCGACAGAGGAGTTTATCAGAACGGTGAAGCGTTTAACGCACGTATGTCGCAATTCACTTTGTTAAAGGTTCCGTGTCAGCTCCGTCACTAGTCAAGCATTCCCTAACCACACAGGAGTAAAATCGTATATCGTGTGTTAATATACAATTTCACATACCATTCACGAAATGTTTGTTTTAAATTTTGGCTACCTGTAGGTTAGGTTTACTCAGATTTCGTAAAACGCTCTTCGTCATCAATACAACAATGCGTTTAGGGTATGTTTCCGGTTGCTAAGGTAGCTTGCTGTTACGTAACTTTGCGTAAGAGGTTTGGATCAGGTACAGAGTGTGGTCCAGCTCCAACAGCATCCTAAACATATTTGCAGAAAGGCTTGATTGTGCATATGTGGGCCTATGTTGTGCCCTCTCACAGTGGATTTGGCAATGGCGGGCCATATGCGCAGTCTGCGTAATTATCCTTAATTTTAACTATTTTGAATTCTGTTTTAGTTGTATCATCTTACTAATAATAGATCTTAAGTTTACTTATTTAATAGTCCTGGTTACTGAAGTGAATACATTATTATTGCTTCGCTGTAGCAGAGTAGATTAAAAACCACCTTTAAAACGGCTTGTATGTTGTAAATTTGAGGTCAATCAGTGCAGAACTTTTGAGTTTTTAAGCACACACAAACCAATTTTCCATTTTTAAATATATAGAATAGATAATGTACTGTCTGTTGTACAGGTTCACATCACCATTCATTACGTCTGCAAGAGATTTCAAGAGGCAGCAACTTGTACTCTGATCTACCAGCGCCTAGTTCTCATCTCAGTCTAATAGGAGCAAGGTAATAATCCAACTCTTTGTTTATCATTTAAAAAGTAGGCTTCTAAAATTACGTAGTAATGTATGTTTTTATGTAATCATTGATTTTTGTGACGGTGGGACGCCTATGATAGTTCCGAACAATTTACTGCACGTGATGTCACCAAATGTATTCAAAAATTAAATTGTTCATCTTACTTTTCAGACTCGGTTTGTCATTACCTAATCCTGCCCCAGATGTGGAATTGGAAGGTCCTGAACCACATCTTAATATACATCCACCACTACCACATACAGGTAATAATAAATTTAATTACTCTAAATGCCTTATTAATTATGGCGATTCTAACTATCTTTTTTTCATATAATCTGTAGTTCATTTTTAGACAATAGATTATACAAAAGGCCTTGTATTATAAAAGGATATTTTAGAAAAATTAATACATGAATTAACTGGCACTAGTAAACACTCCCATTTCCCATTAAACCTGTTGTGGTCAGATCTTAGAATTTACCACCGACCATTTCGTTTTTTGACAAGGTGTAGAACAATAGTATACTGGTCATATAGAATATTATTTGTTCTAACTTTACTACATTAAAATCAGCTATAAGTTATTTTGAGCGAATTCAAGAAAATCTGTTAATAACACAATGAAGAATTGTTTTCACAATTTTATGGATTACCGGGTAAGGTTTGATTATAAGTCGGTGAATAAGATTGTATATAATGTAATGTTGTTTTTCAGCTCCAGAAGAAGCTGGTCCTTCAAGCGAACCTCGGAGGAAGAAATACGCCAAAGAAGCATGGCCTGGCAGAAAACCTGGCCTCATACCGGGTGTATGAGACTTGTACTAATTCATTATAGTGAGTTACTCAGAGATTGTTCATATGTAACATTAATCGCAAGTATGTATATATATCACGGAACACTTAGTACTATTGTCAGTCTTTACTCACTTAGTCTATACACATACACTCACGCCTTTACTCCGAAGGGTAGGCAAATCCATATTAAACACCTAGATTTTGCCAACAATAAATTAATCCTACTCACGTTCACGGCAAGTTAACTGGGCACTACAAAAACTGAAGACAGGAAAATAGTAGTAGTAGGTAAGAAGAGAAACCAATGGCTGGAAAGAGTTGTGACTATAAGTATGAATTGGATTGAAAGCAATATCTCACGCAGCCCATGGTGCATACTTTTAAGTCGAATGGGCTCTTGCCAGCAATATTATTATTACGACTGCACGGATGGCGTAGTGGTTTAAAGGGTCACCACGCCGCTTACTACTACACTGAGTGTTGTGGGTTCGATCCCCACGTGGGACGACACTTTGTGTGATCCACAAATTGTTTTACTGAGTCTGGGTGTTCTTTGTGTCAGTTTTATGTATGTTTGTAAAGTCCCTCGCGACACAGGATATATTACTAATACGGGAATTGTCTTTTGAAAAAAGAAAAGAATTACTAGATGACCCGTCAACCTTGTTCTGTCATGTAAATTATCAAAGCAATCTATATAAAAAATGGGGGTTGGAGTAAATATACAAAAAAAAAACAGGATAATCGATCTAGCCGTTTCGGAGGGGCGCGATCACATAATCACAAACACTTGATATTTATATATTAGGAAATTATATAGGAATTTGAATTATATAGGTTGAATTGTGAGCTACTGGAAGTAATTCAGTTTGTATTCGTCAGAAGTATAATTACTTCGATCAGAAGTGTTATAAGTTCATGAAAGTAACATGTGATGTACATATAAACAATCTGTATGTTCTGCTATAGTGATATAAACTACTGACTTTGATGAGACAAAATTGACCTTAAGTGATACAATATAAGGTGTACATTACAGTTTTAAATACCTAAATAGTTGTAAGGTTCTTGCTATTTACGAATGTGTTTTCGTAGACTGTGGATTAATGTACTTTGCGAGTCCTATACCATATTGTTTTTATCCTTGGTCCTCACGAACCTTTGTAACAGAATGCATTGTAAAACAAAGATGTGTGAGTTTGAAAACAAATTATCATATAAAGTACTCTATGTTTTGGGCTACATTTTATTTATGTAGGTAAGATTCAATAATAATGGGCCAGTTAATTGGAATATAAAGCAGTAACTTATTTTATTGATGTAAGATACAGTCCTCAGTTTTATACAAGAGTGGGTCTTGTCTTTAAATAAATACGATTTTCCCCCCTTTTTTTTTTGTAGTTATTAGACTGCCTACTGCTTGTAATATAATTCAGTGTTTTACTTTTAGTATGTAGTCAGACCATAAGTGCTTTCTAAAATATTTAAATTTCGAAATAATATAAAAAATGCCATAATAAGCTCTGGCGTTCCCTGCGATGTTAAGCCGGCGTTTCAGTCTTAATAATATTTCACTTCGGTGTAACGCCACGTACGTAACGCCACTTATAGCTACACTGGCATCGACGAATAGCTGAAGTCTTAGACCTTGGTCCCTTACTCAACCATTTTACCCGCTTTGTCAAAATAGCATTTAATTTATTTTCCAATTTGCTCTTCATAATTAACTAGGCCTACCTGAATACACTTTTTTTTATGCAACGTCACAGAATAAGTAGTAATAAATAACTTTATTTGATGGCTCATAAGAGAAATGGAGAGAGAAGATGTTGTAGTTGTGACAGCGGTTACCTTGTCGCTCCCTACTGTGTGTGCGTTGTGGGTTCGATCCCCATATGGAACGTCAATTGTTCGAATTACGAATTTTTGTTGTCATCATTGTTGTTCTGAGTCTGGGTGATCTTTGTGTCTGTTTTATAAATGTCTTCACATTTATAAAACGGACACACACAATACGGAACATATGGGAGTTGTCTTTAAAAAAAAGAAAAGTCATACAATCATCATCAAATCATTTACCCACATTATTAGTTTGTGTGGCGCCTCCGATCGCAGAACGGACATACAGTCAAACAATGCATACATACAAAATTCACATATTTCTTCTTATCTTCTTTCTCTTTCTTATTCTGTCTTTCTCGTATTTCTTTCATGACATGCTCTGTTTGTGTTCTTTATTTGAGTTTCGGTCTTAATATTACTTATTTATTTCTACCACTTTCTGACATTTTGTTACTGCAAATCGAAGGAAGGGCATCCTGTTCTCTTGTTTGCAATGAAGATATGTGTGCTGCGTAGATGCCGCAAGTTCCAGCAATGCACTATAGTATATGATAAATAATGGGCCTAATTTATACGTATAATGAACCGTTTTTGTACAGCAGTCTGCATGATTGGTATGAAACATTTTGTAGCAGAAGCTACTCAGAACTTCTTAAAAGTCGGTTTACAAAAGTATTTAGTCGACTTAGGAATCGAAACCAGGGACCCTAATAATAACATTATATGGGAGCAATTTTATGTTGATCATCAATATTTTATAGTCCACTCGCTATAAGGTGTTTTGTAATAATTGTACTTTGTCATTCGTCTTTAAGTACATTATGAATGTATTTCATAGAAACCTAATTAAGTTTAAAGATAATTGTGAATGGATAATAACAAGAATGATATTCAATGATGGGTTGTTTTATTTTTCATTTCACTTACTACATCGAGCGTAAAGGCAAAGAGGGTATTTTCTGTACTATCCTAATCCTAAGACCCGTACTCTGACCAATCAGGTTCTAAGCTTTCTTAAGAAACGATAATTGCTTGGCATCTGATTAGTAAGGGGGCGGGGCTTGCTCGATGAGTCACTATTTTCTTAATGCGAATGGATAAAAAATACAAATAGGAGTGTCCCTGTTTTAATGCTTTTTACACAAGCGTAGGCAACAGCAATAACTTGCCTGTAAAAGGGCTGTTGATGTAATGTGATGTGAAGTAAGATTAGCAAACCCCCCTCGTTCTGCAGGGAGGACTCTTGAGTCGCAGGTGTCCATAGGCGGCGTTAGTCACGTACCATCAGGTGACCTGCTCACCTTTGTCTTCTATACCATAAAAAATACCGATTAAAGACTTCGAGGTTAAAGGTAAGTTGTTCCGGTTGACCTAGATAAATTGAATTTGGCGAGAATCAAGGTCAGACACCACAATAGCACATACTAATAGAAATAAAGAACATAGGTACAAACAGAGCGACATTGTCTCTGACTATTTGCGCATCATGCAAAAACTGCTGTATAAATATCAACATTTAGTAGTCCACTGCTGAACATAGGCCTCTCCTTGAAAAGGAGGTTTTGGCCTAGTATACCACGCTGGCCAGACTGCTTAGTATAGGGTTTGTTTCAAGTTTTCCTTCTCTTTGCAGTGATGGGATGAACAGGGATGGTGTCACTCCGTATTCTTAATCCATCACCACACGGACTATAAATATGGATGCGGTTTTCATAGTTTTAAAATCATACGTTTAAGTTTAATACGCCAGCTAAGTGAGCTATACATATAACAAAAACGTAGACCCGTCGTGAAAGTACATAATAGATACCTACAAGAAAACGATTATCTACAAGAAAAAATTGTGATCAAATTTTACATCCCACTGAGAGTTAATTAAAAGCGTGCACTAGCGAGATCACGCTCCTGTGATTTTTCTGGACACAAAATAATACTACTATTACTATTGGCACAAAGAAAATCAGGCACACTCCGACGCGGGCACGCCGTTATTGCAGGTGATCACTGGCAAAGGATGCTTCGGGGATCACCTGTGTCTGATCTGCAAGGAGCCAACGACTGAGTGCCACCACTGCGATGGCCAAACCGTGGACACGGCGCTCCACACGCTGGCAGAATACCCAGCGTGGGTGAAGCAGAGTCGTGGCCTCGTGGCGGCCAACAGAGTGGGAGTTCTCTCGCTCGGTAACATGATTGCAGCCATGGTGCGGTGCGAGAGTGCGTAGAACTCCGCCGTCTCCTTCTGCGAGTTATGCTTGCGAAGAAGATGGCGGAGCGGGACCGGGAGAGGTTTAGAACTCTCCCGGCCCCGATTTTATAAATAAGCGCCTTGAACTTTGAATATTTCCTGATAGTCTTAAGATTGCCAAAGTGACTCCTGTTTAGAAGTCTGGAAGCAAATCTGATCCAGATAATTATCGACCAATTTCCATGCGGTCATCTCCAAAGTCTTTAAAATAATAATTTACATCCGGCTTTACAACTACCTTACAGACACAAAATTCTTATTTGAGAAACAGTATGGATTTATAGTCCAGGCACGTTGAATATGGAGAACAAAAAAATGTTATCCAGAAACCTACGTTTTTAATTGGTTAAAAGGGTTAAAGTCAACATAAGGAAAATGAGTTATGTGCCCAAGAAAGTTAGGGGATGATTTTAGGGGTTGAAAAGGGGTGAAAATGGATACATCTCGTGTTTTTTGCAATTTCACGCGAAATTTGATGTCCCACTGAAAAATGTTAAATACAAAAGTTGTAGATCTTGGAAAAATCTACAACTTTTGTATGGGTCATTTTTTAATATAACCTCAAAATTTCAGAAAAAAATGCAATCAATCAAAAAAAAATTTGTTTTTCGTTTTTTACTTGTCAATTTCTCAAAAATAAATATTTTTAAACCCAACTTGCTGAAAGTACTCCTTTTTGTGTCCCAAACAACAAAAACAAAATTTTAGATTGAAATATTAAAACCTGTTTGAAAAATTCATTTATTTCGGTCCGAGACACGTTGTTTTCAAAGTTACATTTTACTACTTACAATCATCGTAGAGAGGTCATACAGGGCTCATTTTTTTCGTTTTGACGTCTACTTTTTAATGAAATAATAAAACAATACAGCTTTCATTTAAAAACATGTCTAAATATTGATAAATATAAAAAAATCATTTAGCAAAAACAAATTTTTTGGTTTTTGTTAATAATTTGTTATAAATAAAAAAATAATTCAAAAACTAATAAGACCATTGAATTGTAAGGGAAAAAACACGAAGGAACATATGTTTTCCTATTTAAATTCATTTTTTATTTTTGTACAATACTGCTATAAACTTTGTAATAGCATATTCCGTGTAGTTGAAAGATGTCAGGTAAGTACATACAATGCGATCGACTTTTACTTTAATAAGAAAAGTTCCTCATTTCTCGCGATGAAATTAATTAATTCAATTGATGCGGTTGCAGAAAGCATGAGTTGCGATGGACAGAGTTATGCACAAAATGCCATGGTTCTGAAAGTTGTTCAAACGTTGAAAAAGTTTCAAAAGATTTAAGTGATTTTGATGAAATTTCTGATAATCCTGATGAAATTGAACAACCATTTAACATCTTCAACTCAGAAAATCTTGCTATGGAAAAGTTTCCAGAGGAATTTGATGAAGAAACGATTGAAGATAATGAGGAAGTCACATATTTCGACGAACAATTAATCGATGATGATCAGCCAAACTTACAATTAGCGAAAAGACAAAAATTGGTCTAGTGTGCATAATGTATTCATTATTAAATATGTAATAAATCGCATAATAAATGTATAATATTAATGTATATAAAGTGCAAATGTATGATATTTATCAGTACTTGAGCATATTTCATTAAAAAATCAACTTGATTAAAATTGAGTTTTTCATTATTGTCATTTACCTCCATTACTTTTTTATTATTATTATTAGTAGTAGTATTGTTAACAATCTATTTTGTTGATATAAATTTCAATTATAAATTCGGTGCAAGTTAAATTAGATTCAGAATTCATTTTAAAAAAATCATTCAATTATTTAAAAGCATGTTTTAAATAATTGTATACAAAAGTTAATTATAAGACGATTTATTTATCAAAATATGTAGAAAATAATTGAATAAATTAATTTCATCGCGAGAAATGAGGAACTTTTCTTATTAAAGTAAAAGTCGATCGCATTGTATGTACTTACCTGACATCTTTCAACTACACGGAATATGCTATTACAAAGTTTATAGCAGTATTGTACAAAAATAAAAAATGAATTTAAATAGGAAAACATATGTTCCTTCGTGTTTTTTCCCGTACAATTCAATGGTCTTATTAGTTTTTGAATTATTTTTTTATTTATAACAAATTATTAACAATAACCAAAAAATTTGTTTTTGCAAAATGATTTTTTTATATTTTTCAATATTTAGACATGATTTTAAATGAAAGCTGTATTGTTTTATTATTTCATTAAAAAGTAGACGTCAAAACGAAAAAAATGAGCCCTGTATGACCTCTCTACGATGATTGTAAGTAGTAAAATGTAACTTTGAAAACAACGTGTCTCGGACCGAAATAAATGAATTTTTCAAACAGGTTTTAATATTTCAATCTAAAATTATGTTTTTATTGTTTGGGACATAAAAAGGAGTACTTTCAGCAAGTTGGGTTTAAAAATATTTATTTTTGAGAAATTGACAAGTAAAAAACGAAAAACAAATTTTTTTTTGATTGATTGCATTTTTTTCTGAAATTTTGAGGTTATATTAAAAAATGACCCATACAAAAGTTGTAGATTTTTCCAAGATCTACAACTTTTGTATTTAACATTTTTCAGTGGGACATCAAATTTCGCGTGAAATTGCAAAAAACACGAGATGTATCCATTTTCACCCCTTTTCAACCCCTAAAATCATCCCCTAACTTTCTTGGGCACATAACTCATTTTCCTTATGTTGACTTTAACCCTTTTAACCATTTGAAAACGTATGTATCTGGATAACATTTTTCTTTTTTTATCTCTGTAAATGAGTCAATGTGCCTGGACTATTAGGCCAAAATCAATTCATGTTATCCGTAACTATAGATCTAACAACAAAAATTAAAAATGCCATAGATAAAAAACCATATGTCCAAGGTGTCTTTATAGAATGAAAAGAAGCATTTAATACAATTAGCCACAATATGCTTTTAAACAAGAGATGCAGGAATATCAGGAACAGCACTTAAAATTCTTAGGTGAAAACCCTGAGAAAATTGAAAACCCTGTAAGTTTGCCTGCTAAACTAACATGCGGAATTCCTCAAAGATCTATTCTCGGCCCTCTGTTGTTTTTAATATATTTTTAAAATATAAACAATGTTATCACAACAGGTAGCATTACACTTTACGCAGATGACACCTGTCTCTTTTATTTTGGGCACAACCTAATTGATATCGTGAAAGAAGCACAAAATGATTTAAATATTCTAAAAAACTGGTATTCTATCTAATTTATTAACTATTATACGAAAAAAAACATTAAACATAATCATTGCTGCAAAAAATAAGAAAATTGACAATATTGCACATATTAAATCAAAAAATATCTCCCGTTATTGGTGCACTACGTCAAAAGTTCTTTTGCGTCCCTAATAAGGCTCGAGTAATGATAACATCGCTCTAGTTAGATCTCATATACACTCGGTTCCAAAAATTACGGGTCAGTCACAAAAATTGAAATACCTCCAGAACGTAAAAGTTAGATCAATGAAATAAAAAACAGAATAAAGACATTTTAGTTGCGCTTCTAATAGCATATTATTTAAACTGGTTGATGAAAAAAACTTCATTAGAAAAACAAAATTAAAAAAAAATACTATTATATTATTACTATTTTTAAAAACAAAATTTTTGTTTCATTTCATTATGGATGCTATCCATTTCTATTCTGTCACAAAAAAAAATATCGAGAACGTCTTCCACGGGCATAATTATTATTCTGTGAGGTGAAGCATGGCAGTCACGCTAGAGGAATGTACCAGAATCCTAACTTTTTTTGAACTTGGGCGGAGCCAGCGTGAAACATTGGTGTATCTTTGTCGACTGTTCAGCGGGTAGTCCAGCGGTACCAAGAGACCGGATCACACCTTAGAAGACCAGGAAATGGCAGACCAAGATGCACAACGGCCAGGGAAGACAGACAACTGGTGGCTAAAATGCTCCGAAATCGTTTTCAAACTGCTGTTGGTCTAAAAACTCACTTTATAGGTGGCAATTTAAGCGCTCAAACAGTAAGAAGACGTCTTGCTGAAGCAAATTTGAAACCATTGAGGCCCGCAAATGGCCCCAAACTGGAACGGGGACATCGAATTGCATGACAGAAATACGTGCGCAAGCACCTAAACTGGACACTAGATTATTGGTCAAGGGTAATGTTCACGGACGAGTCTAAATTCATGCTTTATAAGCATGATGGTAGGCAGTTGGTGTACAGAAAACAAAAAAAAAAACAAAAAAAAAACAAAAAAAAAAGTTTGGGCTGGGATTTCTACTGAGGCCCACACCGAGCTGGTACTCATTCAAAATGGAACTCTAAATGCAGAGAGGTACGTGGAAGAGATCCTCAATGAACATGTAGGTCCTTTCATGGCCAGGATGGACCGGAATGGCATATTAATGCATGATAATGCGCGTCCCCATACCGCCAGAATTGTACATGACTACCTTGAAGAGGTCGGTATCGAACTCATGCAGTGGCCAGCGCGAAGCCCGGACTTAAACCCCATCGAGCACGCCTGGGACGAGCTTCAGAGATGCGTGAAAGGTCGAAACCCCCCACCAATCACGCTTCCCGAGCTCAAACAAGCACTGGTGGAGGAATGGGAAGGTATTTCTCAGCACCGGCTCCGAAATTTGGTGTACAGCATGCCTAATCGCCTGAAAGCTGTCAGAAGAGCTCGTGGAGGCAATACAAAGTATTAAATGAAGAAAGTGATGAAAAACAGCAAAAAAACAATCATAAAAAATGTAATCTTAAGAAAAATATGACTACTTTAGTTTTTTTTTAATTTAGAGATAAGTTAAGAGTTAGAGAGTTTAGATTTAAGTTTTATTTTATTTTTTATCTATATAATTAAATTCTCAATTGAACAGTCTTCGTTTCATTAGGATGGCATACGTAGTTCGGGTGATATTCGGGTCTATGTGACTGACCCGTTATTTTTGGAACCGAGTTTAGAATACCTAGTTGAGATATGGGGCAATGCTTCAAAATCCAATAAACAACTACACGTACTTAAAACTTGTCTACAATATTTTTTGTAATACATAAATTGTAATACATAAAATTATAACACAAGGTGCACATTCAAAATTAAGCTTTAAAGAAAAAACATATACATACAACGCAAGGAAACGAAAAAAAATTAGAAGTAACAAAGCCTAGAACCGAATATGGCAAGAAAAATATATTATATGAAGGGTTAAAACTTTATAATTAAATATCTGATGATATTACTAAAAGTGATAGCTTGTTGAAATTTAAAAAAAGTTTAGAAGCTTACATTGGCAAAAAGTACTAACACCAATAAAATTGTCGCCATATTTTTAGTTTTATACTACTGTATAGTATATTGTGGTCACAGAGATACTTAACTAATTTATAGTGTTATTACATTTGCTCATTATGTAAGTGAACTGTATTGTTCTTTTTTTCTGAGAAATAAATATCTTTAAACCGAGAAGCGGACGGTTCTCGTAGGGATTGGAATTATCTAGTACGATCTTTTACGAGTATTAGAAATACGGAAACGTCTTTTTTGAATGAATAGAAGTGTGACCCAGCGACCTCGGCGATCATTCCGGACTATTCTTGAGTATTGTGTGAACGTTTTGAAGTGTAGTGATAATAAAGTCTCATTAGTCGTCAGAAGGCTTCCAAATCTACGAACCCTAATACGTAACACTATTTTGTCAAAGTATGTTAGAATTGAAATGAAAATGTGAGTTGGTATTAAAAAGTCCCATACTAGAAGATGGCTTCAGCCGTCAATGATTGCCGTATTGCGCTAATATTATATTCAAAGGTTTTAAAAGACCTGGGCTATAAGTTAATCATCGTGAGTTCTATAAGTCAATCTAGTTTTCATAGTACTAGCTCAACCTGGTTTGAAACTAGATGGCCTTGTGTCAGATGTCCTAAAATATTATTATGAGGGTATTATAACAGGTTACAGGTCCAAAGTCTGCCCCCTCTAACATAAAAAAAAACAGCAGCAACAGTTATCTTCGAAGAAAACAGTATAGTTATTGTACTTAAAATTATTGTAGCTTAAAAATATCAAGAACACCAGTAAAAGGACTATATAAATATCTCAAAAATGTGAGGTCCACGCGTAAGTTATGCTTATATATAATTAGTTGTGTCCCTGCAGCACAAAATAACGATTCAGGCAGGTGATCCTGACTGCTGATGTTGAGAAGTTGTATTTACACTTATGGGCTTAAGAGCTTTGATTGCACGACGCAGGATTTGTAGTTACTACGTAGTTCGGCGTGTCTTGGTTAGATGACATTGAAATCTGTTTTATTTGCATGTAGAAGACGTCAAAACATAAACGGAAGCATTTAGAAGTTTTGACTGCACGGATATTGTAATGGTTTAAGCGGTCATCTCGCCACTTTCTACTGCGCAGAGTGTTGTGGGTTAGATCCCCATATAGGACAACACTTTGTGTGATCCACAAATTGATGTTCTTAGTCTAAGTGTTCTTTGTGTCCGTTTCATGTATGTCTGTAAGTCCCCCGTGATACAGGATATATTCCCGAATTCGGAAGTTGTCATTTAGTATAAAAGAAATACATACATTATCAAAAGTTATGTAACGGCAAATTCCTTTTTCCCTTTTAAACCTGCTAAAGACCTAATTCGTTTCAGTACAAGTATCACCGTTGCTTGAATTTCTGTCTACACAAACGTGCTCTGTCAAAAGATCTCAAACGTGAAGTCAAAGCGCCACTTTGCAGTGCGAGTGCTCTCAAGGAAAACCAACGTTAATGAATACTGTAAGAATCTTGGGCAAAGGTATCTAACATTTTCGTCAGTTTAATTAGCGAAGAAATTGGAATAAGAGAAAAAACAACTTATAGTATGGCTGGTACATTTAAAATTTTTCTTTCCAATAAACCTTTATTTGTATTATTGGTAACTTTGAGATGTTAGTTTACGTATGCTTACGTGTTATTCAATCAACTACTTGTCTCATATATTCAAGCAAGGAGGTACATTCTCATATTGTGTTTTTTTTCTCATATTTTGAAGAGGTTTCCTCACGGAAGTAATGGTCACATAACGAAAAAGTATAATAGTGCAAGCGCTAGCTAGAGGTGAGTGCGTATGCAAAATGTGAGGACCGAATTCAACCAATGGATTTGTGTTAAGAAAAGGTCAAAGATTAATATCCCTTCTAAGCCACGTCTACAAGCTGTTTTCGAGAGTCATCACGAACCGTCTTGCGCAAAGACTCGACGAATTCCAACCACCGGAGCAAGCTGGGTTTCGGAGCGGATATGGCACCATAGACCACATCCACACAGTGCGGCAGATTATACAGAAGACCGAAGAATATAATCAGCCCCTGTGTCTAGCATTCGTGGACTATGAGAAAGCCTTTAACTCGATCGAGATCTGGTCTGTTCTGGAGTCCCTGCAGCGTTGCCAAGTAGATTGGCGATACATCCAAGTGATGAGATGTCTCTACGAAGCCGCCACCATGTCCGTCCAAGTACAGAATCAGCAAACAAGGCCCGTACCATTGCATCGAGGAGTGAGACAAGGGGACGTTATTTCCCCGAAATTGTTCACAAATGCAATGGAGGACATGTTCAAGACGCTGCACTGGAAAGGGCGTGGCATCAATATCAATGGCGAATACATCTCTCACTTGCGATTTGCAGATGACATCGTCATCATGGCAGAGACGTTGCAGGACCTACAGCAAATGCTGAATGACTTAGCTGACACTTCTGTACGCATCGACCTACGGATGAACTTGGATAAAACCAAGGTCATGTTCAACGAGCATGTACTACCGGAACCGATTGCGGTACACGGTGCCGTTCTCGAAGTTGTTCAAAATTATGAGTACCTCGGGCAGACATTGCAGTTAGGTAGAAACAACCTCGAGGACGAGGTGAACAGAAGAATTCGGTTGGGTTGGGCAGCGTTTGGGAAGCTACGTCGAGTCTTCTCATCGTCGATCCCACAGTGCCTTAAGACGAAAGTCTTTAATGAGTGCGTCCTACCCGTCATGACATACGGAGCTGAAACGTGGACACTTACGGTACGGCTGGTCCACAAGTTCAAAGTCGCTCAACGTGCTATGGAAAGGGCTATGCTCGGCGTTTCTCTAAGGGATCGCATCAGAAATGAGGTGATCCGGCAGAGAACTAAGGTCACCGACATAGCGTACCGGATCAGCAAGCTGAAGTGGCAGTGAGCTGGCCATATTAGCCGCAGAACCGATAACCGTTGGGGAAAACGAGTTCTTGAGTGGAGACCGCGTCTCGGCAAACACAGTGTAGGACGCCCACAGGCCAGGTGGAGTGACGATTTTCGCAAGATGGCTGGCAGGAGCTGGATGCGAGAAGCCCAAAATCGATCTAAGTGGCGTGCAATGGGAGAGGCCTATGTCCAGCAGTGGACTGCGATAGGCTGATGATGATGATGATGATGATGATGATGATGATTAATAAACCCTGAGACCCAGAAACCAGAGTATATTTCTCCATAGGTTTTTGGTACACTGAATCTAAATTATCGAATTAGCGCTGGTTTCTGATATATCCTAATAATAATAAATCTGAAATTCTTCTGGCAATATTCTTTGTGCTATAATTTAGTTTTAAGGTATGAGTGAGGATGAACAATCTCGCGGCGGCGGTGATTGGTGTATTGATAGAATGGGGCCGTTTGCAGAAAGTCTGACAGATCTAAGGAAGCGGTAGAACACTAAAAAAAGAGAATCCTTAGGCTTAATGGTTCAATGTCGCTTGTGAGTTTGCGATCGTCGATTCTCACAACACGTCTTTGAACCGACTTAAAAGGTTCAAGATTGTATCCAGGTGTGTGTTCCCAGAGATGACAATACACAGTACAGTAACGGACTTTTAGCTTGTACAATAAAAGGTATTTGCCCCAGGGCTGTGATACCGTTAACAAAGTTCGGCATTTCAGTAGGCGTTTTTCAATGTTTTGACTTTTGCACTATGTTAATGTGTAATGGCCATTTTGTACTAATTTCCCCCTTGTTAAAAGTATACTTGATAAAGATTACGTTTGTTTTTCTTTCTACACAATGCTCAGAAATATAAATATTTTTCTTGTAAGTTTTGGGTTTCTTATACCTGCAAGAAACCATTTTTTTTTATTCTTATAGTTATTAAAGTCAATTTTTTTGCGGAAATCAAATGCAAGTCTCTATTAATGGGTCGTATCAATAAAATTTGTGGTAAACCAGGAAAAGGAGGGATTTCTCAAAAAATAAATACTATGTTTTTGTAACTTTAACAGCAAATTACAAAATAATGGCACGATCTCAGCTGTTCTCTTTTAGTTTTATTATCATGATGTATCGAGAGAAACCAAAATACGTCGAAATGTCTTGGTTGGCATTTTTTTCAAACATCTATCTAGTCGACTCCTTTTTCTGGTCTATACTTGTTCATTGGAAATAAGAACAAAGTATATTCCATTCTACGAGTATTAGCATTAAATCGTAGCGTAGCATATCACATGAAGCTGTGTATGCAAAACTGTCGTAGCAACGTTGTAGGTTTTCATTTATTTCTTCGTAGCTTTCGTAGCACTCGTAGCTAACAGCTTGTACCTAAAGGAGGCCTACAGCAATTCCCTCGACTTTGTTTGCATGAAATTTGAAAAGCCCTGCTTTAGTAGGTTCAATTCCCGGAACGAGCAATTTTTTGTAGGGTTTTTCTGAGTGCAAAAATAGCCTAAGTTACTTCTGTTATAAACAGCTACCTGGTACTAAAATATTATCTTAATCGGTCCAGCTGCTTTGAAGATTACCGGAACAAACAGATAGACAGATAGACAAAAATTATTAAAATAGTTTTTAGGCATAGGTATCGTGCAAATAACCGTATGAGAATATAAAGAAAAAAATATATAAATAATATGAAGAAAAAAACTATAATTTTGACATTACAAACAGTCACTTCAATTTTATTTATTTGTATAGATTTTTAATCCATCGAAATAAAATGTACTTCGGCAAAGTTATATTTTAGTTTTAAAATACATTGCGCGTTCTTAATAGCAACCATAGACTTGTACTAGTAGTCACTTGTTAGCACATTACACGCGCATCACGTACGTTGGTTTGGTACAACTAAATATGTTACCGCATTAACAGCAACCCAATAATTTCCTTGTTGTTATGATTTTATAATTTCCGTACTAGTCAGGTAAATATCTGTTTGAATGTGTGTATAGATGTTAGCTCACACACAGTTAATATTAGAGTATAAATACTAACAAGAAGGAGTAGTAAAATAGTATTTGAACACGCATCAGTAGTTACCGGCGCCCAAAATACTCTTCCCTCTGAGGAGAGAGGGACTTAATCGTTTGCCGTTTGAGTTTTTAGACATAAGTAGGTATAATTGAGACTAGTCATTTCGTCAAGAACATTATTCTACTAATAATTTTTTTCATATATAAATAAACATCATCAACAACCTTTACTAGTCCACTGTTGGACATAAACCTCTAAACCCCAGAAAGGAGGTTTTGGCCTTCTATACCACGCTTGGTATAGGGTTTATTTTAGGTTTTCCTCCCCATTGCAATGCTGTTGTCCTGCGTAGTTTGCTCCCTTAGTCAGCTCTTACGACACGTAGGGGATGAAAAGGGGTGGTGACACTCTGTATTCTTAAACCGTCACCATACGGAGGCATAAATAAACGTTCCTACCAAACTCTCTAAATGCGTTATCTGCACAATTAAGCTATAACAATGCTTCGGTTTTTGAATGCAATGTAGATACAGTAGAATGCAGTTCGTAGAAACACAATTTATTTCTTCTAGAAAGATTGTTTTGATTTTTTTAAATTCTCTTAAAGGTAACGTTGCCCTGAGTTAATTACTGGAGTAAGTTGAGACTTTGCACTACGTGGAAAGGAAAAATGAAAGCCAACGCTCAATAACTTTTTAAACCATCCCAAGAGTTAGGTTTTTTTTGCATGGCTTATTTTGGTCTAAATTTAATGTGGTACCTAGTGTAACTGACAGTAGTTACCTTTCTTATTTTTTTATTGGTTCAGAAGTGATCGTTAAGTGTTTAAATCCTGGACTCTGTGAGTATCTGTGTCTGTTTGTGGCTTCTTTAACTTAAACGAATTGATCTATTTAGATTAAGTTTTTTAAAGAAAACTTGATCGAGAGATACATAGATACTCATCCATAATTAAAAACTCTCAGCAGCCGTTCGAAAGTTAGTCCTTTTCTTACGCTTGGAAAGGTTTTTCGTACTTGTTGAGTGAGAAATCTGATTCCAATGCGGAATGTCGTTTTACCCCTTGAAAAAGGAACATCATCATCACATTAACAGCCTATACTAGTCCACTGCTGGACATAGGCCTCTCCTTAGAAAGGAGGTTTTGGCCTACTATACCACGCTGGCTAGACGGGTTGGTATATGGCCTATATATATATATATATATATAGGGCCCTCACTGCAGTCATCGGAGTGGATCTCTCGCTACCGGCCGTAGTACGCTCCATGGCCGGTAGCGACAGTTGTTTTACCGCGGTCGCAACCTTCTGCGAGGTAGTAATCTCGCGGAAGGAGGCGGCGGAGAGGGCCCGGGAGGACGACCTCCACTCGGACCCGATCCGCCGCCGGCGAACCGGGCGGCGGAGGCCCGCCTATCACAGCCTCATGCCGCCCTGAGTGTGGCCGCGGGTGGACGGGGTGGGTTTCCCCTCCACCCGCATTAGTTTGGCCAGCCGCGAGGGGGCGGCGTCCGCGTGTGCCGGACGTCGCCTAAAGAGAGGGAAAAATATTGAGACGGAGCCCGCACCAGGAGCGGGCTGGCGCTAGGAGGGGTCCGGATGTCTTAACAACAGCTGTTCCCGGATCCCTCCTGTTACAGGCGCAGAGTGGCACACCGTGTGGTTTTAGTCGGTCCGAGTCCGACACACCACCCCGCCGCAAACCCCGGAGCGGTGACGGTCCGAGGGGATTTCCACACGTTAAAAAAAAAAAAAAAAAAAGGGTTTGTTTCAAGTTTTCCTTCTCTTTGCAGTGATGTTGTCCTGCTTAGTTGTCCCTTAGTCGGCTCTTACGACACCCACGGGCTGAATTGGGGTGGTGACAACTCGTATTCTTAATCCGTCACCACACGGAGTAAAAGGAAAAGGAACACTTCGCACCAAACCCCAAACTAACCAGACAGACTCGACATATACTTATATACAACTGCCTTTGAGTATACTTTTAACAAATATAAATACCGCAAAGAAAAGTTTTTATTTTACAAAGACAAAAGATTACATTTGTTTCCGAAATAATTCATTGCAAACAAAATTAAATACAGGTTTAAACATCGCATTCAGTGCTTCCTCCGAGCCCTTTTCCCAAACTACGTTGGGATCGGCTTTAAGTCAACTACGATACGGCTGAACTTCGATTTTTTACGCGGAGCTTTGCCATCAGACCTCCACAAGCCAAGTACTAGGCGCTATCGAAGTTCTGTACTGACATGGCTTGGATTACTTAACTTTGCAATGTGTTATCCTACTTTTTACCACTTAGCATATTGTAGGCTCAGTAATCGATAGCATCTCCTTATTGCAGTCATTGAAAAAAGTCAGTTAAAAAGGCCAATGTAAAACTATTGATGTCATGAAAAACATTTACACCAAATTATACAATCTACAGCTCGATATTGTCAAGTCGATTAGTTGGAAAATCAATCTTTTAACCGTCTATTTAATCCAGAAAAGGCTCTATTGCGCTCGAGTGGAGTTTACGCTGACTACTGTCGGTAAAAATAGATATGCAAATCTTATTATTCGCACCATAACACTGTATAGCTTTCAAGGGTAACTTCCTAGAGATTTACTTAATATCTTGAAAATAAGGGTGCAAAAAAGGTTGAAATAAGGTTTTATTTTTGTTTGGAGTGATGACTAATCTCTACATTAATAAGAATATAGTTTGATTTCATATTTTATTTTCTTTATAAAGTTTATTAAAGAAGTCTACTAAAATTAGAATTAGTAAATTTAGTATTGGTAAATCTTTTTTTATTAGATTTAGTAAATCCGAGTGAATCATGAAGAGTAGAGACTTCATGTGTCACTCGGATTTACTAAATCTTTATTCTCATCAATCACATGGATGATAAGATGTTCAGCTAACTAAAAATTTTGTTAAAGCTCAACTATAAAAGATTTTAATAAAATATGACACCTTCTTATAACGCACTAGCTTTTGCCCGCACTTTCACCCGCGTTTATGTCGGTAAAAAGAAGCCCAAGTCCTTCCACAAAAATTAAACTATCTTCATATACCAAATTTCATCTAAATCGGTTCAGCGCATATTGATTCCCCATACAAATTACCACCCTCATTTTCACCCCCTTAATGGACGATTTTTGGGATAAAAACTAACCTATATCCTTTCCTGGGGTTCGAACTATCTCAATATCAAATTTTATGAAAATCTGTTCAGCGGTTTAAGCGTAAAGTGGTAACAGACAGACAGACACACTTTCACATTTATAGTATTAGTAAGGATTTATGAATAGCAATTGATATGTACATATGTCAGAATTCTTTCTTTGAGTAAAAAGAAGTAAAATGTAGCTAACATGCTTTCTATGAGCAACTAATACCATTAAGGAAAGTTCTTTCGTTGCAGTCAGAAACCGTTTTGTTCTTATGGAGTACAACGAATGGATATTGTTTCGTAGAATATAAATGTTTGGTAATTATATTATTAATGATAGGACATCGGAGCTGTAGAGAGACTGAGTGTTTTTATCCAGAAGGAATCCACGGTTAAAATGTAACGATCCTTCTTTTGGCAATCGATAATTTTATTTATTTATTTGTACGTCTTACAATGCAAAAGTTTGGATGAATCTTACACACTCATCTACTCAATCACGGCAAAACGACTGATTATAGTATGGAATATCAATATCATATAGAGTACTTTTCATCCCTTAAAAACTGATTAACAAGGTAGCAAGCAGATGAGTAGGCTTATAATAACACCAATTAGCCGTACATACTCAACGCAATACCGAATCACAATGTACATTGTGTTATACGATGTAATATAAATATATATTACGAACCAGTACCTTCTTGTGCTACTTACCGACATGCTACTGTGAGTCGTCTTTACGAACTACCTTGACCACTTCAACACCATTGACGCTAGAGAAACCGCGGGATAAACCTATTTAGAAATATTTTTTAAACAGTACAACAACAACAACAGTACAACATAGTTACACGTAGTTGAATTCATTTAAGTGCATGCAGATAATTTATAGTTTGAGAGCTAATAATAATTAATATTTTTTTCAAATACGCCCTTATTACCATTTGAATTAACTCTAGGAAAAGAATTGCTGTTTAAGAATTCATCAGTGACGTAGCAGTGGTATTGCTGAAGATTGATATTAAGTCCGATCACGTCGGGGACGCGCGTCGATTATAAATGTTCCTAACAACCTGAAAAGGATTCGTCTTCCCTCGTATTTCTACATCATACTAACTCATTTCTCTGTACATTTCGCCAATCGCGACCAGTCGTCGTCGGACTGCTGCGCGGGTAGGTTGCGTCGCGTTTTATGACAGTTTCTTGAAACATATTTGTGTTTAAAATCATATTTTCTGAGTGAATACCTGTGTTTGTTGTGTCAAACTAGCGCTATATTGTGGATTTCTATATCGGTGAGTAGTATTTTGATGTAATTTTATTGCATTGTCGTGAAAATGCAAAGAACCTGTTGATTTCGGATATGGCACATAAGTAGCAGTATACAACCGTTATAAAATGCCTGTAAAAGCATACTGATTGATTTTAATCACAAAATGTTTTAGTTACTAAAGGATGATGTACAAAATACGTAGGATTTTGTTTATAGAAAATTTAAGTTAGTAATTATTTTGCATATTGATTACTTATTTTTGTTTAGACGGCATGTACAATTACAGCGTATTACAGGTACCTACCCAGTTATACAAATACCGCTATTTATAAACCAGTATAGGAATTAATTGTTCTACCTGAAATGCTTTTTTATCGAAATGTGTTCTTTTATGTATTTTAATATATTTTCAGGACATGTTATAATATAATAAGGAAGGTATATAGGTATTTATTGTAGGTACATTGTTTGGTTAGTTTTATTCAATATCTGATGATTTTAAAACAAGTTTTGCACACCAAAAAAGATCAGCGTTAAATTTTAAGCCTTCTTCATACATTTAGGAAGACAATATTTTTATTTCATTTTTTTATCTCTTAATTTTTTTTTTAATAGCAGAGAAGTAAGTAAAGACAGATTAATTTAGCATTTTGAATAAAAAAATATAGTTTAGGTACTCCGCTCGAATTACGAGTAAGTTATATATCTAGTGAAACATATAGTTTAGTATTGTGTAAAAGTTTTTTTTTAAATTTCAAAATAAAATTATAACGATTAGACCATCTCAGAACTACACTGTCTCTAAAAAAAAAAAGAAATTTGAAAATCGGTCAACAATTGACGGAATAATCGGTGAACATATATTAAAAAAATACATACGGTGGAACTAAAGTAATTTTGTGATGACATTGTGCAATATTAAATTCATTTAATTAACAAAAAATACTATTATAAACATGAAACTTTAATTTAGTAGCCAGTATCACCTTTGCACCGGGAACGATGCGAGCGGGATATATAATTTGACTTGAATTGTATGTATTTATGAATATAGTGTCATTATAATATATTGTGAACAATTAAATAAAATTTTCCGTTATCGGTTATGACATTATCAATTACATTTAAATATAAGATTTAATTTTATTAATTTATTTCGATTCTATTTATGCTAGTTAACTATATCCAAAAGTAGATAATTTTGTATTAAGATTAAACTTTTAAAACTAGCATAACTAAGCAGTTCCTCCTTTCTTCTGATAGTGTAAGGCTTAAAAATAAATTACAATTATGGATCCCGGCATATATAATTGCACAGCGACGGGATCCATAATTGTAATTTATTTTTAAGCCTACCACCTGAAAATGTACATTATGAAAGGCAATAAATTGAATTGAGTAAAACCTTCTCCTTTTTTGAAGTCGGCTAAAAACTGAATGAGGATGATATGTGGTACCCACTTTCCTCAGAGCAGTTTTCTTCCACCTCAACCAATTTAAACAGGCGAAACCTTAAAAGAAACAGCTCATTCCAACCATTGTCTTGAAAACACAACAAAACGCATATATTTAATTAGCCGGAGTTTTCTTTTTATTTAAAGAAAGAAAGCCATGAGAATTTAAGTAATATATTCGAGTATAACTTAATGAGGATGAAAGTTATTTCAAGTTAGGCTTGATGCCAATAATTCCACGGCTGCTCGGATGGATGTGCTTAAAGCGGTTACAGGTTCGATCCCCACATGGGAAAATATTTGTGTGATCCACAAATTGTTGTCCTGAGTCTGGGCGTTATTTGTGTCTATTTCATGTATGTTTGTAAAGTCCCCTGCGACATAGCACATCTTCTAAAAATAAAAACCACTCATTAAAAAAAAGACAAATTAGTTAGATGAAAGGTCCGACTGACTCGGGATTCAAGTTATTTTCATATACGGGAATTAACGCCTTCAAGTAGACTATCCCAAACTATGAAGAGCTTGTACTATTTGTACTGGACAACTGATATTTATACAAAAATATTTTTTTTGTTTATACATACATATTATACATAACAATACTCAGACCAAATCAAATATTAAATTTTCTTAAACACAAATTTGTGACTGCAGTAGGAATCGAACCCGTTACCTTTTGTATAGCAGTCCGTTACACAAACCACTTCACTGTCCGGCTGTCATACACACTTACATGAACAATTGCTTAATCTTTCAACCACATTGCACTGGCCGTAGTCACTAAAATTGAATTTTCTAGAGAAATGTGCGTGGGAAACCAAGGGAAAATATCTCTTTTCTTGTTTCACCGTGACCTTGAACTTAGAGTTTGAGCACAGGAAAATGAAGAAAACGAATATAATATAAATAGAAATTCTTTTTTCTATCTTTTAAATTTTTGACCGTTTCTGTTAATACTTAAATTCGACATACCTTATTTATATTTTTTGAGTGCTAAGTGTTATTAAGTATAACTTACACTTACATTTTTGTTCTGTGTAGGAAATTTACCAATCAATCCTCTTCAAATACTGTAACAACCCTTAACTTGCACTTATAAAAATGTATATGTATATATACGTTATAGTCGTTACTAGTATTTTCCTAAAATGTCATTATGGTTCAGGTGTCATTGAAGTATCAGGATAATTATAAGGAAAATATTCTTCAAGTACTTCCACTTTTGGCAACAATTTTTTTTAGCACCTAAACAATTGCACTTACAGCATTAATAGGTTTATTAAGAAACTGCCGCAGGTTCTGAATGAAGAACAAAATTTATATTTTTTTTGTTTCACATTGAGCACCAAGCTAATTTACCTATTGGTGCTGTAATTTGAATAGCTTAGGTGCTGAAAAAATTGGTGTCGGAAGAGGAATACTCCAGACTGGCACGTGTCATTCTCACTTAGAGAGTAAATAACCTTTGAAAATCCATCTTTCCTATTTCAAATTCAAATTAAGCGAAGAAAAGTGACCGAATCAGAAACTCACGAATGCATGAAGCTAAAAGATCCAAAGTTTGATAGAACCTTTCAAATATGAAATTACATTCCGACTCACGTTTTAAAATAGGTTACTTTGAACGCTGGATTTTATCATTAAATTTTATGAATTAAGTTTTTTAACTTTTGAACTATCACGTTGCAGTCAGCTTGTAACCACGGCCAGTGCAACCTGTGGTCGTGGTCTAAGGAACAGGAAATTTAAAGGTATGCACTTAATACCTATGTATACAAACAAATAAAAATTGAGGTGTCTGTTTGTAATATCAAAATAATAGGTTTTTATCATGCTTACACGGTTAATTGCACCGATACCCATGCCTAAAAACCAATTGAAATATTTTTTGTTTGCCTGTCTGTCTGTCTGTCAGTCAGTTTGTTCCGGGTAATCTTCGAAATGGCGGGACCGATTTTGAAAATCTACCCCCTATGAGAGTCTTTTAACTCCTTTTACTACAAATTTTAACTTTTTCTATTTTCTCTTTATTATGTAACTCTGAATAGTGCTTCTAAAACCTGTTGCTTACAAATTTTCAGCTAACTGCTCCATTTCAGAATAAAATGTATTTTTTTCCCAACCAAATATAAAAAATTAATACTTTGCCCACTTTTAAATGATTTTACCTGAAAAAAAATGTACTACACGAGTTAGGAAAGTAACTTTGAAAGTTGGCGCATTTAATAAGGATTCGAAAATGGTATAACACTTGCAAGATTGTTTATTAAATTATGGAATAAAAAAACATACATATAGTGTAGGCTTCCTCTAATACTGATTTTGTCGAAAATGCTTCGTCCCGTAATCAAAAATCGTAGCGTAATAACTGAAGCATCGGGACTCATGGTCTAGTTACGTGTTCTAATCAAAATGTACCAAAACTGTCGACGTGAACTAACTTGTTAAAATTAGCATTTAGTGGAAATAGAGATGAACATGGGATTGAATGTTTGTCTTACACGGAAAAGGGTTGGCAAGTCTAGTAGTGCTCGTGTTTCGCTTAGGCAAATTAGTGATTTATCATAAAAAGTTCTTTCATTCCTATTTCTTGTATCATAAATACCTAACTCTGCTTGTTGTACAGGATGATGTTTAAATATATACATTAATTATCCAATAATTGTTAAATAGAGATTGCAGTAGGATATCGACCATTGTCATCTTGTTTCTGTCATTTTCCCGGCGTGGCGATGGTGTAATGTGTAACATTGCAAAAAAGTTTTGGGTAATTTCTTTTATGGCTAGCTACTTGTCTTATATGATAAAAATAATGTTTTCCCAATCAGGGCACAATGAAAGAATAAGATAAATTTGGGTCAGAAAAAAGGAGGTAGAGTAAGAAAAACCGCTATTGTCAGCTCATTACATTAGGGCTCGAAGTCGCGTACCATTGGAGAGGACTCTGAGACAGAGATACCTACGAGTACTATCAATTTCGACCATAAATCATTAAGTTTTTTATAAATAGGATGACTGTATGATAATATGCCAAACAGAAACGTATGTAATAATTACTTGGATAAACTTTGTGTCTAAATCATTTTTTTAAAGCAAGCTATTCCAAATTTGTCAGTACTAAATGTGCGAAATTTTCTAAAAATGTGTACAATAAACCTCACGTATTAATAGATTAATGATAAAACGGTTGATTATGAAACTTTTAAAACGTAAACATTTACAAACACGCAACGTGAAATCTCGTAAAAATAAAAACAAACGATTGCCTATCTGTGTATCTCAGGTGAGTTAATAAATTTACCTGTCTCTGGCAAATATTTTTTTAGTTAATCTTATCTCACCTTGCTAGATTTAGAGGTGGTAATTATTTTAAGCGTGATATAGTAAGACAAAACCTCTTATCTAAAGAGAGGCTTTGGCCTGCTATATCACGGTATTTTCTGCAGTGGACTATTAAAGGCTGTTGATGTGATGTGAAGCGGTTTGTTAACAAATTTATAAAAAGATTTTAATAATATTATTAATTGACTTGGACTGGCTCGACAGGAGTTATAGCACACAGAGAACGGGTAATTCTTACGCTGAATTATACCGAGTAAGTAGTAAGCCTAACTTTTTACTGAAAGAGCAGCCATGCACTTTGAGTGAAGAGTTAGTTTGGTCTAGCTGCAGGTGTCCATGGGCGCCTACCTTCAGATGACCCGTCTCCTCGTTTCGATCCTATACCATAAAAAACTAGGTGTTCAAAACAACTTAATCTTAATAATATTTTGATACCCACGTTAGTACCACCACAGTATTCTGTTTATACTCTCGTATCGCCATTTTCACACACGCATAAATGAAAATCATATATTAGACACATACACCTGTAGTAATCTTAAGTAAGTAAGTAAATTGATTACTAAATAATTTCGTAAATAGCCACATTTCTGTAAGGTCTTAATGTAGTGAGTGTAATAGGATAGGCTAGCTAGGCTGTCTATAACTTTGTAGTAGATTTAAGATCAGACTTTTTTCGACGAGTAAATATCGCGCAACTCGCCCTAATTATTGTTTTTTTACCCAGTTTTGTTCCCAGCGACTGTAAGTATCTACGCGTTTACGAAAATATTTTTCAAGTGTTTTTATAGTTTAAAAAAATTAAAAGTAAAGAGTAAAAGTTTTAAGTACCGTTACTTATACACATCAGTTTTATAATACAGTTCTTAAAAACAACATTACCATTTTCGAATCCGATGTGGTAGTAGGACAGTGGAAATTGTAGAACAACTAAGTATGTACTCTCAAAGATTTTTGCGTTGTTCTCCGTTTGTTTGTTGAGTTTCAATCTATAGTTATTTTTAATTAATATTGGTTAAATTAGATTAGTTGGTTTACAGCTTATTAGATTTGCTGTCTATTTAGGCTACTATTTAGGCTGCTACTTACTCTCTAATGATGCTTTAAGGATGTAAGGGATTGTACATACCCAGGTATTTGAGAATACAATTCTTTACCAACAATTTTATGGAAAAAGAAAACAACTTTATCAGATTAGACTATGTTTTTCTTTACATATGTTTGTATCATAGAGTGGGAAGCAAGCTAAACCACGTAATGTTTCAATTCGTATTCATTTCAGAGTAAATATTTTGACATCCCGCGGTTCTTAGCAAGCAAACGAATAGTAATAACGATAAAAGCCCAACATAACCAAGATTCATATTAAATTAGTACTTCATACAAATAGTAGTTTATTTCATTACTTCATCAGATTCTCTTTACTTTATTCCTATTTCAAAAAAGGTTCTAAATTCGATTGTATTCTTTTATGCTAGTTATCTCAGAACTCCGTTATTGGTAAACGTAAATAGATTATGTAAAAAATTTGAATGCGCATAGTAAAAAATGAAGATAATACAAAAAATTACAGAATTAAAAAAAACACATTCCAGTTTTATTTCCAAATTAGACATATACTTTAAAAATATTGAACTGAGTACATAAAAACATACATAAATATATATATAAAAACTACGGCCTTATCCTTTCACGAAGACTGGTATGAAGTCGAAGATACACAAAAGATATTTTTCTGTTAATATCATTTTAAAGTGAAATGTGGATATAAAAGGAGATCTAATAACGTCGTTGTTCTCGAATCCATTATCGAATTAATTAGCCTTTAAGTCTTAACAGTCCCGAGACAGCCAGACGAAATTATTCTCAGACGTTAAGTGTTATAAAAAGGTAGGTATTATTTGAAAATAACATTTTTATAATGTTATTTTGTAGTCTTTTGTGATTGAAGTTTTAAGATTAAAAGTTGTTTACTATGGTAAGTATTATTCATATTAATAGATCTGTTTTATATGAATCTATTATTTTTATAAAATTTATTAGATACTCTTTGTTTCAAGGATGGCGGTTGAAAGAAAACATGTTTAAGTAATGATCATCGTCACGTAATTTTATTTACGTTCGATGCAATGTGCTATGTGTAAAATTGCAAGGGGGTTTGGCTGGTTTTTTTCTATACGGCCTGACATCGCCCGTCTTTAGAAATGTAATCGTTTTTAGACGGGAAAAAGGTAAATTGTAGTACAATTATCTAAGGCCAAGGACTGGGACCTGAATGTCCACTTTGAAAAAAATAATGTGTTACATACAATACAGTTAAAATTCATTAAAACATAATAGAAGTAAATTAGGCTTTTTTAATACTAGCTTTTCCTGCGGCTCCGCCCGTGTGTAAACCGACTGTCGCGGTAAAAAGTAGCATATGCTACTCACTGATAATGTAGCTAGCCATTGGTGAAAGAATTTTTAAAATCGGTTCAGTGGTTTAGGCATGAAAGTGTAACCAACAAACAAACAGACTCACTTTCACATGTAAAATCAAAATATGGATGAACATACGAGTACTCTATTATTACCGTCTAAATAAATAAACGTACAGAATTATTATTTTGATGTAACCGCAATTGATTTAAAATTAATTTTGCCTTATTTTGGTTTGCGTAACTTTTATCTTTTTTTATTTATTTAGCAGTCACTCGGGTTCACAAATAACAATTACTTCAGAGGATTACATTCTTCTCGATTCGCTCCATCTCACTGAACAAATAAGTTTAGTTTGCTTGCTCTGTGTTAGTTCATCTATCTATAAAAAACGGTAGTACAAGTCATAAGATATTTGTAACAATAGTTTATGAATGTAATAATAGTTCAATAACAGGTAACAAAAGAAAATTAAAAACGGTGCTGCTCGATACAAACAAGACTTATAAATAGACTCCATAAATACTCAGATCTATCAAAAATCGACAGAATTATAAGCAAGCAAGCATGTTATTACCAATAAAATAAGCGTGTAGCGTGGGCCGTTGACGAAGTTAATAAGGACCTGGAATCCATAAATTCCTGGTCGATGAAATTTGGATTGTCGGTAAATCCAACCAAAAGCCAGGCGATCATTATAAGCAGCAAACATATGATAAGTAGATTGAATACTGCTTCAATCTCACCGATCGTCTTTAACGGCTCAGTCATACCTTTTAGCCCGGTACTCAAGGACCTGGGTTTACTCATTGACTCTAATCTTGATTGGCGAGCTCAGGTTACTCATGTGAGTCGGAAAGTAACTAACACTATATCGCCTCAAGAATTTCCTGCCACCCAAAACTAAAACTACTCTCATGCGATCCTTAATCATTCCTTTAATCGACTATGGTGATGTATGTTATTTCGACCTGCATGCAGACCTCCTTAACAAGCTGGACCGCTTTCTGATTAACCAATGCGGTACATTTTCAACCTTCGCAAGTATGATCACGTGTCTGCTTTGCGTTCCCAAATGAATTGGTTACCCATTCGCCTGCACTGTAATCAGCGATCTCTGACCTCTTTATTTTCATTCTTCATCTCTCCATTCTCACCTACTTACCTTGCACCGTACTTCCGTTTCTTGTCTAATCACGAGAGAAATCTTGGCTCTGCAAATAATTTGTAATTCTCATATGCCCCTCCCACAATTCCGACTTCGTGAACTCTTCGTTCTTCGTTCAAGCAGTTCTACTCTGGAATGCACTCCCGCTTGAAGTCAGGATGTTCACTAACCGTTCCGTACTTAAAAAGAAGGTACTTGACTTCCTTCTCAGTGAGATGGCAGAATCATCCAATCGATAGTACACCAACCAATTTTCTTACATTCACAGTGTACGTATATAATGTAGATATATATGTTTGTGTATATGTAAATCTTTTGCGACACCAGCGCCGTACACATCATTAATCCTTCGAGCTGTTTCTGCATCACTGGTGCCACGGTAGAACTCGTACTCGTAAATATACCGATATTTCATGTTTTCCATTGTGCGGTAATAAGCGACGCCAAAGAAAAAATAATGAGGAAAAAACAAATGAATATCTGTTTTCAAAACTCAAATGTACTAGCTCAATGAATTTTTAAATTTGAATTTGGAATTTTTAACCAAAGAGTAGATATTTCAGATCAAAATGGTCAGTACGACAAAACGCTAATTTATGTAAGGGCCTAATATATAAATGATGTGTATATATTTGTATATAGATCTAAGTATGTAGTGTTGTGTAGTGTATATTATAGTTGAATAGTAATGCAATCTATGTGCGCCCACTACTCACGATTTCTACACCAAAGGTTGGAACTGGAAGAGAATGCCCTGAGCATTAAGTCCGTCGTTGTACAAGAGTGCATAAAGTTGTGTCAATAAAATAAAATAAGTTGTTTCGCATAGTTCAGAAGCGATGTACCTTTTACGAGTATTATAATCTGACAGCATGGATGGCTTAGTGGTTTAAGCGGTCCTCCCTTCCTACTACGCTGAGTGTTGTGAGTTCGATCCCCACATGGGACGACACTTTGTGTGATCCACAAATTGTTGTTCTGAGTCTGGGAGTTCACTTTCTATCCGTTTCATGTATCATTCCTATACATTCCTAGTGCGGGAGTTTTCTTAAAAAAAAAAACACTATTTCAAGGCACACACAAGGCAAAGGGTATTAGGTTATAGTAAAGACACTTCTGTGATTTGTTTCGGCGTTTCTTGCCTGAGTGATATTAGGAAATGCCGGCGTCTTCTAGCTGTAAAGTCCGACTTGTATACAACTAAAAGATTTACTTACAGAAATAAATATCATTTAGCCACTAGACGTAGTTTGAAACAAGTCCGTTATGAACTATTTGCACCATAAACAAAAATAAATTGAAGACTTCGACAACAGCACTCTCGTAGCGTAGGCATGTCAAAACTTCACTCACAATATTCCAGGATTAATTATCTCTGGGAGATTAATGTATCCGCGCTGTCAATGCTGAATGTACCACGATGTTACAAGTACAAGTTCGGCACCGCGGCGCTGAGTGTAGATTAAGTTAGTCAGGGAAGCATCCGCATTTATATTACGAGAGTTAACGGCACAATCATCATCATCATTAATAGCCTTTTATAGTCCACTGCTGGACATAGGCCTCTCCTCAGAAAGGAGGGAGCATTGTAAACCAAGAACTTTGTATCTATATATGTATATTATACAAACAAACACTCACGCCTATATCTGTCATTTTTTGTGCGGCAATCCCCTCGGATACCACCGTGGTGGTTATGTCAGACACGAACCGACTAAAACCACACGCAGTCTCGGGTACCAGTAGCCGGGGAACCAGGTGTACCCTAGAAAGGAAATCCCTGTTATATTTTATTTATTTATTTAAGTATAATTATATAGAAGATTAATTCGAAAGAAGATTAATAGATAATATAATAGAAGTTTAATTCGAAAGGAAAAGTTGGTGAGATCGAAAGGCTTGGTTAGAAAGGAATATTACTTATTCTGGTGGATAGAGGAATAGAAGCAATAGTTCTAGTAGTTCAAGGTCACATACCTGTAGCTCGAACTGATAGTTACCGGGAAGTCTAAGTCCTCTGGCCGTTTATGTTTAAAATCAATAAATCAATCAATAGCCTTTACTTGTCTACTGCTGGACATAAGCCTCTCCTTAGAAAGCAGGCTTTGGCCTACTATACTACGTTGGCCAGACGGGTTGTGATAGGGCTTGTTTCAAGTTTTCAAGCTTGTTTCAGTTTGATCCCTTAGTCGGATCTTATGACACCCACGGGACGAATAAGGGTGACGACACTCCGTATCCATAGCAGTAAACATGACTGTAATTTAACTTATTAACAAACTAATAGAGTTATTCAAATATAATAGGTCCTAAACTTCATTCGCCTCGCCCTTTTAACTAACCCGATGTTAGTACTCTACAGTCAGTGAACAATCAACGAATAACCATAAAGTTGTAGGTATTGCTATTATTTTATAGGTCTGCTTGTTAAGTCGAGGCAAGGCTTTATGAGTTGAAAACATTATTTTTTTTACAACGTGAAAACATTAATTTTTACCTAGAGATTTACCTACTTGTATATGTAGAAGTCGTTTAATACTTAAGGTTCTTGAAGTGATTCAAGATTTTTGTGACCTGTGTGCTCAAGTTTAAATTGATCCAGCAAATTTTCAAATAAAATAAAAATTTACATTTACACCCAACCGTAGTCAGGATACAAGAACTAACGTACATATAAACTGGTCTGGAGATCTAGACTTCAAGTAAGAAGTTAAAGTTAGAAGATAAAGTTCTATTTGTCAAGAACCCTGGTCTGGCAATATTTTGGTTTCAGAATTTGGCTCCTACATGTCTCTAACACTTTTAATTCAGAATTAAATTACTTCTATACACAGTAATATAGTTCTCATCTATCCTGATTAATTAATAGTTGTTCGTGTAAAAGTTACAAAATTTTAACAATTTAATCTTGAATCTAATTTTGCATGATTAATATTTTGTGTATGCGTATGTGTTTTAATGACTATTAACATAAAGTTATGACCGCTAAGCTAAAGTTCACTTGACTGAGATAGGTCTGTCTGAGTTTAATTCATTAGGTTGGTTTCCGTTTGTCAAGGACAGCAATTTACAAATGGATGTTCCTCCGACCGCCGTAATCCTTGCGATGACTAGGATTTTCTTGTCGGACATGCTCGGAATTCTAGGGTAGCATTAAGAACACGTCAGTAAGGAAGTCAGGGTAGATCAGTGAGTGTATCTCTACGCTATAACACAATTGAGGTTTCTTTAACTTCTTGGGGCGTACTTAATATAGTTAATTCAATTATTAAAAACAATAACGCTAACTTTAAGGTTTTTATAGGCTAAATTTGTAATAGCTATAAATCAAAAAATAAAAACAAATAAATTGTAGTTGACAAACAAGAGAAAAGGTACTGATTTTTCTAGGCTTTGACTATTCATAAGATACTTTGGTGAGCCTATATTATATTTTTAAACGCTATGCACTTCATAATGGCGGACTTTATTCCTTAGATATTTTCTGCCAGTTAACCTCACCTAAGGATGATCAAGAGAGAATAAGAATAAATTGAAAACAAAAAAAAGAATGTGTGCAAAGTAATATTATCAATTAAGCGAAATTTAAGAATTATATAATATGTACACATACATTATACATTTACATACAGCTGTATACATATGTACCTACATTCCTAGTGCATGTATATCAAGCATATTACAAAAAAGAATAGATGTTGACTGAACAGATAATACCTTCACTTAAATTGAATAACGGTTAGTGGCCATTTTGATTTCCTTCATTGACCTTATTGAACTTAAATAGAGTGAGAGAGTTACTTAAAAAGATGTATAATACCTCTCACCTACACAATTACCAGCGAGGGAGAGATTTTAAAAAATAAGCTTTTTTTTATCTGTAAGATTTTTTTTTGTTCTACGTTAGCGGTCAAAATATGTTGACGATAAATATAGACATTCAAAGAAATACTTTCTTTTAAGCCGGTTAAGCTCGCCAAATCTTCCGCGCACGATTTCTGTGTCGTTAATATCATGTTTGTAGAAGTGAGATTTGTACGTATCTGTCTTAATGCTCGACACGCCCGACACCATAGTCATAAGCAAATATTTATAAATGAAATCGTTTTGAATTGTGCTTTATGTGCTACTCATAACTACAAATATATGATGCTCTGCAACCAGACTCAAAGTCTGTGAGTATATACATACTTATATAGAGCTTTTTTGGGAAGAACTTGCCCACACATTCACATTTACGTATGTTTGTGATCTGATTAAAAAAAATATTGTTGATATGTATTATTAGCCACTACCACGACCTTTCCATCACGCAATAATTTGGATATCTGGGACTTCACATCAGTTTGAAGCCCACTTCGGTATCTATGTTTACGAAAAAACCGTATGAATATATTTTAATAGCTTTTTTTTTTCATTTTAAAAGACGGGAATTCAAATTTATTTAAGTCTTTACTACTGCTGTTTTGTAAATATTGATGCTTTTAATTACTTATGAACAAAAACGTATGCGAGCGGTGCCCGCAGTATAGGAATAAATTATTAACAAATCTATGGTATTTCAATCTTCAATAATATTTATAACTAATTTACCGCCAAAGTCAAGGTAGATAAAATACAGGTGTGCGAGCGTAATCTGTATTAATTCTGGGTTCTATCATCATTGAGAAGCACGTGAGTTGTATTTTCATCTACCGACTTTTGAGATCAAAGAGATAGATTAAAAAGATATTTCGTGTGAAAAGAAAAAGAAAAAAAGATAACGATAAAGATATTAAGTGCTTTAGAATCTGAGAAAGAAGTTACCATGTCTAAATGGCACTTGACACAGGACAACACAGAACAGGAAAAGGTAAGGACTAAGAAAATTGCCTTTCGGCTCACCGTAGGTTATAAAAAGTTCTTGGCTAATCCAATCCCCAAATTTCGCATGTTGTGTTTTTTCTTTCAAGTGGTCATTGAGCGATTACATTGGAATCCTCTGACATCTATTCGTTGTTATTAAGTTAAAGCTTTAGTTAGATCAAGGCACATAGTCATAAATTTTATATTTCTCTATGATAGTGAGTGTAAGTACATGAACGATACGTAAAATCAACAGTTGAGAGAAGGTCTTTTTCAAGAACATTCAAAAGACGTTTATTGATCAATGGTTGCAGAGTTTTAGATAGCTTAGGTAGAATTAAGATAGGCTTGTAATTAAATGTGTTATTTTTGTAACCCTCCTTTCTGGGTCGGTTTGACGAGTATCTTAAAAGATATGAAAAAGGTGTCAGTCAGTAAAAACGTGCTCTTTTAATCACCTAAACTTATTGAACAACTACCATCTAATTAATATCTTGATCATATGTCGCTAGAGTTCTTTGTCTTACCTGTTTCTGTTTCATTCACGTCACTGTACGACTAGGCCGCAACATAGAGCGTATTGCAACTCATAGCAAAAGGCAGACAGCGTGGCGTTCTTTTTTTATAGTCGACGACGTCCGCCTGTCCGTGGAGGTGGTATCGACATTGTATTTATCATGTATCTATAGACACGTATTAAAAAAAAATTAAAGCAGGAACAGTTTCTTAAGTTACTGTTTTGACTAAAAAATACTCTATCTAGAACTTTTAATAATAATAATAATGATAGTGGTTTCCTAATGCCAAGACCCTCCATAATCGTGAGATCGTCACCTTAAGAATTATTTCCTTTCTGTTGGTAGATGCGATGTATTTCCATACATCGCATCGCGGAATATAGTAGCAGTTGATAACGGATTCACTCCGCTTGGTCTAGATAAAGAGAACGGGGGCAAACTTGTAGTACTTAACATTAATAACCGTAAGGAGAAGGAAAGACGTAAGGAAGGGCGCAGCTGCACGAAGCTTTGAATAAATCTGAGCTAGATCAACTGGCGTCTTTATTCTGGCTACGATTCGGTGACCTCTTCGGAGAAACTGAAGATTTCGTCTTTGCAATCACTAATGACGTTATTATTACGAATAATTATCTGAGCTATATCCTGAAGGACGGCTCAATATACATTTGTCGGGCATGTCATCGACCCTGGGAAAGTCTCAGACATAATTTCCGGTTGTTCTCGTCTTGCCAACTGCGAGTACCTGCCTAGACAACCAAGTGGGCAGGATAGTCCATTAAGAACTTAAGTATAACCTTGTGACTGTTACCCTATTACAAATATGTGTAAATATTATGTACCTACTCGTACTTTCTGTTTTCTCTTCGTCAGTCAATGGTTGACTTTTAGAGAATGCCTTAGGCATTAAGTCCACCAATGCGCCAAATGTGCATGATGTGTAAATAAAATAATAAATATGTGCCCAACCCAGCTCTTGAAATGGGTCGTGCAACATTATACTCTGTTATCACTTACAGAACTATTGTTGCCAATAAACCTGATCGGTCTGTAAATAATATATCATCAATAAAATTAGAGCACTCAGCAATGATTGTTGACATTACTATTCCTAATGACGATAATCTCTTAAAAACTGAAAATATAAAAAAGTAAAGTATTATGATTTGGCCCACAAGATTGTTAACTTGCGGCATGTGGTTTCGGCAATTATTGTATCGATAGTCATATCAGACCATGAATTAATTGATTACAGCCTCGACCAACATCTTGCCGGCTTGGCTTAGGTAGTTGAAAAGGAGTTTTTCTCGATACGGCACGTATTGTGAGCAGGTTTCTGTCTCTAGTGTCCTAGCTACCGCCATTATGGTCCATGTACCCGATACCCGAGAGGACACAACTTTTTTTGTATGATTCATAAATATATTTAAAAATAAAATTTATATGTATGTAGACCTGACCTCGAAATAATCAGAAAAGTCAAATGATAAATAAACTTTTATCAATCATCATCAACAGGCTATAATAGTCCACTGCTGGACATAAGCCTCTTCTTAGAAAAGAGGTTTTGGTCCAATATACCACGCCGGTCAGATGGATTGGTATAGCGTTTGTGTCAAGTTTGCCTTCTTGTCTTCTATTTGCAGTGGTGTTTTCCTGCGTAGTTTGCTCCCTTAGTTGGCTCTTACGACACCCACGGGATGAATAGAGGTGGTGACACTCTGTATTCTTAATCCGTCAATACACGGACAGCTAATAAGCTTTCCTTTCGTATTTACACAGAAAGCGTAACACAATTACTCAGTTATTTTTATTTTGGCCCGGCATTAAGGTAAAAAAAAAGCCTTCTGTCGTATATACCTTTACTTCATAAAAATTGTGCAGTAGGTATATGCCGTAGGTATAGTGACCGCGGTATAGTGAGGGCATTGGCTAATGGATGCTAAGATAAGCTATCGACTGTCAGTATATCCGTTGTCATTTTATTTGACATGACATAATGCCATTTTTAATCTATGATAATAAATATTAACAAAAAGTAATTGAGAATTAAAATTATCTTTATACATATGGAGGCCTTTGTTCAGCAGTGGACGGCGATAAGCTGATGATGATGGTGATTAATGTAATAATTTTGCATTCTGGACTACAATGTTAAATTTGCAAAATGTATAATCCGCAAAATGTTGAATCTCAAAATGATTTGTAAAAAGTTGAATTTTCTGACCCATAATGTTAGTCGCGGTGGAGATATTTGGGGGAGGCCTATGTCCAGCAGTGGACATCTTTTGGCAAATATTATAATGAGCATACTTCTACCTTACTGGAAAATATCTAGCACTGTGGTGGACCCCACACAGACAGCCTTGTATACAATTAGTATACATACTTTTATTTGCGTACCTAACTAAAAATAATTAAATTAAATTGTAGACTAACAAATAAGGTATCTTATAGGTAAAAAAAATAAGTAGTAGTAATAAAAAAGAAGAAAATATGAACTTTTTTGCCGAAAGTAGCCGATTTGTACTGAAAAATTAAAACTAGTTTTTTTCTAAGATGTAATATATTTATTTAATTAAAATATTTACCCTCATTATATATTAGTATACATTGCTGACATCTAAACGGATGTTCATTTATGCCTTTACGATAGAACTTTGGGGATCTAGATTCGACAAGCTGTGTGAAAGCATTTTGTACTGCCTCCTGGGAAAAAAAATTTTTCACGTAGAAAATGGTCCAAATCACGAAAAAAATGGTAGTCCGTTGGAGCAAGGTCTGGCGAGTAGGGAGGATGACGTATGGTTTCCAACTGCAGCGCCTGTAAAGTTAAAACGGTTTCTCGTGCAGTGTGAGGTCTTACATTATCATGGAGCAATAATGGTGAAGATCGATTCACGAGTCAGGGATGTTTCACTGCCAGTTTCGCCATTATTGTTCGAAGTTCGGCACAGTAAATAGCTGCTGTTATTGTCTGACCAGACCTGAGAAAGCTATAGGGAATAACACCATGGAGATACCACCAAACAGTTACCATTACCTTTTTCTTCGTAAGCTTTGCTTTAGGACACTGTTGCGGCGCTTGAACTGGGGTCAGCCATTGCATTTTTCAGGATTCGAACCCACGACCCCTTGATCGCAAGTCCAATGCCTTAACCACTAGGCTATCGCCGCTTTTGCTTTGATGCAAATGAGTCAATATTGTAGGTAGGGTAACGTTAAACCATACCGCTAAGTCCTGGGTAGTTTGACTCGGATCGGTTTCCACCATCGTTCAATTCAGCGATATTCACCTGTATGGGCGGTCTTCCACGTGGTTCGTTCTTCAAGTCGAAGTTTCCATTACGAAAGCGTTTGAACCAAAAACGCACGGTGTGTTCATTAGCAGTCTCCTCTCCAAACGCAGCGTTGATATTGCGAGCCGTTTCTGCCTCGTTAGTTTCTGGTTGTTAGGTCGCATTCTGGACCCCCTTGCAGATTCATTACAACCTTAAAGTTTTATATATTATTAATAAGTAGGTTTATGTTTATACAATGTAGGTGTATGTATTTGGTACGCATGTATGCATGCATATATGTAAGTATGTTTAGAAAATTATTTAGAAGTTAGACAGAAACAATGGTTTCTGTCTAACTTCTAAATAATTTTCTCTTACTTTACAAATCAATCTCTAGTGCACCTACTCACACATTTCAGCACCACCGTAGTCTGGGAGAAAATGCCTGTGGCACTTGTGCACAAAGTATGAAATAAAAATAAAAAATGAAATAAACTGAACCCAAGCAGGTCAAGTTAAATAAACCCTATTAAAAATAGAACCGATCCACGGAATTTCACTCGCATTATATACTCGTATTTATTTATTCACTAGGCACTTTCGCTGGTGTTATTGTGCTGTGTAATTAAAGTTGCCATAATACAATTTACAAAATGTTATCACTATCTGCTGATGTAAGTGTTTGTTGTCCCAAAGCTCAATAATATGGAAATGGTCGATTATAGATTGACACTGGTGATAGGGTATTATCTGTTTTGGTTATCTATGTTTATGATTTAACACTGAATAACAATTCTTGTGTCGACTGTATGTATCTTTATTTAGAAATTTAATGATATAGGTATATTTTATAAATTAAAGATTTCGACAAGGCTTGAGCATTTTTATCAAATAAAAATACATTGAATTTTCATTTTATCATTATTGTAACCATAATGATGTCGGCTTTGAATATTTCGTAAAGAATTTTGAGTGGTCTTAAAAAAGACTTAAATAACGACGAGCCCAAAGATAAGTTAATCTATCTATACTAATGTTATAAAGCTGAATTTTTTTTTGTTTCTTTGATCAACCAAATCACTCACAGGAATTACCGGTTAGAATTACTGGTAGATGTATCCTTTGGGTTATATAAAAATAATAGTAATTAAACCCTTTATTTATAACTGCCTGATAAATGCAAATGAAAATAAAGTGCATTGTTTTTTTACAAATGTCCCGTAGTGCACTTCACCGTGCCACCTGGGCTTGCCTTTACCAACATTGCCCGGGTTCTGTTTCGCTCTAATATTTTTCCATGATGTCTAGCGGTGTGTCTCCCGTCGTCTTTCTACCTTCTTTGTTGCTTAATCTTTTGTTCAGAAGCAATAAAAAAAGAATCGCACATTAATGCCGTTCATTTACCGTTTTATTTATTTATATAACTTTATTAACTTTTGTCCATCGACGGACTAATGCCCAGGGCATTCTTTTCCAGTTCATCAGTTAGGTAGCGTAGAAATCGAGTAAGGTAGGCGCACAAAGGTTATATAAGTAATCACTTAATTTATATGTTTATTTTTCTTTGGGCATCTGCTACAGCCAAATTGCATGAAATATTACAGTTTACGTAAATATACCTAATATATAAAAAGAAAACATGTCTTCAAACGGTATTTGCTTTCGTAACATTCTTGTAAGCACTCAAGCTTATATTTGTCAAGAGAAATATTGACATTTGATTTTACTAAAGCTTATGTTGCAAATTCAAGGGCATTCACACTGTGGGAGTTATAGCGTTGGCGTAACGTAACGTAAAATAGGGGAATACCTTTTAGATTATTTATTTTACCAGTTAACAGTTTGGAGATGATAGAGGATTGTTGGCATCGAAAACGATCTATTTTAAAAATTATTTCATACACAGAACTATGGGGTAAAGTTATTGTCTAGAGAGATTGGGATAAGGCTATTTATTATCTGCTAAAAGCTACTGTACTGAAGTAGTATTGTTATATGAGCCACGGACTTGTTTTTCACTTCACTTAAAAAGGGATTGAGAGTACAATTTTTTATTTTTATTTTAAGAAATCAGCAAAAGGAACAAAAATTCGACTTACTTACAATTTTAACAAATAAATATGTGTTCTATATTTTTTGGAAACACCATTTGACATACTGATTATTCACTCCTTCTTCTGGTATCTTTTAAAAACATACAATATTATTTAACATAAATAATATACTCAATAAGATTTGCGCAATAAAGACGAATCTTAAATCATATCATTTATCAAAATCTATTTTGCCTTTCACTAATTACGAGGTCTTATAGAAACACTACACCTTTTTAGGCTTCGATCCAGTCCTGTAATTAATACCATAGATCAGTACCCTGTCCGCTTGGTGTTTCATCTCTATTTTTATGCTTTTAGTGTTACATCTAAATACATATATTTTTTATATGCATATAATCACATTCAAAGGTTAGTTCCACCACCGCTTATTATTATTATTGTTGAATCAGGCAGATAGAGATAAGGTACTATTTTCTCATTTTAAAATCGACACTACTTTCCTTAAGCCATCGTTTGAGGAGTTTACCCAAGAGTGCCATGGCTTTCTTCAAAAAGTATAAGTTTTTGAGAAGTTTTTATAGGACAGTCAAAGATTAAAATCATAAACGTCAATAAGCCAGCTGACGACATTTTATCATTCGGGCCGTATGTTAGTTGGTTATAGTATGATTGCTTTTGTTTTTTTTAAAAGACAACTCCCGAACTAGGAATAAATCCTGTGTCGCGGAGGACTTTACAATCATACATGAAACGGACACAAAGTACACCCAGACTCAGAACAACAATTTATGGATCGTGGATCACCCAAAGTGTCGTCCCATGTGGGATTTGAACCCACAACACTCAGCGCAGTAGAAAGCGGCGTGGCGACTGCTTAAACCACTACGCCATTCGTTAAAGCCGTTAAACGAATAGTGCGATAACAATGGTTATAATATGACTGCAGTATACAATGGTGTTAGATTTAAGTGGGGATTTAATTACTTATAAATAATAATTAATTATAAATCATGGTTCGGAAGATAAATCTTGGCGTGATAGCTAGAAGTTAAATGCATTTATTAAGTAAGTAAAGATAATAATACTAAAATATTCCGAAAGTAGGTAATCATATTTATACATAGGTATATTCCAACGTTTAAAATGCAAGCATATTCAACCACATCAGGGTAAATCTTCTTAGAAGAAAAATTTCAAATAACTTTGATTTAAACTAAATAATTGTCTATACATATAGCCTGATTGCGGCTATCGTACGGAGCGAGAGTGCGTGGAACCGTGGTTTCCTTCTGCGCGCAAGTTATGCTCGCGAAGGAGACGGCGGAGCGGGACCGGGAGAGGTTTAGAACTCTCCCGGCCCGCCAGGCCCGGGAACGGGCCAGGTACCGCAGGCCCTGCATCATGTCATCTGTCACCCTGTCCAGGTAGCAGAGGGAATATAGGGTTCCCACACGGGGGGGTCATCTACTCGTCTGTAGATTGCCCGAGGTATGTCGGGGCACCAGGGACTTCCTTTCTAGGGTATACCTGGTTCCCCGGCTATTAGTACCCGAGACGGCGTGCGGTTTTAGTCGGTTCGATATAGGCCTCTCTTTATATAGGACGGTTAGCACTGAGGCTTTGCCGGTGTTGGCAGGTGTCCTTCCGGTCGATCTCGAGGTGCAGAGACGTGCAGCCATGTACTATTCAAGACAAAACATGGAATGCGATTTCTTGGGCGCGCGGGATCGCGGTAAAATTACAAGATTGCTTCAACAGCAGTCCGATGTCTATAATGACCTCATAGACGAATGGCAGCAACGCTGGGACGAATCATCCAAGGGGCGCCATCTTTACCAATTTTTTCCATCTGTTCGCGAACGGTTGTCGAGGACATGGCTTGAGGTGGATCACTGTGTCGCTCAATTTCTTACGGGTCATGGTAACTTTAAGAGCAAGTTGTATTCATTTAAATTACTCGAGTCACCATTGTGTCAATGCTCAACACCTAACTCTCATTATGAACAATCTGCTCATCATATCCTCTGGGAATGTAGTCTTTGGTATAATGAACGTAATATAATGCTGAATAGCTTGCAGGTGACATCTGGGGCGGTATACTATGGGGATCTTGTGTCAACTAGGGTGAATTTCCGTGCGTTTAGGCGATTCTGCCATACATATTATAGAAATCAAATATAGCTCATGTAGGACCCGTAATATTTTGTGGCCGTGGTGCTTCCCTGTTTAAAAGGGTGTATGCCTATTTTACTTCATTTTGTCTCCCGCTTTGCTAAGGAGGGAAGTGGATTTACTGTATTTCCAACTCCTTCTCCTCCTCCAATTTTCTTCTGATTAATTTCGTTGCGGGTTCCAAGACAGTTTAATTTCTTCCTGGGACTTCCCGAGTGTCATAACTCGGTGTGTTCGTGGGTCACTGCTGTGGATCCTGGTGTACAGGAGTTACAGTGGTGGGCGTGTGGGTGGGATTAGTCCCACAAAAAAAAAAAAGAAAAAAAAAAGGCCTCTCTTTATAAAGGAGGTTTTGGAGCACTATACCACGCTGGCCAGACGGGTTGGTATAGGGTTTGTGTCAAGTTTTCCTTCTCTTTGCAGTGTTGTTGTCCTGCAGAGTTTGCTCCCTTAGTCGGCTCTTACGACACCCACGGTATAAATAGGGGTGGTGACACTCCGTATTCTTAATCCGTCACAACACGGACATCCTTCACCACACGGACAGTATATTCAAATTTGCGTTCAAAACGAATAAAGTTTCTGCTTTATAATATTAGCAAAGATATTTCTCTAAAAGTGATGAATGTCTCTTCTGTAAGTACTTTTACCTGTTGGTTAGGTACCTTACCTTTCAGTTATTTTCAAAAAATTTTCATCAGTTTATTTCGTGGTTGGTGTTGGCAAACAGCGGGCTTTCAGTTTTAATTAACATCGCCACAGTGAAGGTATCACGGAACCCCTATTACACTAAATATTGTATGTTGCGAAAGGGTCTCGACTGACAGTCCGAGCCTTCCTTCGAAGGCTAATGCGGGATTTGTGTGTACATCTCACACAATGTAATAAATACTCAATTATTTCTCGTATAAAGTTCAATATTGTATTAACAAATATTTCAATTTTCGGTTACCATATGTTCAAACTCACAGATTCTATATCGACGGAACGTGAATAGTAATTTTGCAATACAAATTTCAATTCTCACCCACCACGCAGCGACTCTCCGGCCTTTTCTAGACCGGACTTTTAATCTAAACGAAAATAAGTCTTAAATCTAAGTTTACAATTCTTTTCATTACAGGAATATTTGGAAATTATATTAGTTGTATTGGGAGATACCTATGTCCAGCAGTGGACTGCGAAAGGCTGATAACGATGATGATATTACGAGTGACTTATCTAAACGATTTGAGTGTCTTTTTGGTATAAAAGTCGGTGTTCCGTTCACTTGATGCAAATAATTACAAATCATTACACGGATATATTACGTCCTATGTCCAGCAGTGGACGGTGATAGGCTGAAGGTGATGATGATGCCTCGGATATATTATATCGTTAACCGATAAATGAAAATCGACATAAGTTTTAATTTTGGGTGCCGATTTGTAAGATAATTGTATACACACGAACAATTGTTATTCGATTACCAAGAAAGGCTAATGTTGTATCTTGTATGTACGAATGTCACATTCTATTTGAACGCGCATCATCTAAACGACTGGATGAATTGTGGTAATTAAGGTGTCATTCGATTCAACCGATTAATGTAAATGATCTAAAAACGTTTAGCTAAAAGAAGTGGTGAATTATATAAAATAAATAAGTAATAATAAAGCCCTTGTTGGAATATTATGTAATAAATTTCGCGTTTTTAAATAGAATCTGAAAATGAACTTTAGATCTGTCAATTAGTATTATTTAAATAGTCGAGTTTTTACCGATTAAGAAAGGAATATTTCGATGTAACAGGTGACCTCCCTACCTACCAAGACCATTAGTTTTCTAAGCTTATTAAGCGCTAAAATATATGTAACTATAAACATTAAAACAGTTTTCTAGACAACACTTGTACGTATTCATTAATAATTCATTTCACTTGTTAATATTTTCCTTTACTTTGCTCGTGAAACATTTATAATTCAACATGCACTTAAGTGGGACCCGTTTTCTAAATTATGATAAAGGCTTTGCACATTAACTACGGTACTTGTTTTTAAAGGTGAACCTTTGTAATAATAGAAAAACATTAAAACTACGCTTTAATCTTTTCACAGGGTTAACTTAAGTTATATTTTGAGGGTAACGAGTGAGTGACAACCTTGGCTCTTCACGATTAGACTGGCTTTAAAATTATTGCCTTTAGTAGTCTAAATTTGATATCATACTTGTGATGTGAGACGAGACGGCATAGTTCTCAAAATTGGCTAACATTTGAATCAGCTGGAAGGGTTCTCAATGTTAAGAATTTCGTCGCTTCTGTACGTTCACTAAAATGGAGAGGAGGAGGAGGATGTACAAGACGTCAGTGTCGTCAATATTATACTCAATAGATGAGACTCAGGACTGATTTTGTAGTTACTCATGCATTAAGCAATGTGAAAAACGTAGATCATTGCAAAACAAAAATGTGTGGTGTGCGAGTGGGTTCTCTGGACCCTTTTTTTTTTCCTGTGCGGAAATCCCCTCGGATACCACCCACCTGTCGGACTCGAACCGACCAAAAACCGCACACCGAGCGAGAGAACTCAAACCCCGATGGCCGCCACGAGGCAACGCCTCTGCTCCACCCACGCCGGGCATTCTGCCAGCGTATGGAGCGCTGTGTCCACGGTTCGGCCATCGCAGTGGTGGCAATCAGGCGTTGGCTCCTTGCGGATCAGACACAGGTGATCCCCGAAGCATCCTTTCCCGGTTATCATAACATTGTTAAGAGAAGAAGAGGAAGACGAACTTCTGATGTTATCAAAGAAAAGAAAAAAACTAATTCAATATTCATAAAATCACCGACCTACATAAATAGTTGTTTGATGCATCGAACAAGATAGTATTATACCGTATAAAAATAAGTAGAGAGCCTAAGAACCTAGCGCTAAGCATTTCCGTAATAGCATTCGTACGCCGCCGGCGACGGACAGGCGTCGGTCGTCGGTGCGACCGACGTTCTGAGAACCCCGGGCCTTAGAGATATATTTTATAGTCGTAGGGGAGGGGCAGATGGTAAAGTCTGAAAAAAGTTTGCTTAGGTTGGTATTATAGATGCCCAGTTTGGTTATAATTAATTAAAGTACAATTACCATATTCTAATCCTATAACGAGTAAATCCCCCAAGTTAGAAACTTTGTAACTTTTTGTTTTATTTATTAAACGCGACCTGAGTCAAATCACTTGTTCCGTTCTTTTATCCTATTATATCCCAGGTAAATTGAGTCAAAAAAATTATACAAAATGTTGATGAACGTCGGAAAAATGCCGATTCATTATTCACTCAATTTAAGCGTTCATCCCCTTGTTTGGATTTCGTTATTTCTCAAGGAAATATATGCAAAGTGATTTGTTTATTCTACAAAATGATCCAAACATAGGGGCGGAATTATTTAAGGAGATTTCTCAAGTGTGATGCCCCTGTATCACAACAGATAATTGATATTAGAAGCTACATATATTTATTAAGAATTCTTATTGCGCGATTTAGTCAACAGTTCGAATAGTTTTGGTGCCAACACGTAATTGTCATTTTTTTTCTCCGTATACTAATCATGAAAAGTGTTCCAGTGTCAGTATTAAGTAATTTGAGTGAGTTGAATCTCAACGTTGCTAGTTTCAGTTCCAATTCAAATTTGATCAGAGTGTTGTGAAATCGCTATTTAGTTGGGATATAATACTGTTTTACTACTTTCCGATGATGAAAAAAAGAATGAAAACGACGGAGTAAAAACTTTTATGAGTGATTTTTTTGTTTAATCACTTACGCGGAGCTCACTTGTTAATAAAAATATTGTGCTAAAGGATTAGTACCTACACATGTAACGAAAACTTGTGCCACATCAGCATTGAAACACAGCGATAGCTCTTCCTGATTATCGTACTTTATGTAAACTCGACTTAAAACTTTGAAAAGCCCTTCTTGTACGGACCACAAGATAATAAATATTTTACAGAAATTCTTGAGAGGTACAATATTCCCAGAAGGAAAACCTTAAGCGCTCCCTCAAACATAATTAAAAGATGTCCTAATAAAACCGACTGGTATATTCAGGAGCCAGCTGCTGAAGTCAGGGGTCGTGAATTCGATCCTTAACTAGGACGAATAATTGAGTGATAAGGACGATTTTTTTGCACGGTGTCTAGGTTTAATTAAAAATATAAGTATGTTTATCAGCAGTCTGGTTAGAACAGTACCAGCTCGGCCTAATTTAGGATCAGAAGGCCGTGTATGAGATGTTTATAAAAAACACTATTGTAATTTACACAAGTGTAGTTCGTCAATTGGATAAATGATCGTTTATTATTTGATTGTGATCCGGAACTCTGTAAACGTACGCCAAAGGACCCACATATACACATTCTAATCCATATCTATACTAATACATATTTTAAATGCAAAAGTGTTACCTTTTCACGCTTAAACTGCTGAACCGATTTAAATGAAATATGGTAAAAAGATAGTTCGATTGGAAAGGACATAGGATAGTTTTTATCCCAGAAATCATCATTTAAGGGGGTGAAAAGTTGGGTGAAAGTTTGTATGGGAAATCAATTACTGCTTAACCGATTCAGGTGAAATTGGGTATGGAGATAGTTTGATTATGGAGAAAGGACATAGGCTACTTTTCCCGCGATAACTGACATAGATGTGGGTGGTGCTGTGAGCAAAAGTTAGTATTTATATATGTTAAATGCCCTCTGGAATCGTAGGAAGTTATTAACTTTGACGTACCAGCTAATAGTGGGAGAAGCAGTACACCTTTTCAGGTGCAGCCAGAAAGATCTAGTGGACCTTTTCCGTGTCCTACTATAGGCAAGGACTTGCGCAATACAAAAACTGTACACAAGCCTTGTGCGGCAAAACATCGTTAAAATTAAAATTTAAGGAATTATTATTTTTATAAACTTATATGAAAATTATTTACGAGATATTAGATTTTTGTACTGATAACAATGATCCGAAAATAAAAAGTACTCCTCAACCACTGTATTTACAAGATTGGATATTTAAAAACCAATAATAAAAACAAGCGAGTCTTAAAATATTCGCATATGACATGTGACATGTAAGAGCCAACTCTAGCACCGCGTGCGCTCATTGGTGAAATCAAGTAGCGCGTCGACCAATTTGCCGATTTCCTGTAACACACCTCCGTCTCTTCTCACAAAATCACTCTATTAGATTACTGCAAAGTGAGATAGATGTTGCATCTTTCATCTTCAAAAACATGTACTTTTTATCCGTTATGTTAAATACGTGTGGCAAAGTTCGTGTTAGTAGCAGTTCTGCTTAGAATCACTCACGATCAGTAAATTAACATAATTAGTTATTTTAATTACAAACAGAGAAGATTAATTTTATACCGTTGCGTATAACATGATGTTGAAAGACGAAACGAAGGTAAATATTTTCAAGATTGGTAACGAGTTTTAGAAGTGCAATAAGTTATGATGGTATTGATTACTAAAAGATTGTTATTTTGAGGGCGTATGGCATGGTGGTTTGTGTAACGGACTTCTACGCTATATCTCGCTGCTTCGATTCCCGCTCATGTTAAACATTTAATGTTTGATTTGGTTCAGGTGTTTATATGTTAAATATACATGTATTTATAAAAAATATAAATAAATTTATATCAGTTTTCCTATAGTAGCTCTGCGTAGTTTAGGACTAGATTGCGTTGTGTTGTAGAATTTAATTATTATTATTTTTAAAAACAATCTTTTAGATATCAATAATATTTCTATTTTGCATCTAATTCTTAAGACATTAAGTTAGAATTTTAAATACATCACCTTCAATAAGAGATTCTGTACATACGGTAATACTATTTTTTTGTTGGTTAATATCTATACAACATTAGTTTGTTGTAAGCCTCAAAGATGTTTCTGAAATCAAAGTTGAATACAACTAAAACAATGGTAAATTTGTCTGCCTGCGGATCAATCTCCAAATTAAATAGGTTCTAAATATTTATTTTATTAAAGACTACATCGAAATAAAATAAAACAATGTGACAGTTGTTGTTGAAATTGTCGTTTTAAATTCGTTCTTGAAATCTCTTCTCTTTTTAAAATATGAACGTGGGAACTCCAACAGCTGAAACACTTTTTTCTCTTTCATTGTTACATCCTTCTATCGAAACTGTTAAGTCTGTTTGCTACAATATCGATATCCTTATAAGCACTAGGTTATTTTTGTTTTAACCCGAAGGAAGCAAAATAATATTTAATCAATAAATTATATTTTAAAGGCTAGTTTATAACAAAAAGTTTCATCATCTCATCATCATCATGTTCTTGCCGGTTTTCCACAATTTATTTAGGATCGGTACAATGAGTTTTATTTTTCCATTTTCCTCCATCACGCGTCCGTTAATTACTTACTCCCCTTCTAGCGATATCCTCTTTTACACAGTCCATCTGTTTTTTTTTTGGACGTCCTTTACTCATTTATTTATTAATTTCCGTTCACAAAACTTTATTCATAAAGTCCCTTCTGTTTATCTCTGTGATCATAGAATAGCATTTCAGTACAATTTGTCGAAGGATAAACAAATTTCTTAATAAGTCATTGGCTTTATCGGATTCCATAATACTATTCACCTCAGAATGTGGGGGGGTGTGGCGTGGGTTAGCCTAAGAACCTTGATACCGATAATTTTGCTCAGTTATCTTAACAGAAAGTTTGTTGATTCTCTAATATACTCAGGCAGGACCAACTAAAAACCCTATCCCCTATTCGGTCTAAGTAGTAAAGCTAACTATGAACAACTTAGACACGTTTGACAATTTAAATGCGCGTTTGACTTTATCAAGTAGGCTGAATGGAGAATGTCGTGGTATCGATCGGTTGAAGAAAATACAATAACACTTTTCATTATACACTTGTTAGCTTTTGCTCGCGGCTAGGCCCGCGTGTATGTCGGTTATCACGGTAAAAAGTAGCCTATGTTACTCGCTGAAAGAATTTTTAAAATCGGTTTAATGGTTATGGGCGTGAAAGCGTAACAAACAAACAGACTCACTTTTACATTTACAATATAGGTATGGACATAAGTGAAAAAATATTTTTTGTTATTCTTTAAGTCATGCCATAACTAACCAATTTGGTTAGTTATTGTACTTAGACATTCCGTTCGGCACGCGGCTGCGGCACGCACGGGCTGATTCGACCGGAGTGATGCCACGGCCTCACAGAAAACAGGTGTTCTTTTTTGCTTTTCTTCGAGTGAGTGAGGCTAAAAGACCTCCACATACTTGATAAAAGGGGGGGTTGATGTCTGAGTGAAAGAGTGTCAACGCACTTATAATTCTTGATTTGCGGGTGACCATGGGCTTGGCTATCAGGTCTGTTACCTCTTCACGTTTATACAGCTGAACTGATTTAGAAGAAATTTGGTATGAAGATAGTTTTTTTTTAAAGACCACGCCCGCATTAGGCATATACATATTCCTGTGTCGCGGGGGACTTTACAAACATACATGAAACGGACACAAAGAACACCCAGACTCAGATGGATCACACAAAGTGTCGTCCCATGTGGGGTTTGTACCCACAACACTCGGCGTAGTAGGAAGCGGCGTGGCGACCACTTTACCACTACGCCATCCGTGCAGTCTATATAAGTTTCTATATAAGTCCGTGCAGTTTCTATATAAGTTTGTTTTTCTAGACTTTTTACAAATTAAACAAGATATGTCTATATGTAATATTTAAAATTAAAACAGTTTGTTTATATATTCTTATTGTGTTTGTAAATATTTAAACATAATTACTATATTGTTAAAAAGTTATCAAAAGCGCTCTTTAAATATTGTTTCAGCTATTGTATCAAAATGTTCGTTGCGAGTCTAAATAATAAAATTGAAATAAAAGGCAAACAACAGTCAATATTAGCATCAATTTGGAGGGAAGCTTTTGTTTTAATTGTTCTGTTTTACAAAAACATAAAAGTTAATTCTTAACATCAAGAAATGACTTCTTTTGAAGAGTTTTTAAAATTTTAATTTATACTCGTAACAGCCAGGTTTCGGTTTGACATCCCTATTGAAACTCGTGATATTTAAGTCTTAGTAAAAATAAGAGTTTCTTCCTCTTGAACGGTTTTCAGTTTGCCCGGCATTATAAACATTATTTAGTGACAGAGGGCTTAATCCTATTTTAGCCAAAAACAGTCAAGATTTATTAGAAGTTTGGGTCATTTAAATAAAAAAGGTACTAATAATTCACAATATATTGGAAATATTGAACACTACCACGCTCGTTTTCGCTTGATAAGTTCACATCACATCACATCATCAGCCTATCGCAGTCCACTGCTGGACATAGGCCTCTCCCATTGCACGCCACTTAGATCGATTTTGGGCTTCTCGCATCCAGCTCCTGCCAGCCATCTTACGCAAATCGTCACTCCACCTGGCCTGTGGGCGTCCTACACTACGTTTGCCGAGACGCGGTCTCCACTCAAGAACTCGTTTTCCCCAACGGTTATCGGTTCTGCGGCTAATATGGCCAGCCCACTGCCACTTCAGCTTGCTGATCCGGTACGCTATGTCGGTGACCTTAGTTCTCTGCCGGATCACCTCATTTCTGATGCGATCCCTTAGAGAAACGCCGAGCATAGCCCTTTCCATAGCACGTTGAGCGACTTTGAACTTGTGGACCAGCCGTACCGTAAGTGTCCATGTTTCAGCTCCGTATGTCATGACGGGTAGGACGCACTCATTAAAGACTTTCGTCTTAAGGCACTGTGGGATCGACGATGAGAAGACTCGACGTAGCTTCCCAAACGCTGCCCAACCCAACCGAATTCTTCTGTTCACCTCGTCCTCGAAGTTGTTTCTACCTAACTGCAATGTCTGCCCGAGGTACACATAATTTTGAACAACTTCGAGAACAGCACCGTGTACCGCAATCGGTTCCGGTAGTACATGTTCGTTGAACATGACCTTGGTTTTATCCAAGTTCATCCGTAGGCCGATGCGTACAGAAGTGTCAGCTAAGTCATTCAGCATTTGCTGTAGGTCCTGCAACGTCTCTGCCATGATGACGATGTCATCTGCAAATCGCAAGTGAGAGATGTATTCGCCATTGATATTGATGCCACGCCCTTTCCAGTGCAGCGTCTTGAACATGTCCTCCATTGCATTTGTGAACAATTTCGGGGAAATAACGTCCCCTTGTCTCACTCCTCGATGCAATGGTACGGGCCTTGTTTGCTGATTCTGTACTTGGACGGACATGGTGGCGGCTTCGTAGAGACATCTCATCACTTGGATGTATCGCCAATCTACTTGGCAACGCTGCAGGGACTCCAGAACAGACCAGATCTCGATCGAGTCAAAGGCTTTCTCATAGTCCACGAATGCTAGACACAGGGGCTGATTATATTCTTCGGTCTTCTGTATAATCTGCCGCACTGTGTGGATGTGGTCTATGGTGCCATATCCGCTCCGAAACCCAGCTTGCTCCGGTGGTTGGAATTCGTCGAGTCTTTGCGCAAGACGGTTCGTGATGACTCTCGAAAACAGCTTGTAGACGTGGCTTAGAAGGGATATGGGTCGATAGTTCTTCAACCTGGTCTTGTCACCCTTTTTGAAGAACAAGACGACCACACTCCTACTCCACGCTTCTGGAGTTCTCCCTTCAAACAGGACAGCGTTGAAGAGCTTTTGGAGCTCCCTTAGTACGGGTTTACCCCCGGCCTTCAGCAGCTCTGTTGTAACGCCATCCTCTCCAGGGGCTTTTCCATTTTTCAGCTGTCCAAGAGCCATCTCGATTTCGTCAATGCTAACTTCTGGCAGGTCTTCGGTGTAGTGACGTGTTAATGTGGCTCTAGAGTCCTCATTTTCGGGATCAGGTCGAGATGCATGCGAAGCGTATAACCGGCCATAGAAGCTTTCCACTTCCAAAAGGACTGCCGGCTTCGAAGCAACGACTTCTCCACTTTCTGTAGTCAACTTTGTCAGGTGGCTTCTTCCAAGAGATTGTACGAACACTTTTGACCCCCGATTTTGCTCGATCGCTCTTTCAATTGAAAGAGTATTGGAGCACCGGAGGTCGTGTCGTACGAGTTTACTGATCTCTCGGTTTAGAGTCCGTTTTGCCGACAAAGTGACAGGTGGGTTTTCACGTCGTTTCTTCATCAGCCCTAGGGTCCTTTCTGAAAGCTTCGACTTCCTGCCCTTACGCTGAATTTCACAAAATCTCATACCTTCTTCCCTGAGGATCTGAACCACATTTTTGAGGTTCTGGTTTACGTTGATTGTGGTTTCCACGGCAGCAAATCGGTTTGCCAGTTTTGACTGGAACGTTTCAGATCCTGTCATGGCTTGGAGCCGAGTTGGTCGGAGCCTGGATTTCATCAAACAGACACGTTCCGCCTTAAAGTTGATATTCAGAGAGCCCCGGACAAGTCGGTGATCACTACCGGTATTAAACCTATTGATCACTGAGACGTCTCTGAATATGTGCTTTCTATCCGTCATGATGAAATCGATCTCATTTCTAGTCATAGCGTCGGGGCTTTGCCACGTCCACTTCCTTTGGGGCTGTTTCTTGAAGAAAGAATTCATCAAAAACAGCCCCTCCCGTTCGAGGAAGTTGACCAGCATTTGCCCCCTATGATTCCTGCTTCCAAATCCATGGGATCCTACTACCGATTCGCCGCAATTCTGTACTCCCACTTTAGCGTTGAAGTCACCCATAACAACGTTGTAGTGGGTCTTAGTTGTGAAGTGGAGGGCCCTCGATATGTCATCGTACATATCCTCCACCTCGTCGTCCGAGTGTGCCGAGGTCGGTGCGTACACTTGCACAACCTTGAGGCTATACCTCTCGGTGAGCTTGATAATGAGGTACGCTACCCTGTTCGACACACTGGAAATTTCCACAACGTTGTCAGATAGGGACTTATTTACCAGAAACCCAACCCCACCTTGGGATTGTTGGTCTCCCTCGCGGAAGTACATTAGGTGGCCTGACTCGAGGGTTATGGTGTCCTCCCCCTCTCTTCGGACTTCACATAGCCCTAGGATATGCCACCTAATCTTCCCAAGTTCCACCTCAAGTTGCGCCAGATGCGAGTCTAGCCGTAGCGTGCGTCCGTTGTACGTAGCCAGGGTCAGTCGGTTGTGGTGGCCTCCCGTAGCCCGGAGATTCTTCGCACCCCCTGCCCCGCCTTTACCGTGGTCGCCACCATGACCAGGAATAGCGGGGCCGCCGGGAACTGGGGGCCGTGGCCTTTGTTGCGTCTGCATGGGAGGGGTTTGCCCATAATCGCCACGCTGGGCAGGCGGGTTGGCGATCGCAGGGCGTAGCTTGTCGCACCGGTAACGCTGCTGCCCGTCACCGGCCTGTTGTATTTAGCAACGCCTATTGGGATGGATATACCGCCATCGGTCGGTCGCCAGAGCCTCGTTCGTCGTTCAGCAGGATGCACCGCGGGCAGGTGAGGTTGGCTTGGGGCGAAAGATGGTGGTTCGCCCCTCACACCCCTCACACCCCTAACTTGATAAGTTATTAGAAACGAACATTTACATTTAGTTTAAGATATTCCGGTACTGTTACAAGAGCCATGATCACGGATCCTGACACTATGTCAAGCGCTTGATTAAGGTAATAAAAATAATAAAAATATTATTGCGGTATTTGCAGTAGACCTTTAAACTTTCAGGTGTTAATGGGCGACGGTAATCCCTTATGTTGTATGCCATAGACAAATAAATTTAATATAAACAATAAATAATTACGTAGGAGAGCCAAGCTTCAGCACAAATAGGCCGGCTCAACCTGGGCCTCAATTATGCTATTTTATGTCAACGTATGCATAAGCCACTGTCATTCCATTGACATGCTATTTTGACATACTAACATAAATTTACAGTGTCATTAGACTGTGGATATAGTGACAATAGCTCATCGATAGTGATATCAACAACATTGCTATATCTGGATAATTGAATATATCATGCGATTACAAATTTAAAAAAGGGGACCGTTGGTCTCAAAGTTAGTAGAATACGAAAAGTGCAAAACTATTCCGACGACAGACCATCAGTCTATTGATACAATATTAAAATAGCAGAATTGAGGCCCAGATGGATAACACGTTCTCACAGAAAACAGGTGTTAAGCAGTTTTGTCGTTGCTTTTACAAACCTCCTCTTCGCCTGATTCTGGGGGGACTCTAACTCAGTTCTCTCTAACTCATTGGTTTAACTCAGGTGGCAACGCACTTGTGACTCTTGAGTTGCTGGTGTCCATTGGCAGCCGTAGTCACTTACCATCAGCAGTGCTATTCTCTAAGGAAACAGCCTTGCGTAGAGCGCTATCACAGCGGCAAACTTCAAATTAACATTGGACCGACTAAAACCACACGGTGTGAGGACCTGCTCCTGTAATAGGAGGGTTCCGGGAACCGCTGTTATTAGGACATCCGGAGCCCTCCTAGCGTCTGGCCACCATGGCGCTGGCAACACCTTCGGTACATTCAGCAGCTCGACAATGACACTAAAAAATCAAGGACACAAAAGAACGAATATTAATTCTACTCTGTACTGTACTAGTTTTGTGTTGTATTTTGTTGGAATGTATGCGATTTTAGTCTGATCTAAAATTACGCTTATTGTGTTCTGGGAAGGTAGTAAAAGTTGTTTATGTGGCTATTTGAAGTAGACAGACGTTTCTTTGTATACAAACATTGTATGGGTATTGACGGTACACGACAATTTATGGGACAGTTTTATAAATCAGCGGTTTTACGACCCACCTGTGACATTGATAATATATGAATAAAGTCTTTTTACTGTTTTTGTAAGGGCATCCATACTTCCATACTTATATTATAAATGTGAAAGTGAGTTTGTTGTTTTGTTTGTTTGTTTGATTATTACGCTTTCCAAATTCTCCCAAATTCTTTCAAAACCTAGACCAAATTAAAAAAATATTTTACCAGTAGAAAGCTAAATATCATACTTTTTACTGTGATTGTCGGTTATGTCGGTTACATACACGGGGTTAGAGCCTTCACCAGGGACTTCCTTTCTAGGGCATACCTGGTTCCCCGGCTATTAGTACCAGAGACGGCGTGCGGTTATAGTCGGTTGGAGTCCGACATGCCACCGGTAGGTGGTATCTGAGAGGATTTCCGCACGAAAAAAAAGGGGTTAGAGCCACGGGCAAAAGCTTGTTGGTTATAAAGTGAAACAATTATTATAAGATAAACTATGAGATATGTAAAATGATTTTTTATAATAACGACTCTTTGTCGCGGTGGCACAGGGTAGAGCTTTCTACTGCTCCAGGTACTGCAAGTTTCTGATTTGAAATGTGAATATCCGACAAGCCCTGTAAGAGAGGGACAACTGTCAATGCTCTGGTAACTCTTGAATAAAATGAAAATTCACAAAATTTTGTAACTAAAAAGTTCTCTTATTTGCGTAGGTATGTGTAGGGTGGTGTCCTGCCTACCACCTTAAAAGTAGCTGTTAAGACTCCATCTATAAATTAAATTCTAAAGTTTTATTTCATTTCAAATTTATAAGAAAGATGTTGTTGTGCATTACTTTAGAAAACCTGGTGGGTTACTTTTGTCAAAATAACAAACAACAAAAGACAGATTAAACGTTATATTTTTGTAAATTCTAAGCACCTTATATAACTTCACCATGTTTTGTAGGATCACTAGAATATTCTCTTATTCTGCCAAAACTTTCTACAATAGAGCTCAAACATTAGATTTTCTCTTTGTAGTGTTGGTTTAATATTTAATAGGCTCAATAAGTGGGAGTGAGTTTTATAATAAGAGTATACTTAGAGCATTTGGCGCCAAAGTGGTGCAGACGTTTTGACACTTTTGAAAGTAAATTAACTCTTGACTAGTGATGTGACACACAATTTGTTTATAGTTTGATAACTATCGATGTTTTAATATTTTAAATACTGTTATATGTCTTAGTTCTTGCGTTTTCAATGACTATAGGAACTCTGCTAGATAAGGTAGGAAATCGTGATCGCGTGACCACGCTACACATAAATTTTATATTGAATCTCGCTTCGTATTCAATAAGAGGCTTTAAAGTTGTATCCATTCTTTATTCGGTGTAACTACGCATTACACTTTTACCGACAAATATTGAAATAAAAATATCTCTGTAGGTATACTCGTAAAATATCGATACTTGTCACATCCTTAATTTTAATAAATGTCTAAGATCGTCTGTTTACAGAGATCGTCGTCAGAGTGTAAAATCTGATTTAAAGTTAACCATTGAGATCTTCTGATCTTGTATATTCAAACCGGCATAATTTATATAATAAGTTTTATGATTAGTACCTATTTATAATTATAAGGTTATAGAGGGTATAGACTTTTTATAGTATGATCCCATTTTGTCAAAAATATATTTCGCATATTCCTATAAACGTTTCCTTAAACGAATTTATCAATAGGGCTTTGCTAGGTGAATGTATCTTTTGATTTATGTCCTCGATTAATGAAGTAGGCTATTGAACATAAAGTATTTTACTTTGTAATATTTCGTATAGTAGTTTTGTAAATAACACCGGTTATAAAATAAAAATAGAATAGCACTTGTTATCGTTAGGAAAATTTCAACGTAACTAATTATGTTTTAGATATAAAGATGATAAAAACTGCGCATCTTTACAAGCGCCTCTACAGCTTCAGAATTTTACCTACCTAGTATACGAGTAATTATGTTTACGGGAATTAACCCACTCACGATGGCTATTAAGTACTTACCTTTGAAATGCCAAAACCTCCTTTCTAAGGAGTACCCTATATCCAGCAGTGGACTATTGAAGTCTCATAATGTAAAAGAAATTAGACGTGATTTTCGATCGATCTTCTGCATGAAAGTAACCATTTTTCATATCTATCATTAGACAACGGAATTTAAGGCCCGTATTTTGAAAGGAGTCTCAGTCGTGAATCTCGCATGAAAACTGATTTGAAGTAGAGATTTTATTATGGAACTTCACTTAAAACAGGATTCACCGATTCATACTTAAGTGAGTGAGTGATAGCTTATTTTAGAACGTTATTTATGTAGAAATCTTTACTCAAGTATAGATTTTGACAGATCTGAGCAGCGTAATATGGATTAATAATGTGGATCATGCGTTCAAATCAGTGCTTGAGATTAGATTCAACTGAGTAAAATTTAAAGCGTTCTATAAAAAGATCGACTCTTAAGTTTTGATCTGAACTTAAACCTAATTTCAGATACTATAGAGTTCTACTTTTTTTGTTAATAGATAACTCCTGCTTTAGAAATATATCCTGTGTCGCGGGGGATTTTATAAACATATATTTAAAGGACACAAATAATACAAAGACTCAGACCAACAATGTGTTTATCACACAAAATGGCGTTCCATGTGGGGATCGAACCCACAACACTCAGCGTAGTAGCAAGCGGCGTGGCGGCCGCCAATACAGTGGTATTGGCGCCATCCGAGCAGTCAATAAAAATAGGCTCAAGCTATATATATACTTGAGATGTCCTATAAAATACGGACCTAAATGTATTTGGGTACTCACCGCAAAATCAGTTTCTTGTATGAACTTAATTATGGCATCGTAAACGAACTGTAATAGGAATAGAAATTCTAAATATAATCGTTTTATTGGATTTGACGCATTCGCTATATTGTTGCTTGAACAATAGTCATCATATATTTGAAGCTGGCTTGGGTAATTACGTAAATTTAGATTGAGGGATGTATGTGAACTGTACTGACTTGATTCTGTAGTATGGCTAAATATGTATTTGGTTTTTTCTTGACTGTTGTAGGCAACAACTATGTGAAAGGTATTGTACTCATTTCATATAGTTGTTGTCAGGGTATTCTAGTTTGGGCTCTTGTCTCCTACATACCATACTCATACATTAAACACTTTTATGTTTTTATTTTTTAATATTTTTGAAATTTATTTGTGGAATTGAAATAAACATTATTATTATTTGATTGCCGATTGCCATAGTGAAACAACTACTACCTACATCTAGCATTTTTTGTTTTTTGACAGACAGGTGAAGACACCACCGTAACCTAGAGCATTAAATCGTGTGTCATATAGCTGCTATATTTCAAAATGTCAAGCTCACTTAGAACTCATAAAATATTCTGTGTCCATGGTGCTTTCCTGTTTAAAAAGATTTATGCTTATTTCCCTTCATTTTGGTCTCCCATTTTGCGAAGGAGGGAAGTGGATTTATTATATTTCAAACTTACAATTTTCTTCTGTTTAATTTCTAACACAGTTAAAAAAAAATGGGACTTTCCGAGTGTTATAATTCGGTGTGGTCATTGGTCACTGCTGCACAGGAGTTGTAACCCCTGTACACCAGCACAATAGGACACTATAATAGGACTAATCCCTACTAATAACTAAGCACTACAGTGCGTGTGAAAAGAATTAGTCCTATACAACAAAAAATGTCATTATAAAAAAAAACACGCGTCGGCATTCACGGTGCTTGTCGCTCTTGTCGCTGCAATACCCGTCCTTAAACGTCTACACCACGTTCATGTTCCGTTTTGTTTTTTCAATATTTATACTTTTTTGGTTGTTCCTAAGTCGCATGCAGCTTATTGTCTAGAATTATGCGCATCGATTGGGCTTCAATCTAGACACGTATTAACTTGTGCGAAAGAACAATGGCGGGTCTCCATACATAAAAATGATTGGCATCAAAGTGCACCGTCTAGTAATTTTATTTTTTTAGAATCTATGTGTAAAACAAATTTTGTTTGGAAAAGGGTAGGAAAAAAGATATTAGTATTTGATTTTTTCATCATTCATCATCATTTTGTTTTTTTTTAAAGAGTCCAGAGATAAAAGTCTTTTATAACATAGCTGCATAATGTTTCCTTTATTTTTTCAAATTTGTCTATGGTTATCGACTTTACATAACTATTTGATAATTGTAAATGTATGTGTGCCGTTTAAATAAAATAAGAAAAATAAATTATTATAGTCCTTCTGCTGTAGAACTTTCGATGGGTACCTATATTTTTATGTCACTTTTAAAGTGCAAATAATTATGCATATACTTATGCATAAAAAAATCATCTTATAGTTATGTACATCTGCATATATAATTTCCAACAAGTATATTCCTTTTCCTTAATTTATTACCTATTTCAACGTGTAATGAATTGTAAATTCTAAACCTAAACTAATATAATCGGCCATTCGCCGCCTGTCGCTCAGACGTTTAGTCTTTATATTTAAACACACATATTTGAAACACAAAGAGCGCAAACATTTGTCAAGAGTTGTCAAAAAACTTTTTGCTTTTTCAGCTTGCAGTAGCCACTTTTTTTTACTTCCTTATATTCCACTACAGGAACAAAGTCGTAAATAATGCGTTTAATAATGATCACCATATTACGATACTTTATTGTACAGTATTTCCACTACTTGAAAAACAGGGCTGTAAAATGGTAACACAAAACTGATAAAGGAAATTAAAACAATCAAATAAGCTTTTAATATTTTTCTTTTCTTTCCTGGAGTTTTACTGACTTAGATGATAGTTTCAAAAAATGTAGATATTTACTAGAATTAGTTTCCTATGAATGACATTTTAAGACGCTCAAATTATAAATTATATATATAAATCAAAATTATACTCAACTACGAATTCGCCATTGTTCTTTGTGCGGCATATTTAGTATTCAGAGAATCTACATAATCTTCTAATAATGCCAACGTTCTAACTCTATATGTTTCCATTTCATCTAGTAAATGTTTTGGTAATGGATTAACGTGCGCCAATGGCATGCGCCGTTGCCGGCTTAGGTAAAGCACTTGCTCTATTATTGCGCTATGATTGCTCAGGGATGCGTCAGAGGAAAACATAAGATGAACACTAAAATGCAATAGTTTAGTCAGCATACGAACTGTGAACTGACAGCAATATGACACTGTGTATTTTTTATAAAACTTATGCACCTAATATATTTTTTAGAAAGAGAGCTGAGGTAGATTGGATGCAAAAATCGACGAACCGACCGGCTGTGGATTGCAATAGATTGATTGTTTTTTTTTCTTGAGAGTAGTTACGATGATTGTTAATTCGTGTAATAAAAATTGAAATATGTCAAAAACGCGCTAGTCCTAGATGTGTTCAACCACAAAAGCGATACTGCTAGCTTGTAACAGGTGCCTTTTCGGCGTCGCTTGTTTAACGGAATCGCGGCCAGCTTTAGTCTCAATTAGAGGCGTCATTATGTGGCAGCTGTGCCATTAAGGCACGGTTGTAATGTGTCATATTTTTAAGGTATATCGTTTTTTTCTCAGATATTATATTTTTAAGTATATTGAGCAGAAAATCAAGAATGGCCTAACAATCACCTTAAGGAGTTTGAGGACTTTTATGGACAGCAAGCATCACAGGTCAGCAACTTTCTTAAAGAACTATGGAGCTATCTCACTCGTAAGACATACCTATCGTTGTTTTGGAGTCGTCACAAATCGTATCATGAGAAAAGTCGACGAATTCCAGCCACCATAACAAACCGGATTTCGAAAAATGCTGCAGAACGTAGACCACTTTCATGCTGTTTGGTAGATTGTACAATGGCAATCTTTGATAATAAGGTGAAACCGGTCAGGTCAAGTTAAATTAAACAGTGGAATATAAGTACAAGTTTCATAATGTATTGCAAACTGTTATATCAACTTTTAAATATCAATAAACAAAACATAAAATGCGAATACTGCTATACCGATAATGAATCTTCTTCAATGCAATACGAATATCTAAACATCATCCTCCATCTATTCGCAGAAAAATCATTAAATGAGTCTGAATCCAGGAGACTGTCATTTGGGGATTGTTTATACCTATACAATACTTGTTTATCTACGAATTTATAGATACAATTAAATGGACGCAATTTTTTAATAAATTGGTTTAGCTTTAGCCTTGTTATTTTTACTGTTTTTTCACATTGAATGCTTGCCATGCCCTCCATAGTTTTATGTTACATATATATTTTATGTGAAGACCGCCTAGCTTTTTTTAAATTTTGGAAAAAAACTAAAAAAGCTGCTGCTGTTGGTCTAAAAACTCACTTTATTCGCTTTGGAGGTGGCAATTTAAGCGCTCAAACAGTAAGAAGACGTCTTGCTGAAGCTAATTTGAAACCATTGAGGCCCGCAAATGACCCCAAACTGGAACGGGGACATCGAATTGCAAGACAGAGATACGTGCGCGAACACCTAAACTGGACACTAGACGATTGGTCTAGGGTAATGTTCACGGACGAGTCTAAATTCATGCTTTATAAGCATGATGGTAGGCAGTTGGTGTACAGAAGACCAGGGGAGCGCTTCCATCAAGCGTGTGTGGAGGAAAAAGTGGCGTAAGTGAAGAAAGTGATGAAAAACAGCAAAAAAACAATCATAAAAAAATGTAATCTTAAGAAAAATATGACTACTTTAGTTTTTTTTTTTAATTTAGAGATAGTTAAGAGTTAGAGAGTTTAGATTTAAGTTTTATTTAATTTTTTTTCTGTATAATTAAATTCTCAATTGAACAGTCTTCGTTTCATTAGGATGGCATACGTAGTTCGGGAGATATTCGGGTTTGTGTGACTGACCCGTCATTTTTGGAACCGAGTTTATATCTATATTATGAACATCAATTGTAAATATTAAATTAGGTTTTTTTTAAATAACGAATATTTCTATGCTCTCTAATGTAAAGGTTTCGCACCCTATTATTTATCTTATTATAGTCGTTATTCTGTACCGAGTTAATATAAAAGAAAATGGGTATTTTATTACAAAATCTTTTTGACAGCGTTATTCTATAACAAAGAACGACGAAAAACGACGCCTGTAGGGATAATAAAATGTCACTGTTGAATGATTGTGTCTCATGTTCCAATTGTATGGACAGAATATTTAGGTATTTCTATATTCTTTTACTTGCGAGGGTAGTCGACGATTTTGTTTGCTTGTCATTCACTTTACGCTCTAATGGATACGAGTAATGGAAAATGTTTTCCGAAAATTGATGCACCTTTTTCTGACCACTGTTCTATTTAATTACTTAAAATAACATGTTTTCTATGTTTGCCTGTAGTTTAGGTAGGTAACATGCTAAAAGTAATATTGCACTTAAGGATGGGTTTTTAGTATCGTACTACTTTTACAACTATAACATTGCTATTCCAGTCTCTCCCTTGGAGACAGACACACACATACAAAAGTACACACACATCCAGACACTCCGGCAAGAAGTATACATTTGTACAATATTATTTTTACACAAATTAAAATTGTTTCCATAGTAAGGTGGTGGAGGTGGAGTCTCTCTGAACTAAAATACAAAACTGTAGCCCAGTTCATCAACAGATGCTAATACCAAACACAAATTGTCTACGAATACCTTTAACAACCTCAAACTATGTGTGTAATGTCAATGTTGTATGTTTGAATGTGTAATAAATATCATTCGTTCTCGTAAAAGGAGTTTAATAAACAAAATAGTTTCTGCCACGTGTTAAGATTCCCCTAACCAATAAGTCCTTTACTCATCACTAGATATCCGATGTGAGTATATGATTCACGGTGGTAATGTCAATGTTTTACGACAGCGTCATAAACTTAGAACTCGTCGTAAAACGATGTTAACTATATAAGCAGTTAGTTAATGGTTTTGTCAAGAAAACAGACGTTCCATAGTATTTAAAGTTTGAATTATCCCATTTTTATTTGGTTTTTTCTTAGGATTCCGTACGTCTGATTAAGTATACCTTAGTAAGTAATAGCAACCTTGAGGAAGCCTATGTACAGCAGAAGATAATTTTCGGCTGAGATGATGATGATTATTACTGACTACGGACTTGACATGATCAGAGGTGTCCAATTCAGCCTATGATTTTTTTGTGTGTTACCTCATATCTTCGCCAATTGTGAACTGATTTCATGAATTGTTCTTTGATGAAATTAAATATAAGCAAGCAACATAGAGCTCATAACTTTTACCAGTACGAGCCATTATGGTCTCGTCTTGGCAACATTTCACATGAAAATATTTACAATATTATATAATAATAATATATTATATAATATTATTATTATTATTTATTATATAATATTTATCACTTACATGTTTTCTAAGATACTATGCAGTTTTTTTCTGTTCTAGGGGTTTTTAAATGTGATTCTTTGGCTTGAATGTCGGCTTTAACCACAAATTGTACGAAGTTCTCTCTTGTGGACTTCTCTCTCTCTATATAGGGCATTTAATTATATATCTGCGTAGACACCACGGCTGAGTGGCCTTTTAAAAATCTAAAAGTCACTTTAATAATATAAATAAAATCGTTTTAGTGTACTAAAATAAGGTTAAATTCAAGTTCAAATAAACAGAACAAATCTTATTCTAGGAATAAGTAAGTTTGTTGTACACGTATAAAGGCACAATGATAGATTCGCAGATTTCCTTTACTTGAGAAGTACCAAATACCACCAATACCAAATAATTCTAGGAGGTTGATATCATTATTATTTTTTATCTAATCTAATTATCTCATATCACACAGGTCCATAACAAAATATGTTTTTTTTTATGGAAGACGGGGCAAATGAGCAGACGGGCCACCCAAGGGAAAGCGACTACAGCCGCAAAAGAACGTCTGCAGCTCAGGAGTCACAAGCGCGTTTACGACACAATCAGTGTATAAGCTTATAGTTCATTCAAGCGTTCCTAAATGTTCATTCGTTGGTCACTAATGGAGTATAATTACCAGATGTCTAACTTCACTCACTCACTCAGTAAAATGCAACAAAAGAATTGCGTATGGCTATCTATCTCTCAGTAAAAAGCATGAGTTAAGATTATCACAAATGCATGTAAGCGTAAGCGAAGCTGTAATCAAATTCATATTAGAGAGGCCATTATTTGACAACAAAGTAAAAAAAAATCAGTAAAAAGAATGTCAAAATATTTTTAAAATTAGAAATCTAGGCGTGGCTTCCTCTTGATCACATTACAACATACATTAAAGGAAAGAGTACAAAATAATATTATAATATTAACGAAGTTACTTAGCTAAGACTTTCTTCACTTTATAAATAAAATGCTAGCAACATAATCCTTTTTCCCGTTCAGCTTCTATAACGAGGTGCCAGGAGATAAAGAGTTGTTAGAGTGAAAATAAGTTCCTGGCCTTTGCAGTATGCAGATAGTAATATTGAGCTCCTACAGATTTAATAAACTATAATCAGTTTGTTTCAATAACATTTTTATTTTTAAAGAAAATTTTACTTACATGTTGATCTAACTACTTTCGGCAACGACTTTAACGCTCGTTTTCTGAGAAGCCGTAGAATCACTCCGGTCGAGATCGGCTTTATGTACCGAAGTATGACTCTCCTACGCTTCGATCGTCATGTTTTTATTTAAATGACCACAGTTTTCTGTTGATTTACATCTGTATAGAAAGCAGCTTTAAATCGGCAATAATATCCTCTACAAATTAATACAGCATCTCATAACCAGTGAAGTTTTACGAGAAAATAATTCAAAATATATTGTACGAGTATGTCTCTCAACCGCATACGACATATTGCAAGGCACTCTCTAAACTTTATGCCTTCTGATAAAACTGCACCTAATACATTTATAGTGACGGCAGGAACCCGATGCATGTACAATCATACTCGTATTAGGTTGCCTCGTCTCGCATTATTGGAATAAATTTTGCAGGGAGGATACATGTCTGAAGTACATCGTTTGTGATTTATGAACTTCAAGGAATATAGGTACCTTTTTTTATTTCAAAATGTTCAAGAGCAGAATTCGAGTGAAGGATTTGATGTAGGCTTATTGAAGTGGCTGATATTTTTTTAAAAAGAGAATTATAATTAAAATAAAAGACTTTTGTAAGAGATAATAAAAAAACTTTTACACTTTGAAACACAAGTATTTACAATAAAAAGAAGCGTTTTTAACTTTTAATAGTATCAAAAAGAAATATTGCCTGTGCATTTTTTTTTAAGCATAAATCTTTATTTAGTATCTCCATTTTAAAGGAAAAAGAAAGTAAATTAGCAAAACGTTTCGTTGGGTGTGTTAATCGGGAATTAATCGCAAATAAAATAAAAAAGGTACCTACGATACTTTTTAGGTTTTCCTTCGGTGTTGAAAAAATGGAGCAGATTACGATAGGATTCGAAAAGGGACCGTATGTGATCTGTTATCCCGACTAAATTCATATTTACACAATTATTATTTATATTATGTTTTAACACCATAATTAAGGTAATACCAATTTTTCTGCACTCTAAATTTTTTGAGAAAAATAGACTGAAAACCATAATTTTGCCAGAGTTTGTGCTGCCTATGATAATTTACCAGGCAAACCCTGAAATCAGCGAGACTACCAAAAAATCACACTTTCAACATGTAGAAATATGAACCATCCTTTGAAGAAAAAAGAACACGGTCTTCTTTATTTCATTTCCAACTATGTTACTATTCTTTTTCAACTTAAAAATGTATATATAATAAAAGTAGATAAAGTATTACATGAAATATTTTTAATCAGAAAATTGCTAAACAAATTCAGTTATTAAGTCCATAGTAAATGGGAATACGTAACTCCTTAATCTTCCACTTACTTACAGTAAGTAATTTTTGTAAATGTGGTTTAATAAAATACTGTACTGTAACTGTTCCTCATCAGACGTATTTTGTTGTTGCTCCTCAAAGTTTGCTGACGTACCCTTGTTAAACTTTTTCTCCTTGACCATTTAAGAAACTGGATCATAACAACCTTGTCATATTCCACTCCTGTCTACATCAACTGCTATATCGAAATTGGAACTTAAAGGGTCTAATAGCGTATGTAATTGCTCCACAGTGTTTTTGAGAACCGAAGTGTTAATTAATTCGAAACAAACAAATATATGACGACAGATTGAACATTGGCTCTTTGTTAATTCAGAGCTCCAAACATGCGACTTCGAAAAAAGGAAGAGGGCGTATTAAACTTCACACATCAGATACAAATAAAACAAAATATGTGAACACCAGTCACAAAGGAAATTACTTTCGTGGAATCACGTTCTCATGCACAGCCAGTGTAATGAAAAGTGGTTGTCAATGGAGCAGTATCGGTATTAACTGTTTTAACTATTGAGTAGGGCCAGCAAAGTGCCACCCCACTAGGGAAACAGCAACATACTTATTCTTATTCTTCGCAGTCTTCTTGAGGGTTTTGAATACATAATTCAAGTGACAATTTTTTTTTACAAATGACGTATAATATATCAGAGCATAGCATAATTCCTAACTTCTTTTTTAAATATCGTTTTCTGTTTAACAAAACTTCGTCGTAGTATAAAAACAAAGCGACGTAAAAACAAAGGTACTATTACACAGAGCGAAATGTTTAAACGCAGAGCAGGGAATTCAACAGGTAATTATTCAAGCTACACTTTGTGAAGAAGCCATAATTGGCGCGATATGCGCGGAGTAGTTGGTATTTATACGCGTGGGGAACGAAACGTGTAATAGGTATATGGGTATACATCATGTTGTATGATGTTGTTACGTAATTAAATAACTCGAGATGAGTAATAAGGCGGCTTGTCGCTGAATGCCTAAGTGAGGTTCGTATTGCGCTTGTTAGTTGATGTAACATCTAAGATTTTGGCAATTTAACATGCATAACATTTTACTCAGTACTATTTTAGAAATATTGCAAGGAGAAAGATGATAGAGCAATGACAGGGTTCTAAGTGTCGTCGAATTGTGGAAAAGGGAAGTTAATACCTTCAAATATGCTGGCTTAGCCGCTAAAGATGATTTTACTTCCTTCCATCTTGTTACTTAGTAGATATTTTTAACGGGCCTGTTCTATAATATATAATATCTATAATATATAATAATATGTTTTTCATTGTACTGTACAGGCTCAGCCTGGTTTGGGATATTCGGCCGTGTGTGAGATGAATCAAATTATTATATTTAAAGTAAAATTGCAATAAAATATTGGTAATGCAATGCAATAAGCATTTCCGTACTATAACTACGGAAATCCTTATTGCATTACGTGAATTATATCATTTGCCCTTACATAACTTTCGTACAAGAAAAAAAAATAGCATTAAATCTGTAGGAATAGACACTAATCTGATATATATTTTTAGTTTTTCGTTTCACTAAAGTTTATTATAACAGCATTGCAAAGAGAAGGGAAACTTGACAAAAACCCTATACCAGCCCAGTCTGGCCTTCTGGCCAGGGTGAAATAGTAGGCCAAAATCTCCTTTCTAAGGAGAGGTTTTTATCCAGCAATGGACTAATAATGGCTGTTGATGAAAGTTTATTTCCCATTTCAATACAATTAATCTTTTATCCTAATAAATGGATGTAGAGTGTCCACATTAGTAGTGTACTGATAGGGATTCGAATCGTCAACTTTTTATTAGATGGAAAATTCTTACTTGTACAAAATAGGAAGTCTACCCTATACCTTCTGTTTTGTCCTATACAAATGAAAACAAAATACTGCCCCTAAGGATGAGATATTAGGGAATGAAGTATACAGTTATTACGATTTAACATGATATAGACATATAATTATCGGTGATACGAGTACTTTGTTAAAAGTTATTTATTACCTCAAAGTTATCGGCCTTTCCTCGCGCTTTCTAAATATATATTTTCAAATGAATTCTAGAAAGAAGTATTGATTTTCACGCAATTATTTTTCAGTACTGCACGAGGATATCCCAGAGCAAGACACCGATATATCTGTAGCATGAATAAAAGCGATACAATTTCAGGGACAATAAAAGCTTTAGATAAAACTATATCGAATTGTAGATATTGCAAACGCTTTACAAATAGAGCAGTTATCTTTATATACTGCTGTCACGCTGATGGTGAAATCTTGTGTAATGCATTACGATAGACAATAGAACAGAGGATACGATATATACAATTTTCACTTTTTCACTCTTATTATTTTGTATTATTCTTTTTTCTTGTTTCAAACTGTTCTTTTAAAGAATGCTTTCCCTCACGATAGTAATCCTTGTTCCTGTGGAACATTGTGTTTATGTAATATTTAAAATAAAAACGTTTTAAAATGATAAGTAATTGTTACATTTTTTTTGGTTAACTTGGTGGAAGACCCTCATGGATGTACTACATTGTATTGTTGTTCATCTGCTTGCCGATGGCCAGGAGAGCGAGAATCAATCACAAGGGTTCAATTGTTTTCTTTGAAAGACATTTGGTATGTTTAGTCGTAGGCTCAGCTTAGCTTCTCTCTTAAACGCAGGGTTTTAGTTTTTGCAAACTAAAACCCCGCGTCAATTAAAACCAGAGATGTAGATCTCCGGTTCTTACGTGCACTGTTGGTTTTGACCTCTCTATAATAAAGCTACGACGATATATGAAGTGTAGAGGAGGTAATTTCGTTTGAGTTTGTGTTTAGAATAGTGGGAAGGGTGAAACGTAGTCGAAGGCCAGTGCTTTCTAGATGGCATTAATACCTTGCATTAAAAAAAAAGTGTATGTGTGCAATTCCCACACGGCATAAGTGAAACTTGAGAAAAATATATTTTATTATATAAAAATATTCACACTGTCAAAATATTGTATAAATTTAACATTTAAAAAAATTACACTTTATACACACAAATATTATTGTGTGTAAAATCAATTTAAATACGAGTAATTTACTAATGTTAAAATTTTTATTTTAGATAATTTATATGAATAAAAATTACTGGTCAAATTAACATAGATGTGTTAAATAATTAACATAAATTAGTTAACCAACGAATTTTAATACGCAAATGCAAAAAAAATAAAACACGTGAATGGATACACCACGTTGTTCAAGACATTATTTTCTGAAAGTTTCGTTATACGCAGGCGCAAAGACACGTGATAGCATAAAGAAGATGAAGATTACAGAACACCATACAGAAAACACTGTATACTTGTAATCTATCTTATTCTTCGCAGGCTTAATTCTATTTATGAATATGTTTGTCTCGTTTTACTGTAGCTTTTTCGTTTCATCGAATTTTGCACTTCAAAAATAAGCAAATTGGTTTGACAGGATCGCTAGAAGGACTTGTAACAGATTTTGTTTTTGTTAGTATAGCTAAATTCCTACTTACATGTTCCAAATTGCAGAAAAAATTGTTAGGAAATGTAACTACTGAACACAATCAGACTGCACGGATGGCTTAGTGGTCTAAGTGGTCACATCGCTGCTTCCTACTGCGCTGAGTGTTGGGTTCGATCCCTACATGGGACAACACTTTATGTGATCCACAAATTGTTGTTCTGAGTCTGGTTGTTTTTTGTGTCCGTTTCATGTATGTTTGTAACATCCCCCGCGACACAGGATATATTCCTAGTGCGGGAGTTGTCTTTGCTTGGTTTTTGTTGATTTTTTATTTAAAAAAAACTTCCAAGTCCGATATTGATAATCTAATCGTGTTTTTTATTGATATTGAAATTATTAGCATACAATTTGGTAACTTTATTGTAATGCAATAAATATTTTTAACACTTTCTTACGCTTTGATCCGTCGTAAACGATACGTGCATAAACATTTTATAATATTACACACCTGGTAGTCTAAATTCAACCGTGATTCATATATTTTTTACCTATTAATTTCCATTAGTAATAGAACTGTTATTGTTAGATTTTCCTAACCATGACAGGTCAACGTATACTTTACACATGTTTCTTTTTTATGGAAGACTGGGCAAACGAGCAGACGGGTCATCTGACGGAAAGTGACTCCCGCCGCCCATGAACGTTTGCAACTCAGGTGTCACAATCGCGTTGCCGGCCTTTTAGGAAGGAGTATTTATTTATTTATTTTATACTTTATGCACAAATGTGACACAGGCGGACTTAATGCCGTAGGCATTTTCTACCAGTCGACCTTAGGGCGATGCAGAGTTAAAAAAATGGTAGATGCACAGAAATTAGAAATGTGATTTAAAAGAAAAAAAAAATAGTATAAATAGAATATCATATGCACAGGGTACTTAAATAAATTGCATTAGAATATATTTTAATAAAAGAGATACATACATATATAACAGGTAATATCACAGGTAAATAATACATAAGTATTTATGTTTACATAATAATATTATTTATGTTTACATTTATACATACATATAATTATACATATTATATATATATATACATATACATACATACACACAATAAATTCTAGAAGAGGGAGGTATCAAGGTGGATCTGATAAGGAGTTTAAGAGATGTTTCCGCAACAGATATTTAAAAGTTTGCCGAGTTTTTGCCATCCTGATCTCGCGAGGCAGCGCGTTCCATATCAGGACGGATTGTACCAGAAAGGTAGAATGTACGAAGTCAGAGCGGTGAGTTGGACAGTGAAGAAGGAGGTTGCTTGAAGATTTAAGGTTTTTATCATGGTTTGCCCCTAAATATTGTAGTTGAGTAGTTAAGTAGGAAGGAGAACTAGAAGAAAAAAGTAAAGAATATAGGGTAGTTAATGATCGTGTCTCTCTGCGTTGGCGAATTGGAAGCCACCCCAAATGGGAGGGATTGAAAACGAATCGAATGCAATTGTTGAGAAGACGGTCAAGCTTATTGATCTGCATTCAGGTCAAAGTAGCACACATCACCATAGTCGATTATAGGGATTATAAGGGTCTGGGCAAGCATTACTTTAGTTTTTATTGGCAGAAAGTTCTTAAGCCTATAGAGGGCCCGCAACGAGCCTGTGACTTTCTGGCACACAGATGCAACTTGTTTTCGCCAGCTAAGAGTCATGTCAATATACAATCCGAGGTCCTTCACACTTTCACAGAATGGAATAACCATGCCATCGTAGATAAGTGGCGGTAGTGAAGCAAGGTCGAGCTGACTCATACGACGGTTACTTCCGATGATAATACCTTGGCATTTATTCGGGTTCACCGATACGCCAAACATATCTGACCAGTGTTTAATGGCCGCCAGGTCACTATTTAGGATCGAGACCGCGGACGATACATCGCACAACTCAGTTTGATAGTATAACTGCAAGTCATCAGCATAGAGATGATAGGAACACTGAAGTCTTGGGGCGATGAGGTTAATGAAGATAGAAAATAGAAGAGGTGAAAGAATACAGCCTTGTGGGACGCCAGCAGAAAGACCGCGCCAGCCAGAGGAAGAATCTTCCGTCCTGACTGACTGCTGATGATCCTGAAGGTAAGAGGAGAACCAGTCCAGTGCTTCTTGAGAGACCGAGAAATGGGATAGGACAGCAAGGAGGAGTTCATGACTGACGGTATTGAAGGCATTGGAAAAATCAACCAGTACCAAGGTAGTAACCTTAGCATTCTCCATCGCCACCTTAATGTCACCAGTCACTTTAAGAAAAACAGTAACCGCTATGGCCCGGTCGAAACCCCGACTGAAGAGGACTCAATAAATTGTTACCATAAATAAAGTGGGTGAACTGTTTGTGGACACAGGCTTCAAACACTTTGGAGAGGAAAGGCAGAATAGAAATGGGACGAAAGTGAGTGGGAAGAGACGGATTGGAAGTTTTAGGTAATGGGCGTACATACGCTTTCCGCCACAAAGATGGAAATGTGCCAGACATGAGGGAGAAGTTAACGATATGGGAGGTAGCGGGGAGGAGGTGGACTAGCAATGTGGTGATCATTCTCCGACTAATGCCATCACAACCAACCGCTTGGGATTTGATAGATAGGACAATTTTCTTAATCTCTCCCTCTGCGACCGGACCAAAGAAAAAAGGACTTAAGTTAGAACGCGGTAGACCATTGATGTAAATAAGGGTATCATGTTCAGATTAACTGTCCAACGTGAATGAGGTAGTGAAATGTTGGTTCATGGAATCGAGACTTATGGATTGAGGAAGGTCTACATGTCGCGACTTAGAGATAGATACCAGATATCGGCAGGGGAGGAAGAGGAAATATTTTCAAGAACAGTAAGAAGAGTACGCTCTTTTCTTGAAGATTTGAAGAATGTATCAGTCTGGAAACACCGCAGATGATAACTTTTTCCACAGATTGGTTGTGCGAGGCAAAAAGAGTTTTGAAAAGCGCACAGTGGTGGAGTGCCAATTATCCAAGTGATGGGGTTGAAAATTTTGCAGTGTAGAACGATGGCGGAAAGTTGCTAGATTTTTTATTTACGAGTATAATATCTATTGTTTAAGTATTTTCTGCATATGCTCTTTATATAAGTTTAGTTAAGTATTAAATTTTTTATAGTCCTCCATCCACGAATTTATCTTCGTAATGAGCACAATAAAATTCTTCACATTAACACATAGACACTAACTACGCCTCGTAATTGTATCTATGTACGTTTCTGTTCCGTTGTTTAGGAATATTTGATTGAGAATTATTATTCTCTTGATATTATCATTTGTTCAGACGACAAACTTCTGTATAACAGCAGAATGTATAGCCGTTGCCATAACAGATTTTAGTCGGCACAAAATACTCTCTGAGAACTTATAAGTAACAAGATTGATTTAGTTTAACAATTTAAAAATAAATCATACTACTCAATTTTAATGTTGTACTTTGTTGAACGTATGTCTGGTCGGTCAACTTCATTTTGTTATTAATCGACCAGGTTACGCAACAAATAGGCAAATAGAAGAAAAAAAACAAAAGAACTTTACTTAAGACTTTTTGGTAGTTTGTTTACTTTTATGCTATGTTTTTATGACATAAGGTCAAACAAGCAGACGGGTCACCTGATGGTAAGTGGCTACCGACACCCATAGACAACTCAAGAGTTACAAGTACAATCAGGGTAAGGGTCTTTTTTATACTAGACTAAGAGTATGTAAATAATCAAAATTTTACGATCGAATGAATTAAAATCTCGATTTAGAGACTATGTCTTTACTTCTGAGACCTTTTTGTACGTGTGATTACAGAAAGGGTCTGTGAAGATTTCTTCACAACCTAAGGTTGACTGGAAGAGAATGCCCTGGTTATTAAGTCCCTCGATGTTCAAAAGTGCATAAAGTTAATTAAATTAAATTAATGGATTTGTAAGTACTTATACCTATTTGTATTGAAATGTAATTACAACTAAGATTACATTTTAACGGGTTTGACACGTTGCATATAATGTCAATACTATTTTTTAAAATAACAAAGGCTTAAAATAAAGTAGGCCTTCTTTGAAATATCTTCTTATGTTTTCGATCAGGTGTAGATAACGGTGGAAATCTTCTTGTGCAAGGTTCTGCAGAAACGATGTGATGTAAATACCGTGACTCTATTCATAATTGATAAAATAAGAAATTATAAGCAACATTGCACAGTTAAGCAATCGTAGCTAGGTCACGTTAAACCAGGGGAGCACGTTAAACGGTCTCGGTTGCCATACGAACATTCGCAACAAAAGAATTAGATAACACCGCTTTTCTAGGACGCTATTGTACCTATACAATCGAGCCAGTCCATTTATGCTGAAGCTTGCCTCTTTTACGGTTAAGAAAATCATATAATATACAGAGTTTGCAGGAATACAACTCAAAACTCATCACGTTAAACTTAATATTCAGAATAAAGCTGCTAAGTTAATTTAGTTAGAAATAAAAGAACGCCGAGTCAAACACTGACAATAGTATAATAAAAAATAAACCCGCACACCACAGGCCGAGGGAGTTAAGCATCACTTCAAAGTCTGCTTGAGACCACTACAGGTACCATCTTGTTGCTCACAAGTGCACCTGAGGGGTCTAAAGTGCCCTCTATAACCCCAAATGCTCATTAATAACCACTTGAAGGTTGAAGGGCCGATCTCGCTATAGTTGCCGACTTGCGATATTTGAGACCTTGAGTTGACGTGTCAGGACCTCGGGCTGATTAAGAGGGATGCTGGCCTTTTTCCTTTGATGTGCAGATAAAATAAAAGCGATGGGTGTTTGTGAGCTTTTTCAATAAGTTCAACTTGATAAAGTGTTTGGTAATAATAGAAGAGTGTGTATCATCATCATCATCAGCCTATCGCAGTCCACTGCTGGACATAGGCCTCTCCCATTGCATTCCATTGAAGAGTGTGTATGATTACAATGAAGTATTTCGAGAGTGGTCTTTGTTTTTATCAATGGTATAAACAGTTTTACTTACTTGTGTATTTTAGATGTCCGACTTGTTTTGGACCTAACTGGGATCAGTTATCAAAGGAGTGAACAGTAACAGTGATTATTTAACAGAAATAATTTATGTCATACAATCCAATTCTGCAAAGTGCTTGTATAAAGAATTAGGACTTAGATTCGTCACTTTTTTAAGTTTGGTATCTGTTTTGATTGTTGCAAACATTAATATTGAATATTTGACATTACCAATGTGACGTCACATGTCGTTATTTCTACCGAATCTACATTTATGATTTCTTATATCGAGAAAATAATATGTCTCGATTCTTTTGACAGTCAACTACCGTTTTCTTGAGTTAGTGGAGTTTATTGCGGAAATTCAATTTAGGGGTTTTATTGGGTCATAAAAACACTCAAGAAAGGTGATTAAGTGTTATTATTTAGACAGTATACCTTCTAATGAGTAACATTGGAAAGATAAACATCTCGGCCCATAAGTGTCCCCGTGAAAGAGATATTTTGCACACTTAGAGAATTTCTTATTTCATACGAAGCTTTTGATTAAATAGGATTCTTTAGGTTAGCACTAAAGCAAAAAACATATAATTCACAATTACTGAAGAGATAATTTAAATGTTTGATGTTTGCATATACAATACTAGCTGCGCTCCGCGGTGTTATCCGCGGTTGTTATTGTAGTTTGCTCATCCCAAGAGTAAGACTATAAGTAACAGATTTATATTATAGTCTACAATCCTAAATCTGTGCTCAAATTTATCCAGATCCGTTGAGCCGTTTTTACGTGAACTAGTAACAAAGATCCATACATCTATACAAACTTTATAATATTAGTAAGATTGCGGGAAATTTGTTAATTTAAGATTTAGTATTCTCTCTATCTAGATTCAGCCCGGAAATAATACAGCATCATCTTAATCTTTGTGAGATACAATATTTGCCTAAATATTAGCTCAGGACTGTCTAAGATTATCATGAACGTATTCGATAGTTCAATTTACTATCGATAATTACTTCAAGATACTATTAATTACAAACAAGTTTGATAGAAGCGTCATGTCAATGTACCTGACTTTGGCGTGTCGGTGGCAGATGTAATTAGCTCTGACCATACGCAATAACATTGTTATTTGAAGATTTGATACGTAATAGTTGTGTATTGTCTGCATTTAATACTATCTTCGTTTATGAATATAAATATATAATATAGAATATGGGTATGAAGTCGGATTGGATGCATTCCTCAGACTTTATAGTTCTTTGTCAGCAGCTGAATTGTCTAAACATGTGTCATTTAGCCAACTGATAAAATATGCAATACTTGAAAATATTACCCATATCAGTGGCTTATGAAAATATATACTTGTGCTGTTTTCTCAATGTAGCTTGGCTTAGTAATCACTGTTCAATCATTTTTTCTAAAGTGAATTCATGGGTCATTCACCCAAACGACAGTCCACGTTCACGAATGGCTCTTACTTATGGTTTCTGGTGGTCTCTCTCTGCAGTGCTGGTTGACGACCGAGTGGCGTAGTGGTTTGTGTAACTGACTGCTATTTCAAAGGTTGCGGGTTCGATTCCCGCTCAAGTCAAACATTTGTGTGCATGAACAATTTAGTGTTTGGTTTTGGTCTATGTATTTCTATGTATAATAAGTATGTATTTACTAAAAAAAAAGTATATATGTATTTATATCAGTTGTCTAGTACCCATAGTACAAGCTCTGCTTAGTTTGTGACTTTGTGTGAATGTGGTAGAATATTATTATTATTATTAGTAGTATAATAAAACAAGAAATAAAAAGTTATAGGTACGTACGATAAGAATAAATGTGCAAGTACAACGGGTTTTGATAACCAAATAGAACGGTACTGAGTAGTAGCGATCAAGATTTACTACACACATATCAACATATTTTCTTATTCTTAAGTAATAAGAATATTTAAATGTAACTTATACAATTGGTATTATCAACATGGATGATATGGATTTAGATTTCAAAACATGGTTTGAGTTTGAAAAACCCTCTAAGCAGTAGGCATAACAATGGCATCTATGTAAATATACATAGTGTAACATACAATCATGCTAGCGTTATTACTTGAAGGGGAAAGGTTTTCGTTTATATGTTAGGGCTGTCAGATCCAATGTAGTAAAATACTTGTATATTTTATTGCTGAATATTTTTAATGAAAACGAAAGGTTCAAAACACCTTTAAGTGTTAGTGCATTCAACAAGTTTTTCGCTCAATCGTTTACTGTTAAATTTATAAATATTAAACAAGCAAGGTTAATCCATATATTTATGGAAGTAGTTAAATTTTATTAATAATTTCCAATGTATTTATCATCATTTCATTACACTGTATTCATAACTTATATGAATATAATAAACTGTTTATAATCTAAATGATTCTGTATATTATTATTTAAGTCAATAATGTAATTATTTATGCCATAGTCAAATAAATAATAAAAAATTAATAAATAAATAATAAAAGAATAAAGATTATATGTATATATATATATGACATGAAATATATCACTTTACATACTCTCTAATATTTATTTATTTACTAGTTTAGTGACTGCTCATTCCTGAACGTTATAAGTCTAAGTAAAGGAGACCGCTCTTGGTAAAAGGATGAACAGCACTTAAACAAAGTAAATGCATGTTCCTATTTTTATTATTTAATTATATTGTTAAAATTATTATTTTTTTGGCTTCTGATAGTCAATAACAGTCTATGAACCAAATGTCGGTCATGTGACAACCCTATTAAAGCCTTATTGCATAGGAGAGATGACGTTAAACTGGCGAGTGTTGGAGTGGTTTTTTCCGCTCTGTACAAGTCCAATGCCTAAATGGTAAGCCAATAGCACTGGACAGAGATGAATGGTAATTGATATACTGACAACACAGTAGTTAAATGATGGATGGAACCCGTCTTGTTTCAATACTTTGCGAGTGTTTAAATAGTATAGATGTGTAGATATATAGGTACTCTTTAGAGGGGCTCGTGGCTAAGTGGTAACCGAGTAGATTAACACATTGCAAAGTTAAGCAACCCTAGCCAGGTCAGTCTATAGATGGGTGACCATTCTTAATACATTGAGACCGGTCCGGGTGCCATATGAACATCTGTGGCAATCGTTGCAACCTGGTTTGGGAAAAACGCTCGGGAAAAGAAGATTAAGACTCTGTACATCTACGGATGGCGTAGTGGTTTAAGCGGTCGCCACGCCGCGTACTACTACGCTGAGTGTTGTGGGTCCGATGCCCAGATGGGACAACACTGTGTGATCCACAAATTATTGTTCTGAGTCCGAGTGTTCTTTGTGTCCGTTTTATGTATGTTTGAAAAGTCTCGCGAGTCGCAGGATATATTCCTAATGCGGGAGTTGTCTTCTTAAAATGAAACTAAAAAAAAAATAGTTAAGAGGGCTCGGTTTTTCCTGTAATAGTTAATTTGAGGTTCAGGTATGCGACTGTTATTTATTCGTGTTGTTGCTTACATTCCTCAATCCATCAGATGTATATATTACATAAGCAGGTATAATAATATTAATAATTTTACATCTCACACAAGGCAGTCTAATTCCAAACTAGGCAGAGCCTGAGCACCACAGTAACCAGACTGCTCATAAACATTCATATCTATTCCCAAATATATTATAATAATCCATACTTATATTATTAAACGTGAAAGTGCGTTTATTTGTTTGTTACGCTTTTCACGCCTAATTTACCGAACCGATGTTAAAACTTATTTTACCAATGGAAAGCTACATTATCAGCAAGTAACATGTGCTACTGGTAATATTTATAAGTATTATCTTTTCCTAACATTGCCTTTTCATCTTATCTAACTATTTTTCAGTCTATTCCCAATTTTCCCATTTTTGTGGTGTCCACAAGCCAGTGTCCATTTGTGTGGTGATCCACAGCAATATGTTTGCCTTCTAATAGGTCTTTACCTATGAAATTGCCGTTTTGTATGCAATAAGTGAAAGTACTTATTTTTTCAAACTTTTTTATTTCTGTTATTCGAAGTAATCACCCATGCAATCGACGCATCTTTGCCAACGCATTGGCAAAATCAGCTGGACGGGAGGCAACAAACTCTTCAAAGGCATTTTGTACTGCCTCTAGGGATCTCCTCCGGATCTCCTGCTAATCGGGGACTCTGGGGAGGACCCGGTCCATGTTATTTCAGGTCCTCCCCGAATTGACACCATGCCTAATTAAGCCCAGGGCAGAACACTTCCCTCTTCATTCAGGCGGCCCGATCGCATCTTAATGCAATCAGGCCGGCCATTCCGTCCCCTACCGCAGCAATCAATCTGCCACCAGAGGTCCCCACTCTCTGGCGGCCCACGGCCCCGTCTCTTATAACCGCACCTATGATCAAATCTACAGTACTAATGAAAAGGATTTTCTTACCAAAAATCTTTATATTATATTACTAATTTATCACTTTTCTTTTTGTTACAGGTGAGTTGATACATTTGCCATAAACAAAACTTTAAAAAAAAACTACGATACGGTAAGTAAAAGCTGTAATTTTTTTATTTTTAATCTTTGTCACCATTTCATTCTTACTGTCTTTAGGTCAGTTTTTTTAAATACAATTGGTTTGTTTGTGTGTTTTGTTATTTTGTCTATGTCGAAGAGTACTTATCGGATTTTATTACAGTTAACAGAGAAAATATTAATAAAATTGAACGAAACTATTAATAATAACAATGTTTTTTTTTGTGTAGGATATAGGATTTTACTCATTTCTGTTCATTTAAGATGGCCGATTTAATATACTCTTGACTAAAACTGTATAGGCACCTTAAACAGTGGCGTATTAGCCACGTAGCAAGAGTAGCAAATGCTACGGGCCGCTTTTGACCGCTTTTCGACCCTAAAAATTAAGGGTATCTACTTATCTATCTATTTTGATTCATTAAAATTAATCGCCAAATTTGATTCTGTTATGGCACAATATATTCAAGGTCAGGCTAATTAAGGATATGTCATATTTATCAACAACAACATGTTAGGCGTTTATCAATCTAATTGCATTAAACATACTGGATCAAATTATTTGCGAAATTAATAGCTGCAAATACTACTCAGTGTCATTGGATTTTACTCCCGATATATCCAATGTATATTAACTGATGCTAAAAGTGCGCTATACTATGCTATAGAAAGATTTGTTAAGTTCTTGGACATAAAAGACTATGCTAAACGTCTCGTTGAAAATTTATTAATTTTCTTAAGGCATTGATATCAAAGATTGTCGTGGGCACAGCCATGATAATGCCTGCAATATGGGTGGTAAATAAAGCTGCTTACAAGCACGTATTAAAAAAATAAATAAGTATGCAGAAAACATCCGTGTAACTTCGCACACTCGTTTTTGGTTGCAGGCAGGCAGCTGTACAGAAGCATAAATTTTCTTCGATTCAATTTTTTTTTTAAATATTTTTGCCGCTTCTACGTATCGATGGGGTCGTCTTACGAACGTATTTAAAGAAAGTACATCGAAAATGCCTGTTTTGAAAATGTTGTCGGACACTAGGTAGTCAGCCCGAACTGATGCTACGAAGGCGCTTTTATGGTGCTTTACTACTAAGAAAATTTTCAAATGATCAAAAGGTAGAGTGCTGTAATCAAGCTTACAGATTAGTTTCAATGAATATGGGAATTAGGGAATAATGACAATATTATGGAACGGAATTCTAGTACAAGCAAGCTACTAGAGCTATGCTGTAATCGGATGGTCAAGACCTTAAGACTGGATACACCCTTTATGAATCGTGACATAGATCAAGCAAAGCGATCTACATTATCAAATTTTAAGACAAAAGCCAAAGATCTGACTTGCTGTGAGACATATCAGCAAGAAGTTTCAAGACGAAGGAGAAGCGAAATACAAAATACGAGCAATATAGCGGCTCGACACTCGATGACTTTCTTAAAAATTAAACACCTGGACAACGATATGAAATTCAGATGTCTATTGTCACCATTGATAACGTGCTCGTCGTTTTAGGTAATGAATGTTCCTTTAGAAGAAAATTTCATTAGAAGAGATTTTGTAAAAGTCTGCAACCGTCGTAAGTGCGCACATTTGGAGGACAGCCTGGATGACGAATTAGTGCAGTTCTCTGCATTGCTCAATTCTTCTTCCCGTCTACAATCTTGTTACCCGAACATTGATTTTGCCTTGTGCTTTTATTTGTCTCTCACCAACTGTGGTTGGTGAACATGAGAGAGTTTCTCAACATTAAAATTTGTAAAAAATGAATTGAAGAACACGATGAGCCAAAAACGTTTTAATCACTTTACGTTTGTGTACGCTTCAAAAACTCAAAAAGTTCTGCACCGATTGTGCTTAAATTTTAACAAAATATTCAAACTGATTCAAGAACGGTTTTATCAAATACAATATGCCACAGCGAAGCGTGGCAGCACTGGCAGGGTACATACAGCTAATCTATACTCATTATAAAGTGGTAAAGTTTGTGAGTTTGTATGTTCGGGGTTATCTCCGGCACTACTAATCCGATTTAAAATAAAACTTTCATTGTTAAAAAAGGTATATTATCCCTGAGTACTATAGACTACTTTTTACTTCAATAACCGACATACCAAACCAACAAGCCGACAAGCCAAATATAGTTTTTTATAAATTTGATCCATTTAATCAAGAAAAGTTTATAAACCTAAAACAATCCCGCTATTCGAATTTGCTACAGGCCCCCGTTGACTTAATCCGGCACTGACCTTAAACATTAAAAAGATAATAAAAAATTAAAAAGTAATTCAATAGCGACAAACTTTAACATTCAACTATGAAACAAACTTATATTTTAATGGCTTAGAACTACTGAAAAAAAACGCACCTTAAATTAACTTACCTAGCGTCACCTGTGTCACTGGTACTAAGTCTGTACTAGACTATAAATCATTAGAATTTAATTTTACCCAAATAAACGAAAATGTAGGACTTAACTTGTTATATTCGTAGTTTGCGACACCAAAACTATCACATAACTGGTCCATATTTGTTCATTTGTTATTTTGTTGTACGTTAAAATTGACTAAAGTTAGAAATTTCACATTAATATTAGACGTCATTTAAATACATCTACTTGTAGCAATATACATTTACACATTTTAGTGCTAAACTCTTTTTTTTATTTAATTATTTCATTGGAAAGAATAACGTTGAAATTAAATGTTTCGGGAATAAAAACATTTTTTTCCTGACATTTTTAAGACAGCTTGTGTTCGGACAATTCTAATCAATTTAAGATAAGATTCTCGTCCACACTTTACGATAAGATATATAATTATGTATGATACGATCACGTAACAGCTTTTACATACCTTTGAATTGTATGAATTAGTTTGCACTTGTTGTGGTCACTAACTGACAGCTGTCAGCCGAAGGTGTAAGTCACATGATCGCGTTAGTACTCGTGTATGTAAGTACATAGTTATATGTCACGGAACGCGTAAGTTTCCAAGTTATTATAGTACGATTATTTATTTCGACAGTTTTTAGGAGATTAAAAACTGCGTATAAGTTGATCGACTCAGCCTAACCAGCACTGAGTCATTGCAGTTAGTTACACAGATAACAGATCAGGGTTGCCTAGTCCGAGAACTCAAAAACTCAGTTTTTAAGCTATGAAGGTAGATAAAAAAATTGTCTTTATACAAATCTAATATTCTTGTTTCAGGACTTTTTATTCATTCATTTTTATGAATAAGTTTTAATTTTTGAGTAGCCGAAACAGTCTCGTACCTATCAAATCTAACTTTAAAAATTTTTTACCGATCAGTATTAATTTTAATCTCCATTCCTTTTCTTGTGAAATATAAAAGTGAGTTTGTTTGTTTGTTACGCTTTCACGCCTAAACCACTAAACAGTTTTTTTTTTGCAAAAATGGAAAGTTACATTATCAGCATGTAACATAGGTGAGTTTTAAACGCGATAATAGACATACACGTGGGTGGAGCCGCGGGCAAAAGCGTGTATTCTACATATCAGTTATATTATTTAGCAAAACTTGTATTGAAGTTTTGCTAAGTCCACCACCACCAACAGCCTATAACAGTCTACTGCTGGACATAGGCCTCTCCTTAGAAAGGAGGTTTTGGCCTACTATACCACGCTGGCCAAACGGGTTGGTATAGGGTTTGTTTCAAGTTTTCCTTCTCTTAGCAGTGCTGTCGTCCTGCGTAGTTTGCTCACGACACCCACGGGATGAATAGGGGTGGTGACATTCCGTATTCTGTCACCACACGGACACTAAGTAAGTAAGTAACTTGCTAAGTAATATCACTGAAATGTAGAATCGAAAGCCACAAATACAAGTAATTACTAATCGTCCCGAGCCGGTCTTCTATGAGACGAAATGCCTTGGAAACCATAAGGGACTGATAGACGCTGATTGTCAAGAAACAAGGATTATAAAAGACTGGAAATAAAAGGCATACAATTTGTTTCTGTTTGGTATTCTCAATAGAAATTTTCAGTCCATCAAACGTGTACCGAGAGCGCAAAGCGACTTCAATTTAGTCGCCGATATATTTGAATTTTGTCTGTTAATATTCCATTGTTTTCCATTGTTGTTTTATAGTTTGGTTTTAAAATCTTTACTCCTTTAATTTTTTAAATGTAATGCTGCTGTTACTGGGATGATCTCTATATGGGATCACATTAAGCTTGATCAGCTTGGTGGTGGTTTTTTTTTCTATTATTAATTATTTTGTCTTTTCTATTTGTAAGAATACAGAGTGTCACCACCCCTATTTATCCTGTAGGTGTCGTAAGAGCCGACTTAGGGGGAGAAAACTACGCAGAACAACAGCACTGCAGATAGAAGGAAAACTTGACACAAACCCTATACCAACACGTCTGGCCAGCGTGGTATAGTGGGCTAAAACCTCCTTTCTAAGGAGAGGCTTATGTCCAGCCAGTGGACTGTTGAAGGTTGTTGATGATGATGATGATATGTATATATAAATTTGTTAAGTTGGTTGTGTACGCTTCAAAAACTCAAAAAGTTCTGCATTGTGTTGAAATTTTGACATGACATACAAACCGCTTCAAATATTGTTTTTTTCTATATTTAACGTCCGTTTTGTTTGTCATTTCTCATCAAAGCAACGACAATGTGCCATAGCGAAGCGTTCTAAGGTACAACTAGTTATATATAAATACAAAGTTATTCAGTTGTAATCAACTTGACTTGTTTATTTCAATGAAAATTACACAACATTATATGACGCACTTTGGCAGGGTAACGATATCGACCAACAAAACGGAGGTGGAAAAGAAATTCGGATAGAGTAGATCAATATCTATACAATACTTATTTTAAAAGCTCTCGAAAAACTTTTTAGGAAATACTACTAATACTACAACTATTAGACGAAGTTGAAATAACTTTTACAATCATGATAAAATACCGTGATATCATCATCATCAGCCTATCGCAGTCCACTTCTGGACAAAGGCTTCTACCACTGCACGCCACTAAGATCGATTTTGGGCTTTTGCTTTTTTTTCCGTGATAAAATACTGTCAAGTGTGGAAACGAACAAAATGAGACTAAAAAGACACACTATATACACAAGTTACGTAGTTGCATAACTATATGTTAGATAGAGTTGTATCTCTTAAATATAATTACGTTATTAAGCTATGGATCCTTCGGGTTGAATCGTCAGAGGAAGATCAAATAGAGTATTCGGAGGGGTGATTGAAAAGGGACCACTGTCTATTTAAGCTTATACAGTATGGATATACGTTTTGTAATCAAATTATCTATAGTGGAATAAATATACCTATCAGTATATATTATTATTAAGTTAATGTTAATTTAGAGAGGTTTATGGAATTAAACTGAGATATAAAACAAATGTGTTCTTTTAACTTTCTCATATTATATTTTATTCGCTTTCGTGCTACCTATACCTATATAGCCTATAACAGTCCACTGCTGGACATAGGCCTCACATAGGCCTACTATACCACTTTGGCCAGACGGGTTGGTACAGGGTTTGTTTTAAGTTTTCCGTCTTTTTGCAGTGCTGTTTTCCTGCGTAGTTTGCTCCCTAAGTTGGCTCTAACGAAATAATATATCAGTATTCAGAGTCTAATCATTCGTTTTTATTGTTGAGGTTTTAATGTAACCTTTAGTTATTTATGCATAAACATAATATCTTATCTTAGTTTAAATTTAATATAATAAAGATAGACTAATTTAAGATTTTTTTTAAATAAACAAATTTACTTTGAGCACAACAATGAACAACCACACTATAGGTATTTTTATGTATAATATGTATAATATATGTATATGTAAATATATCTATTTCAAAAATATAGATGGCGTTGTGTGAACGTGGAAGAATATTATATTATTATTAACATCTAATTTGAATATTATATTGTAGGATTAGAACCGATATCGATTATTCTATGCCTATAAAAAGGCACGCAACACAGGGCGCGGGCTCAATTGCTTGTCAGATATCGTA